>CM053747.1:42911500-42933283 GCA_028658305.1 Pachyuromys duprasi | reverse complement strand
CTTTATTATGAGAGCGATCGAACTCGGGACCCAATTCTCACTGACACAGCAGTAAAAAGTGGGACCCGGAGCCCTGAGTGAGCAGGGTTTTTAAAGGAAAGTCTGTGAGCAGGGGGTTTCCATGGCAGCAAAAGGGGGGGGGGCACATGTTTCTATGACAGCAAGCAGCGGCGGGGGTTGGGGGGACATGTGCCTTGACTTTTCAGGATTAGGTAAAAGTTAGAGGGTGAGGTGACCTTCTCTGAATCACAATTACCTAAGGCATACAATCACAATTGCTATTCTTCTGAACTATATCTGAAACATTGGGGAGAATTTTCCTACCCAATTCCCAACCGATTCTCATTGATTATTGCCAGGGAGATTGTCTCTATTTTCTATGAAGTATTTATTCTGTGATATTTCTTGGAGGCTGTTGCTAGGAGAGTTAACTTTGTTTTCTGCCAAGTGCACATTCTGTGATATTTCCTGGTACCTGAATTCAGCTCCCAGTCAAGATGGCTCTTCATCTCAAAAATGGAATTATACCCAGGCTAACTTAAACTCTTCACTTGAACCACATCCTGTAAACCAATTTAATCAACCCCCTTTAAATATATATGTGTGTATGTGTATTTTATCAGTTGTTTTTTTTTTTTAGAGAAAGAACCCTGGTTAATATAATAAGTGAGATAACTGAAGATATTTTTTTCCATTCTTTGTTGTTTGTTTGCTTTTGTTTGTTTGTTTTTTCAAGACCAGGTTTTCTTTGTAGTAGCCCTGGGTGTCCTGGAACTCTCTCTGAAGCCCCGACTGGTCTCAAACTCACAGAGATTCCTCTCTCTGCCTCCTGAAGTGCTGGGATGACAGGCATGTGCCACTATACCGGCTATGCTGAAATGTGTTTGTTTTTGTTTTGTTTTGTTTTGTTTGAGATAGGGTCTCACTATGTAGACCAGGCTAGCTTTGAACTCACAGAGATCCACTTGCCTCTGCCTCCTGAGTATTAAGGTTAAAGGTGTCTGCCCACATTCCTGACTCCTTCCATTTTTAGGTCAATTTATCTGCCACGGTTGACACTGAGGTAAAAAGTTAATTCCCATTCTACACGGAGAAAGCCTATCTCCAAAAACAAATAAACAAAAAGAGTTCCAGCACAAGAAACAGCTGTTTGAAGGCTTTTTTCCTTTCCAGCTTTAAACATGCAATGTTCTAGGACTCTACCAGAAACCCCAGTTACAGGGAAAGGACATGTGCTGAAGCCCTTGGGCAACCCTGGCGGCTCTTGGTTCTGTCTTATCAGACTATAATTCCACCAACGCATCTCCAGTGCTACACCCCCTCGTCGCTTAGCAATTTTTTGAGATGAATAAAAAATCATAGATGGCTAATGTGGAGGCATTAATTGGGAGTTTCCCTTAAGGTGCACACACCCACACTGTACATATCTTATTTTCTGTGACTTATTTCAAGAAACTTTGGCCCTTGCTCCTGAACGTGCTTTATTCCCGCCCCACCGCCACTTCAGTGTCTTTTCTTATTAACATCTCCAAATAGATTTCCAACTATCCTTCAAACTAGTGAGGTCTGGAATTCTTTTCTGCATTATAGCTTTGAAAATCCTGTTAGCGGCTGAGTCAAAGTCCCTAAAAAATTATGGGGACTCCTTAGGTTTCTGAGGGTGACTGTGGACTCCTTAGGTTTGAGGGTGACTGTGGAGCTGTATCCCCATTCCCTCACCAATGACATCAGAGCATTCACTTCACTCAGCTGCAAGATGGAGTAACATGAAGTAAAACACATGTCATTTTATTGGGGATTATCTTTTATAAGCCTGCAAACCTGAGATTTAGGGAAAACAAACAACGACAGGGAATAAAGTAAGGTGAAAGCTTTTGAAAACTTAAAAAAAAAAAAGCAAACTTAAGCTGGGTTCAGTGGCGCACACCTGTGATCCTAGTACTAAGCGAGGCAGAAGAGGACGGATCTTTGTAAGTTCGAGGCCAGCCTGGTCTACAAGGCAAGTCCAGGACACAAGGCTACACAGACAAACCTTGTTTCGAAAAACCAAAACCCAAGCGAGAAGGTGCAGAACGAACGTTTCGATTACAACGTACATACTCTACAACGTGTAGAAGCGCGCTCTCAATGCTAGGTTCATCTGAACCCACAACGCATGAAAAACAGTCCTTTGGGTAGTAGAACATCACCACTCGGGCAACTGAGCAGCGTCCACGCTGTCTCCAGAACGCCCGCCCCTTGCTCGCTCTTCCAGCAGAGCACACCCAGCTCCTGGGAGCATGCTTCCGGCAGCCTGGAGATCGCTCCGCCCCGCGGAGGTCAAATCACCAATCATCTCCCGCGCACTGATGTCGTCATTACAGTGTGCCCACTCTTCCAAAGCTTGGGGGGGCGGGCTCCCGGCCTCGCGCATGCGCCTCTCCGCCCTCTCCACACGCCGGTTTCGCGTCTTCCGTGCGGCGCTCAGGGCCGGAGGTGTTTCGCGTCAGGGGGCGGCGTGGGTCCTGGCAGGCTCCGCCATGGGCAAAACGGTTGATTCTCTGGGTCCGGGAACCCGACCCGACCCGGTGCGGAGCTTCAATCGCTGGAAGAAAAAACACAGCCACAGGCAGCACCAGAAGAAGGAGCGGAGGAAGCAATTGAAGAAGCCGGAATGGCAGGTCGAGCGCGAGGGGATCAGCCGCCTCATGCAGAACTACGAGAAGGTGAGGCGGGCTCTGGGCAGGGCGGCCGGGCTCTAGGGAGCGAGGGTGGGCGCAGCGGGGCGGTGTCGCCGCTGCGGTGGCGTCGGGGAAGGGGGTGGACTCGGCCAGGGAGGCCTCACAAGTGTTCTTTTGGGTGTCGCTCCCCAGGACTGGCGCTTCTGCTTGCCACAGTTCTGGAAAAGTGATAGAAGTGCAGTGATCCTCCGAGTAGGGACACTTAGTGCAGCCGTGCTTACGGAATAGAGCGCTTAGTGGTAGTGACAGCCGGGGCAGGAACGGAGCGGATGGAGTGAGAGTGCTTGCCCAACATGCGGGAAGCCCTGGGTTCAGTCTCCAGCTCCACATAAACGGGGCACAGACTGAGCACTAGGGAGGTGGAGGCAGGGGGATCAGAGGTACAGAGTCATCGCACGTTTGAGGCCAGCCAAAGATACACGAAACTGTCTCAAAAATGAAGTAAGATTACGAAATCTGGAATGATATAAGAAAAATGCTGTTGTTCTTGGGGAATGTTTAAAATAATATAGAAATGTTTAGAATAGGATGTTTAGAAATAGCATCTGTTTTTTAAAAAAAGTACTCTTTATGTGTTTTATATTCTTTGTTCCTATCTGAGGTATGGACGAGAACAGTAGAGTTTGGAGAGAATAAGAAACTTGTCCTGATTTCTCACATCTAGTAGTTGAGCTGGAACCTAGACCTGTGTCTATTTCCAAAGCGTTCGCTTTTTAAGTTGGGTATTTGACTGAGTCCCTTAGCACCATCCTCTGTTCTGTGCCTCTTACTATTTCTTCATGTTTTTCACCAGGAATCAGGGCAGAGAAGCTGGAATGTGCTGGTCTGTCATCCCCGCCTCACAGCCAGTAGCCTCATAGTTAACACTTTGATGAGCTAACCTCTCTTCCTACCTTCCCCATACAACGTGTATTTTTCAGCATTCGTCTACGGTACTTACCCTTTCAATGAATGCCATCTTTCTAGTACAGGTACTTAACAGGTGAATCATCCTGGAATTAAAGTCATTACTTGTTAACTTGTAGCTTAAACAACAACACTGAGAGAAACTTTAGAGTTAGTTTGGGTTTTGAGTTCAGAGAATGATTTGATTGTCATTTTGCTTACCGGTTGTGTAAGCACTATTGTTTTTTTAAGCTCTTAGCTGACCCCTCCCCTTTGTCTTTAACAATGTGGACAATATTATTCACAATGGCTGTCACATAGAAATAATCAATTAAAGAAGAGGCCATTGAAAACAAATTGCTTTTTGACTGTGACTAGAATTGCGTGAACAATGTAGCTTTAGTCTGTTCTTGGTTTACTCCTGTGCATCTGTGATTCCTTATTTTGCTCTATCCAGGACTTTCCTGAGTTCATATCCTTATTTCTGCATACACTGAAAGTCTGCACATTTGTGTTACAGGATACTACTTAAGGCTAGAAGTCATAATCTCTACTATACCTCAGTCTTCCCAAGTTTGTAATCTAGTTTTCTGTTGTCATTGTAACATATTGCCATAGACTTCTGGTTTAAAAGCTTTTTTTTATTTTTTCTTTTTTTTTGTATGTACACCTGGAGTCCAGAGTGTGACATCACTTTCATTGGGGGAAAAAAAATCAGGCTGTCAGCAAGGCTATCCATGCTACATTGATAGGCTCAGTGAATATCTTTCTCCTTGCCCAGCTTGAGGCTGCTAATCCTTCATTTGTGACAGGCTGGGTTGTAGGAGAATGTATATATGGGAGGATTTATATATTGAGAATATGTTTGTGTGTGTGCGCACGCGTGTATATGTGTAATGTGTGTTTTGGGAAAAGATGTGCTTGTGTGGGAGGTAGAATATCTTTGTGTATACTGTGTGGAGGAGGAGGCTGTGTGAGAAACTTGTGGATGGATGAGGATGTGTGTGTGGGATATGTCAGGGGAGGTATATGTATGTGAAAGAAAGGAGAGGGTGTGTTACGATGGTACAGGGGAGAGGTTGGGTATGTGAGCAGGGGAGGTGGAGTGTATGTGTGTGCATGTGATAGAGAGTGATGTAGAGCTGGGGATTGAGGCTTACTGAGAATATAGAGACATTTGTTTTAGTTCAGCAACTGTTTTCACTGTTCCTGAATGCCTAAATTGTTGGCAACCCAGATTTATTTAGACTGATCAGCTTTGCTATATAGAAATGCTGCTTTCTACAAATTTTTTAAATCAAAATTTGACCTGGTGATTGGAGGCCCAGATTGCTGTTTCTCTTGATTAAAGTAGATGGAGCATTCTGTGGCATTTTTATTCTTATTCCAGGCATTAAAATTTGTGAGAAACAGGTGTTTTCAGATAGGGATGGAGGCAGTTATGAGGGGGGAGAGGGAAAAACTATAAGGGGATGGTTAGATGATAACCCATTTTATTCTGCCCTCTTGTACCCACCAGTGTTGAAATCCTTAAAAGTTTGCTCACTGTTTCTGAAGGACACAGATTTTAGAGGGATTTTGAGAACTCTGGAGACTGAGTGTTGGGAATACCATCATTGTCTTTGTTTCTAAGAAAAGGGCAAAGAGAGGAGTGTTACTTTGTACCATCTAGGATCATCTCCTGTTTTAGGTGTCAAGAGTTCCTTTGATTATAATCTAGAGTAGGGGTTGACAAAGTGCTACACAGTTAATACCAGGCTTTTTGGGGCATAAAACTTGCCACAACTAACTATGTAGATAATGTATAAATGACTGGCTGTAGCTATTTTTCACCAAAACTGTTATCAAAATCAGGTAGCAAATAGGATTTGGCCAGTAGGCATCAGCTGCATTAAAGCTTCCTGTTTCTTCCTTGTAACAGCGTGTGCGTAGCTGTGTGCTGGAATGGTTGGCAGTGGTGTGTTAAAACAGTTCCTTTTTTTTTTTTTTTCCAGTTGAATCTCTAGGAAGGTGTATCTTGTGGTCTGAAAGCTCTGCTTGCCTGTGCTTTGTGTGGTAGAGATTGCAGAGCTGGCTGGCTGCTTCTTTTCTTTTGTATTAGTTACTTTTCTCTTTGCTATGTCCAAAAATACCTGACAAGAAGCACCTTAAGGAAGGAACGCCTTGTTTTGACTGTAATGAGGTACAGCCTTCTGTGGCAGAAAAGACCCACTGGTCATGTTGTATGTAGAGTCAGGAAGCAGATAAAATTGAATATTGGTATTCATCTAAGTCTCTCCTTTTTATTCAGTGTGGGCTCCCAGCCCAACTTAATGAGGGAAGGATTTATTTTGGCTTATAGTTTGAGTGGATACAGACTATCTTGGCAAGGAGAAGATGGTGGGAGGAGCGTGAGATGGCTCATTGTGTTTTGTCGCCAGGAAGAAAACAGATGAATGCAGGTGCTACCTGTATTTAGTGTGGGTCTTCCCACTTTAATAAACGCAATTTAGACACTGCATCATAGATATGCCTAAAAATTTGTTTCCAGGTGATTCTATATTCTTTAAAGTTGACAGTCAGGGTTACCCAGCACACCTTCCTCCTCTGGGTATTCTGTATCCTGTGAAAGCAGCTCATTTAAAGTTATAACTTTAATACTTCAGGTATAAGGAAGGAGGAACATTTCTTAAGTCTTGTTTGGAAGAGTAACTGACAATTGAGGTTCCTCCATGGGACATCATTTTATTTGACTAAATGGCTTTTATTTAGAAGTGATGGTTTTCCTGTAGTTCTGTTATAAAGCATGAGCTAGGCAGGACAATGTAGGGGACAGGGGGGGTTGTATTATGAAAGTAACCTAGCATTTCTTATCTGACATTTCCTTTTTACAATCTTTTTTCCCAGATAAATGTAAATGAAATTACAAGATTTTCAGATTTCCCTTTGTCCAAAAAAACATTGAAAGGTAGGTATTTATGTCATTAAAATTATTTATTTATAATTATTTATTATACTTTATTCATTTTGTGTTAGGGCTGTAGTTTCCCCCTTGTCTTCTCTCAGACCCATCCACCCTCCCCCTAAGCCCTTTCCCTAGTCCACTGATTGATAGGGGAGGACCTCCTCCCCTTATACTAACCCTAGCCTATCAGGTCTCATCAGGCTGGCTGTGTCATCTTTGTGGCCTGGCAAGGCTGCACCCCGCAGGGAGAGGTGATCCAAGAGCCAGCCACTGAGTTGATGTCAGAGACAGTCCCTGATCCCCTTACTAGGAAACCCATTTGGAAACTGAGCAGCCTATGGGCTTCCTCTTAGCAGGAGTTCTAGGTCCTCTTCATGTATGGTCCTTGGTTGGAAAATAAGTCTCTGTAGGTCCCCTCTGGGCCCAGGCTTTTTGGTTCTGTTGGTTTCCTTGTGGAGCTCCTGTCCCCTCCAGGTCTTTCTATCTTCCCCTTCTTCCATAAGGTTTCCTGCACTCTGCCCAAAGTTTAGCTATTTGTCTCAGCATCTTCTTCCATACCCTGATGGCTAGAGCCTTTCAGATGCCCCAGAAGGCTCCTGTCCTATTCCATCTTCTATTTCTACTGGAAGCCTTTACCTGTCATTTTTAGGACAGATTGTTAGATTTATTCATGTCTTTCCAGATTTTTATAGAAATACACATGCATGTTCATGTGTATACTTGCCTGTATATATGTGCCTGTGTGTGGAGGTCATATGACAACCCTAGGTATTGTCTTCAGGAAAAGTGTTCATCTTTTTTGTTTGTTTTTTTGTTTGTTTTGAGACAGTGTTTTTCTGTGTAGCCTTGGCTGTCCTAGACTCAATTTGTAGACCAGGCTGAACTTGAACTCACAGATACCTGTTTGCTTCTGCTTCCGTGAGTGCTGGGATTACAGGTGTGTGCCACCACGCCTGGCTGTGTTGATTTCTTTTAAGGTAAGGTTTCTCATTGACCTGGAGCTCACTAATTAAGTAAGACTGGCTGATCAGTTAGTCTCAGGAATCTTCCTGTTTTTATTTCCTAGTCTGGGTTGAAAAGCACCCACCACCATATGTGGCAGTTTTTTGTAGGTTCTGGGGATTGAACTCAAGTGCTCATACACTTTACTGATTGAGCTATCTCTCTACCCCCATGCCTTTTTTTTTTTTTTTAAAGAGAAGATAGTTCAGAGAAATATTAGCTTGAAAAAAAAATAAAAAGCTTCTTTTGACGTTTTTGACATCATGAAATACCATAAATACAAAGTTTGCTTTTTTGAAACAGGGTTTTGTTATGTGGTCCAGGATAGCCTTGAGCTCTCTTCATGGTTCAGACTATCCTTAAACTCTGCTGCCCTCCCACCAGTCAGGAACCACACCCACCTCTAAAACACTGAATTTTAACCATTTTTTATTTCTTATTCATGATGGGTTGAATATTTAGGACCATGAATCTGAAAATTTTGAATGAAATGTTATGATTCTATTAGCTAAACAGGAGAACGAACACAAGTATGTTACCTTTTGTGTTAGTTTTGTGGGGTAGCCATAACAAAAGAGCAGTCTTAGGCAATGGAAGTTTTCTTAGGATGGATGGCTGGAAGTCAAGACTAAGGAGTGGTTCCAGGACTTTAAGAGACACGTCTGTGGTAGGTCTGCCATCTTGACTTGCAGATGGCCTCGTTTTTGTAGTATCTTTTCTTTTCTTTTTTGATAAAATTATGTATGTTTAAGGTATATGACAGTGTAACTTGAAATATGTATATTAATCAAGCTCATTAATATACTTATCTTTCCTTCATGATAGAACACTTAATATCTACTTAGCAATTTTCAAGCATAAAAGCATAAATTACAATATACTATAGTTAGTGTGATATTGTGATACACAATATATTTATTTTTGCTTTTGAGATAGGTCTCATGTATTCCAGGCTGGCCACAGTACCGCTATTGCTATGTAGTTAAGGATGACCTTGAACTTCTGATCTTCCTATCTCTGTATCCTAACTCATGGTATTATAGGCATGTACCCAGGGATTAAACCCTGGGATTTATCCATCATAGTAAACACCCTACTGACTGAGCTGTCTCCAACATATAATATATGTCCCCAGCCCACAGTATAGCTCTTGAACTTATTCCAACCTGTTTACCTTTGGGTTCTTTGAGTAATAGTTTTCTATTTCCTCGCTCCAGTTTTTGGTAACAAACTTTTTGTTTTGTTTTGTTTTTAGGATCTATAAACTTAGAGATCATCTGGTGTCTTTCTTTCTGGGCCTGGCTTGTTTCATTTAACATAATTCATTCTAGATTCATCCATGTTGTCACCATTCTCTGTAATGTCTAAGTCCTCAATAAGCCTCTATCTTGGACACTAGAACAATTAGTTTCTAGATTAAAACAAAACAAAACAAAACAAAACAGCTAGTTTATGATTATTGCTGGAGTGTGTGTTGGGCTGTGGTGAGTGCCACAGTGATCATGTGGAGGTCTGAGGACAATCCTCACTCATCTTCTTTCATTGGTCCTTGGGATCAAACTTAGGTCATCAGGCAAGCACTTCACATGATGAACCATCTCTCTGACCTATTGCCCTATTGCCTGCAGTGTTGTAAAGTTATAAAGTTTTTAGTTTTCAGGATATAGGCCTCAGTGATTGTGGGTTTGGAGGTCTAGCCTATGAGCTTCCAGACTTTCAAAATTAAGTGAGCTGTTCTTTACCTATTTTTGATTTCCATCAGGGTAGAACAGAAGAACTTCCAGCCATCTGTTTGTGATAGGGACACAATCCTGCCTGTAGGATCATCCTTTAGGAATTTTCTTAAGTATCCTTCTCTCCATACTGCCAGGTTTGCAAGAAGCCCAGTACCGCTTGGTAACAGAGATACAGAAGCAGACCATAGGGTTGGCTCTGCAAGGTAAGGATGTGCTTGGAGCTGCCAAAACTGGATCCGGCAAGACTTTGGCTTTTCTTGTTCCAGTAAGTACATCTGTTTTGGATCAGAGCCTCTATTGTGTAATTTTGTAAGGTTCTCTATCTACAAGGAGACAAATAGTTGTGTGAACGGTTGTTGGAGTTCCTGGCAGACAGGAGCCACATCTGCCTTGTTCTTTTCCTGCTCTCAACCTTAGTGCCTGTCACAGTGCCTTGTCCGTGGGAGGCGCTCAGTCACTTATTACTTTGAGTGACTGTTCTGCATTCTGAAGGAGGTGGATTCTGTTGTGGTAGTTTACAGTGGTCCTGTGCAGTCTCTGTGCTTGGCTTATTTCATTTGATACAGTTCCCAGGAGACCCGATGGGCAAAGCCATTTCTGCTTTCACCTTTGCGAGCCTGACAGTTTTTATATTTTATATTTTATATTTATTATTGGAAAGTGTTGTTCTAGCATGGCTGTGGCATCCCCGCGGCTGCATCGACAGCATTCCTTTAGGTGGCCAACTGTGTCTCGGTCCTCTAGCACCTCTTGACACACTGAGGCCATATACAGTCAGGGAAGATGATATATAGATGACTGGAAGGTTCAGAATCTCAGGTGAAGGTCCAGTGAACATTCTACTCTGCAATAAGGGATATCAACAGGCTTAATCTCAGGGGTCTCTTGGCAGTAGTTACAGCAGATCTGGTGAAGATCTGTTACACATGGGAGGTAGTGTTCTGTTTGGCTGACTGAAGGGAAATTGGGTGTTTGTTGAGAATTTTCTGGAACACTGGTAGCTATCTGTCCTTTAAAGTAGTAGAGTAGTAGAACTGCTTAAGAATTCACTTACATCTCAGTTACTTAGTTGGTTTCCTAATTTGATTCTTACAAAAATAACTGGCCCTGGGAGAGAGAAAATCTTAATTTGTTTCAACACTAGTTTTCTCTTAAATTCTAATTGTTGTTCTTATTATTTATTATTATTATAGCATTGTCTTTCTCCTTACAGGGAATTCAATCGCTGTAAAACCATAGCACCTATATAGATTATAATGTGTTTTCTGTTTAGAAAATAGTTTTCTTTCCTGTTTCAGTGGTTGGTGGACTACACATGCCCTCTGCAATAGCTGGTCTTCTGATTACTTGACTCTGACATCAAATAAGTTGCCTAGGGCTTCTCTTTTCCCTGAATTGGGATTGGATGCTTCTGTTAGTTAGAAGAAAACATCTCTTTCAAATTGGATAAAACTTGTGAAAGGAATGCCTTTGCTTGAAGGAAAAAGTTGAGACGAGTCAAAATGTAGACTTTTCTAAGTGACTATGGACTACAATTTTTTCTTGTCCTCAAGGTGTTGGAAGCCTTATACCGCCTGCAGTGGACTTCAACCGATGGCCTGGGAGTTCTGATAATCTCACCTACTCGAGAACTGGCTTATCAGACATTTGAGGTTCTACGCAAAGTGGGAAAGAATCATGATTTTTCAGCCGGTCTCATCATTGGTGGAAAGGTTTGTCCTTATCTGCTCTTTCCTTCAACATCACTGCAGATGTCATGGGGGAAGGAGATGGAGGACTCATGTAAATGGATTGACCTTTTTTGGAAGGGACCTTCGTGTGATCACTGTCATGCAGATAGGTCCAGAAAGTCTGTTCTTGTCAGCATCTGAGTTGCTGAGGCTTTCAGATAGATGTGTAGGCTAACTAGAGCAAACCTGTTTGTCTCCTTCCATTTTTGGGAAGGAGAATATAACAGTATGTGGACCTAGTACCTTTTATTAGGATGTCTAAGAGGCTGACTTAAAAAACGAAACATTGCTTTGTCAATACAACATGAAGGGAAGGTGATTACTTTGAAGACTGTTTATTTAGATCATGGTAAAGTGTGGTCAGCTTTTGTTGAATTTTTAGTACATTTGAGATTGTTGTATCTGTATGGTCACCTTGGGGCTGTGAGGATAAGTAGTTCTTGAATTTCTGTTCAAATGAACATAGGCAAGGAAGAGGTAGCACAAACCCTACTCATGTACCTGTTACTTGTCTTTAGCATCTAATAGCATCTGGTGGTTCTTGTCTTAAGGTGAGAATTTATGCATTGTAAGCTGGAGTGCTTACTTAAGCCCCGCACCGCCCCCCCCAATAAAATGTGGGAAGTTGTATGGGAAAGCCTGTTCATTTTCCCTAGTGCTGACCTAAAGTGTGGGAGTAATTCCAGCTTTTAAGACATTTTTACTGACTTACTAGGAAATCAAGTCTTGGTGCAGTAATTTGTTAGTTTTCTTAGTCTCAGAATTTTGGGTATGATGAAGGGATCTGGAAGAGTTCTGAGCTTCTTAAGTCTTTACTGAGGACTTTGATTTAGTTCAGAAATGTTGATGTGCTACAGAAGGGAGAAGTAATATTTATTTCTAAGTATCTAAACTGCTCTGACGAAATTCCTTGTGCAAATGGCTTTTAATAGTTGTCTACAACTATTAAAATGCTCTAATGTATGTGTAATCAAAAATACGGCTACTTGCAGGATCTGAAACATGAAGCCGAAAGGATCAACAACATAAATATATTAGTTTGCACACCAGGTCGACTTCTTCAACACATGGATGAAACGATATGTTTTCATGCCACCAATCTTCAGATGTTAGGTGAGTCTTTACAATTTTTGGTAAAACAGAACACCAACCAACCAACCAACCAACCAACCAACCAACCAACCAACCAACCAATAAACCAATAAACAAACACATTTACAAGTTCTCCCAAAACCAAGCTCATTACTGAGAAAGCCCTTCTGAGATTTAATAGTGGAAATGCCATGTTAAATAACATGATGAAAACAATCTGAGAAATACTTTATACTTTTATTTTGGCCTTTGGGCTCTTAAATTAAGAGAGTACAAGATTGATATTTTTCTTCTTTAATTGAAAGGGAAATTGTATGGACTCTTAACATATTTAACTAGGTACTTGAGTATTAGGTACTAGCAGTTTTTTCTGTTCCCTTTCTGGTACGTGTGTGTGCATGTGGTATGTGTATTTACACCTGTGTGGGTGTGAATGGAGATTGATGTCAGGAGTCTTCCTCTATTGCTTTCCACTTTATCAGGGCAGGGTCTTTTGATGAACACGGAGCATACTGGATTGGCAAGTACCGCTGCCCAGGTTGCCGGGGAATCCTTTCTCTCCTGGGTGCTGGAGATGTGAAATCTAGTCCTTGTGCTTGCATGGCCAGTGCTTATCCACTGAGCCATGTATCCAGTCACATTGTCATTTGTTACAATGAACTTCTTTTTTGCATGGAGAGACTACTTCTTAGATATTTTAATAGCTTTTCATTTTTGAATGTTTTTGTACTTACAGAAAAGGTGCAGTGGTAGGGTTTCTGTACTGCCTGTTAACCAGTTGCCCCTACTTTTAAACTTGCTTACTATGATTGATTTGTCATTAGTAAGATTAATAATGTACTGTGGAAATTTAACACTAGGTTGTATTCCCTTGTTTAGATTTTATCAAATTTCCACTATATTATTACTTTTTTGGATTATGATTCTGAGATTTGAACTCAGTACATTGCACATGCTAGGCAATTGTGCTAACACTGAACTGCATCCTTCCTTAGCTTAGCCAGCATCTTTTTATGCTTTAGGATTCCAAGCAGTGTACTAAATTGTATTTAGCTTAATGTATTCTTTAAATAGTATAGAGCAACTTGTGTTTTTGTTTTTTCAGTTCTTGATGAAGCAGATAGGATCTTGGATATGGGCTTTGCTGATACCATGAATGCTATTATTGAAAATCTTCCTAAGAAACGCCAGACTTTACTTTTCTCAGCCACGCAGACCAAATCTGTAAAGGACCTTGCACGCTTGAGTTTGAAAGACCCTGAGTATGTTTGGGTTCATGAAAAAGCAAAATACAGGTAAAAACTTTTTCTCCCTAAACCATCTTTTTAGTTCAAGAATTGATATTCTTAATTTTTATTTTGTGTGGAGATATGCTTTTTGTTATTAAATAATCAGAACATACTACTTATATCTATTAAAATTACTCAAATATGTTTAACTGAGAATCTTTTAATGTAACATTTCTGAAAATGTGGTATGAAGAACAAACATTTTTGATAAGATGATTCCCACAATAAATGAGGGAGAGCGGATGATAATAATTGAGTCAAACAGTGCTCTTGATGGGATTTCTCAGAATCTTGAGTGTTTCTGTGGACATTGTGACTCTAAAGTAGTAGATGGATGTAGTGTGTTAAATCTGAGCACAGAGTCACAGTGGTAAGCAGTAGTAATGCATAGGGAACATATCAAATGTACTAATATTTGCCAAAATGTTTTTCTATTTGAATTGTTCTAGTTATTGTTAGTTTATTTAGACTTAATACATGTAGACTGATCGATCTGTCTGTCTGTCTGTCTGTCTATCGACAGTAAAGAGTACATGTTTGTGGGATACAAATAGGTGGTGGAATTGTGTTTTAAATTGTATTTGATACCTGATATGAGTTACTATAGACTAGAGACACAGTTGACTTTCTAGAGATGTATTTTACATTGACCATAAGTTGGATACTGTAAAGATATCAATTGGTGTTAAATCCATTCTTATTTCATCTTAGGTTTTCCTGTTTTTCTTTTCTTTTCTAAGACAGGGTTTTTTTTGTTTGTTTGTTTTTGTTTGTTTTGTTTTTAGTAGCCCTGTCTATCCTGGAACTCACTCTGTAGACCAGGATGGCCTTGATCTCACAGTGACTTGTGACCCACTGCTTCCCTGAGTGCTGGTATTAAAGGCGTGAGCCACCACACCCGGTTTATAATGATTTTCAGGGTAACAGTTGTCTTTGGGCTATAGCAAATTTCTCATGTTTTTCAGTGACCATAGGCTAAATTATGTGGTGAAGTAAGAAAAAATTTCAAATTTTAGTTAATGCTGCTGAGCTCCTTATTGTGTACATTCTTATTGTAGTAATACATACTACATAGTATTGTATTTCTAATTAATATTAGACATTAATCTTTAAGTGTTTTGTCTGCCTGTTGTGGAGTCCAGGACAGCCAAGGCTATACAGAGAAACCCTGTCTCTGGGGGAAAAATAAATGTTTTATTTATTCTGTTTTGACCTTAATATCTACGTTAGCACTAGCTCTCTGGGTCATCCAAACTTTCTTTTGGTTAGTGATTCACTAATTAATCTATTGCTATCCTTTTACTCTATTATGGCTTCCCACCTTGTGTGTGCTAGCTAGGCAGCAACTACTGCCCTGTGCTGCCAGCCTTGGTGACATGCTCTGAAGCCACACTGTGGCACTGCCCTTAGCTGTAGCTTCTACAGAATCTGCGCTTTGCTTGTCAATGTCGTGCTCTTCTCCTCTGTAGAGTTTGGGAGCTGGCATACCCCTTTAGGGTAAGCTGAAAAGTTTAGGTATGGTTTTTCTTTCTTGGAGGTCTCAGGGCTAAAATGCTGATCTTGGGGCTTTGTATGTATCTTCTCTTGGAAGCAAATGCTTTGGGTGGAAAATGAGGTTAATATGGGGCCTGCCTTATATTTGTTTTTTCTTTAGTAGATTAAGTCATGGCTGCCTCAGTTGCTTTCTGGGTACCTTCAGTCTTTTAAAAAAAGTTATTGTTTTGTATTAAATCTAGCTAGTGTTTTGGATCAAAAGGCTAAACTCATATAGGTGGTTTCTTTATGGTAGGAACCAACTTTAAAATTTTATAATTTTGGCAGCTGATGATTAGCTCTGTTATTTCATTAGGATTTGCAGTGTTATGTTATTCTATCTCTATCATTTCTTGGTTGGAATATTTTATATCCACCCACGGTCCTGTAAACTATGTTAGGCTGAGGAACAGTTCTTAGAGGAAAGTGAGACTAATGAGTATGTGCTTTATTCTCTTAGGTCAAGTTGGTCACTTATTTAACACTTTCTGAAGGTGACCAAATTTTTTTCTTTTATACTAAGACTCAGGTTAATGATAACTGATAAACTAATGATTTCTAGCATATATACTTAAACCATTTTTATATCTTTCATACAGCAGAAATTATTTAATATTTTTTCTGGAGTTGTCCCATGCTTGTCTTAGAACGTGATGTTCAGGCTGTTTCCTGAGTTTGTGTGACATGTCTGCCCGTAGTTCTTGGGACTCATTGTCACATTTGGCAGGGAAATGAACTGCAAGAGGCAAGAAGGAAAAGTCGGTTTAGCCTAGCTTAGTTGATGCTGGTTCAAACTTCTAGAGTCTGACACCAGGTGGTTTATTGTGAACATAGCTAAACACAGTTCAGTTTTGGAAAAAAGCATCTTGGTATAATATAATGCCTGGTGCCTAAGGAAGCATAATTACATTGAAACTCAACGCAAAGTACATGTGACCATGAAGCTGGATTCTGTTGCCTAAGGGCCTAGGGTTTGATGTAGTCTCTGATGGAGATAGTGTAGAGGTCAGCAGGCTATAAAGTAGATGTGACATCTCTCCTAAGGGTGGATTCTATTGACTGAGAATGCCAAAATATAAAGGTATGGGGAGGGAGAGCCTGGGATAAACATTCTGAGGGTGAGGTCTGGCTCTACAGTTAGCAGGGATCACCAGATCATCCAGCATCCGCTCTCAGCCTTCTGGGTGGGAAACAGAAACCCATTTCCTCCTTTGAGGAGACAACTCTGTGATTAACATTCCTGGTTTCCCTAGTGATCTGTGGGCACAAAGACCTTGTGCTCCCAACAGATCCTAAGATCACTTTGACTTTATATAAGTATTTCCCCTTCTTCATCTGTATATATGCATGTGTACATTTATATTTTTGTATAGTTATTTAATACTTTATAGTGTGGATATTTCATAATTTATTCTATAAGTTTCTTAGTAATAGACATTTGGGTTGATTTTTCATAAACATTTTTGTTCTAAATGCCAGATGCCTTTTATTACTTTGGAATAAAATAAGTTTTCCAAGAGTAAGTCCATATATACTTTTCAAATATGTAACAAATTGAGACTTTTACAATAAATTCTTTAAAAATTTTGTTTATTCCTGGTTTCGTATGTATACATACATATAATATAGTTGTCATATTTTCATTATCCTCACTTATTCCCTCTTTCCTCCCATTGAACCTCTTCTCCCTAGCAAGTTCCCCTCCTCCTGTCATGTCTACAGTAAGCCCTTTATAACTTCTATATGTGTGCTAAGGATGTGTCAGTGATTCCTTTTACTAGCCATTTCCCTGTACTTTGTGTATTAACCCATCTTAATGTTGGATACATTTGAAGTAAATTGCCAGTAACTATGTATTTCTCATAAATGCTTCAGCATACATGATTGTTAATGTGAGTTCAGTAGTTACACATTTTCTTCTTTGTCAAACTTTCCAGGAAACATGCAGATGTTTAGTCTAAATTGCTGAAATGAATGTTTGTATTTCTCTTATCCCATGCTCCAATAAAAGTTGTACACATTAGCCATTAGCTTAGCAAAGTTTTCCCATGCGGCTTTCCCCAATGGTGGTCATCACCTTTCTGTGTTTGACTCTTGATCTTGTACCATTATGCGTGTATGTTTTCATACAGTCTCTAAAGGATTTGGACTATAATTAGCCATGTGAACATCTATAAATAAGGACAATAGAGAAAAAACTGTGTGACAGAAATTGGGAGAATAAACCACTGATAAATTTTGTTTTTTAGTGTTGATTTCAAAGTAGCAATATGACATTATTAAAAGAATTTGTTTTTCTTGATTCTACAAGCACCCCTGCTACATTGGAACAGAACTATATAGTTTGTGAGCTGCACCAAAAAATAAGTGTGCTGTTTTCCTTTTTGAGAAGCCACCTAAAGAAGAAGAGTATTGTGTTTTTCTCCAGTTGCAAAGAGGTATTGACTCTTTAATTGTCCTTTTGAATGTGTTTGCTTGGATCACTGTCCTTGAGCTGTCAGATTTCAGTTAGACAAGTAATTCCTCAGTGTGCTATGCAGTGCTAGGAGATAGAGCTATAAAGATTATTTTTGTTGGAAAAGAAATCATAAGTGAGACTTAAAGCCCAATGAAGGCAGGAACTTTGTCTTTTCTTCAGTACAGTTGTAGATGCTAATGATTCTGGGAGCATAGTAGTTGCCATCAAGTTTTGGTAGAATGAACTAGCTAGGCTAAGTTGGGGCTTTTCTAATGATGCAGTTCTTCTTCCCTCCAAAAGTATAGAACTAAATATTCCATTTTTTTCTGTGCCTCGAAGTTTTGTTCATGTTCATCTCTTTTTTGTATGCTTGTCCTGCATACCTTTATCCTGATTTTGGGTAAATAGTTGGTGCTTTTTAAGGCAAATTTAAATTGTTGTACATGAAAGTCCTTTTAGGATCACTTGTTCCTTAAAAAAACCTGCAATATTTTGTCTATATCCTTATTTAGTTAATAAATAATTGATGAATACTAGCCCTGTCCTAGGAATAAGGATTCAGAGAAATATAAGGATATTTGTTTCTTCCTTAAGGAGAAGAGATCATGGTTGGTTTATAGACTGCTCTCTGTGTATTTAATCCTGACAATAGACACAATTAACTCTAGACTTACTGCCTTTGCAGTAGCTAGCTTAGCGTGTTAAGCATGCAGGGAAGTGTCTCTAACTTGTGGGAAGGTAAGAAATGGTTTGTTTCTGTTGTCTACAGAAGCCTATAATTTTCTCTGTAAAGAATGGTTTCAGGTATTCCTAAGACCTATTTCAGAGTTTTATACCTCTTAGTTGGGTTTGCTACTAGGGAATAAGGAATAATGTACAGAAATGTTTTCATTCTAACAGAGCTTTTCTTCGTGCCACAGTAGTTAGTCGTCTGTTTGCCTTTCCGTGTGTTAATCAGACTTTACCAAGGACAGAATGCCTGATGGATTTTCTTTAAGGGGAGAGTTACTTTAGCTCATGCTTTCAGAGTTCTCAGTCTGTCATGGGGCTATGTATATGTATATGACTGAGCAGAGCAGCTTCTGTCATGGTAGCCAGGGAGCAGAGAGAGAAGGCTTGTTGAAGATGTCCCCACATTCAGCCTCCTACTTCTTAGCTAATCCTCTCTGTAAAAGCCTTCATAGATATATCCAATGGGTGTACTTTATTAGTCTTCTCCCACAGATGAAGTTGATAATCAAGACCCACTATCACAGTGACCAGTCCTGTGTGTTCTAGGCTCTGTCTTCATTTGCACAGTGTCTTTGCTATAGCAAAGGTCTCTTTGTCTTTCCCATTTTTTCTCTTTCTGTCTTTTGTTGATAATTGCCCACACTAAGAATGAAAAACAAACCCAGTGCTCTTGCTTTTTTCTGTTCTTCACAACAGTGCCTTCTAACGACTTATTTTTACTAGTTGAATCACTTTCTTTACATTGTTCTCTTCTTAATCCTCAATTCAGTCAGCTCTTAAAGGGTGCAGCTTTCTAATTAGTGCTCAGTTACTTGTTCTTATCTTACTTGCCCTATCAGAAGCATACCTTCACACTTAAACTTTTGACTTTATACCGGTTAGCCTGTCTTTATTCTCCCTTGCTGACTATTTTATTTTAGTTACTTTTGTTGTTGTTGTTTTTTCCTGTTTGGCTGCTGGAATCTTGAGTACTTCTTATCTTTTTTCTCTGCTCCCTTTTCTTAGTATGTTTGTGGGTAACCTCATGGTTTTGAATGCAGTCTGAATGATGTCACTGTCAAAAGTACATCTTAAGTCCTGACTTCTTTTCTGAGTTCCCTTGACGGCGGAGAATAGCCAGTTGTATGCACAGACTTCTCAAATAAGAATACTTTAAAAGTTTCTGTCCCCAAATCTGCTTTCTCCAACTTTTCTGCATTTTTGTAATCCTTAATTTCTGTCTTTTTATCCATACTTGATGCTGCTGGCAGTTGGTTAGCTGTGCGGCCTCTCCTCATCCCCTGTGCTCCAGTACAGTTTGGACCACGCTCAGCTTTCTCTTAGCCTCCTGCTTGTCTCCCCGTTCTATAGATCTTCTACTTTGTAGCAAGTGTGGTTTTTGGAAAGCAGCCACTAGAACGTGGTACTGATTTGTCTAAAGCCCTAATTCCAGGCTTAGGCTCTCCCTCAGCTGGATTGTTAAAGAGCAGGAAGTGAAGTCCGGTCTTGATTCAAGAGAGTCAGATTGCAGGAAGTTTTCTTGAATTTAACTTAATCTTCGTAAGTGCTTTTCCTAAAACGAATTTGCCCCGGCGCATCTGGCCTGCAGATTTCATTTTTACCATCTCTCTTTTCATGGTGGCCTCTTTGTGTATCTTTACAATAAAAAGGCATTAATCCATTATTCCTGATTTTACTGGGATAATGTGCTAGAATCCAAGCTTCCCTGGCTCTAGAGTGTTAAAGAACATAGACGTAATAATAAAACTGCAGTAGTTGGTCCAAAAAGGAAGGTGACACATAATTCCTTTCAAAAGTAATGCAGTTTATGTGTTCAGGGGTAGACCGGTGTTCTAATACAGAGGTCCATTAAACAAATTTATTTAAAAACTGTTTTTAAAAATATATATTAGAAATGTTGAATTCTGTCTCCATTGAACAGTATCCAGTTAGGAGTAAGTACATAGTAAAGAGAAATAAAACTAAAGCAGTAGTTAACTCCTTTAGCCTATATATTGCAATATGTTTATAATAAAATTTTATTTATGTCTAAGTTATTTATTAAATCCTATTTTTTCAGGAAGGGGGATCAGCTAAGTGTTAACATGATAAATTCTCAGCCAGAGTAGAAAGTTAACAAAACTGTTGTTATAGGAAAGTAAACGTACAACTTAAGAGCATTTTGCTGCAGAAATTTATGAATTAAAATGTGATTAATGAAAGACTTTCAAGTTTAAAACCTAAGGTGCAGTTCTGTGAGGTCAAGAGATAGAAATGAAAATTGCAGGAGAGAAGGAAACAAATATTTCTTCCGTCAAGTGTTCTTCACATATTTCTCATAGCTTTCCTATTTAGAATCTTCTGGATATTGATATTACAAAACTTTATTTTAAATACAGTTTTATAGAAGTTACATTCTTACAGCTATTTAAAATTAGAAAAAAATTTAGGAGACTTAAATATAAGAATATTTTTTTCAAATTTTACTTAGTGCTTGAGATTTAAACATTTTTTAAAAGTCAAAATTCTTTTAGAAAATATATATGCAAGAATGTTGTAAGTCCTTAATTCTAGATTACATTTCTTTAAAAAAGACCTTACCACTGGTAAGATTTGTGCCTTACCCTGAAGAATAAAACTTAGCTTCTGCTTGTGCCCAGGTTCAGTATCTGTATAGGGTGTTCTGCCGGCTGCGCCCAGGCATCTCGATCCTTGCTCTCCATGGCCGGCAACAGCAGATGAGAAGAATGGAAGTCTACAACGAATTTGTCCGAAAGAGGGCTGCAGTACTTTTTGCTACTGATATTGCAGCCAGGGGACTAGGTAAGTAAATTTCCTGGAGTGTCATTGCTGTGGTCATAGGAAATATGTTTACTTATATGGTGTTTTTCTGAAAATCTCAGAATCTTAAACCTTGTGAGAAAAAAATTAGAAAATTGGTAAGTTGATGAACATGACAGATCATGGTGAAATATTGTGTAGTATTTTTATCTCCTGTAAGCATGGTTATTATTTCATGACAATTAAATTATAATCCCAGGAGCCTCCACAGTCATCAAAGGAAGATAAAAAGATTAAAAGTTTACAGATAAGAAAATTTCTTACAGTTTTGAAATGATAATGTATATAACAAGAAAAATCAGTGAAATCCACTTTTTGACCAGTCATTCTGATTTTTAAAGTTACTATGTTTAAGAGGTGCTGTGATGACATGACATCTGCCCTGAAGCTTTGTGGGCGAGCGTGAGGTGTTGAGAGAACTAGTGACTTGAGTTTTTTAGTCACTTTCCAATGCATAATTAATTGTAGTTTATTCTAAGCATTCTTAAACAGTATGTAAAAATATTACCCCACTTTCTTTTGAGATGATCTCACTGTGTAGTTACTAACTAGTCTAGGACTTGCTTTGTAGACTAGACTGGCCTCAAAGTTACAGAAATCTACCTGCCTCAGCCTCTGAAGCGCTGGGTTTGAAGGTGTGCCCAACAATTTTTTTTTTTTTTCCATCCTGGACCTCTTAGAGTGATTTTTTAAAAATTAAAAAAAATTTTTTTTTATTAATTTATTTTTTAAATTTATTTATTTTTATCTCAATCACAGGTTAGGTACTTTGAATCCCAGGCGTAGCCCCCTCCCTCAGTCCCTCGTACCCTCCCACTCCCTCCCTCATCTCCCTCCTCCCC
>CM053747.1:42883375-42911000 GCA_028658305.1 Pachyuromys duprasi | reverse complement strand
GGGAAATTTCTCCAGGTAATAACTGGGTGTCCCTAGGGTTTTCCCACTTGATTTTCTCACCGTAGGAGTTCCGCTCACCTGGCACTCACAATGCTGGCGTTTTAGGTCCCAGAGTTCAGTCTCCTGGTCGCTGCGTTGTTTCTGCTCTCCTACTCCTCAGACACAGTGTTCTCTCGTGGCAGCCATCTTGGATCCTCCTCAGATCTTTTCTAATATTATAGTTTTAACAATTTATTTTTCTGTGCATGCAAAATAAAGGTTTGTTGATCTGTTTTTTGTTTTTTCATTACTACTGAGTTTATCTCTCAGTTTTCTATTTTGGTTTAGCTTAAAATTCAATTTCTGTTACATTGTAATAACTTTTTATTTTACAGTGTTTTGTCTCCTACATACGTTCAGTATATCTTATGAAGGATAAAGAAGTATTTAATGTGAGCAAGCTACCCATTACTGAATATGCACTGTAAGTATTGATAGCAAAGCTGTAATAAAGCTGGAGGGTGGCCCGTAGTGTGTCCTCTAAGAGTCCTAGTTTAGATCACTTCTGCTTTACCTTCGAACAGTCTGTTGAAAATTTGCAGAGAAGTATAAATTAGCTTTAGAAAATTAACCCATATTTTAGCACTTGTCAGAAAAGTCCATATTTATTTGTTTAGTCTTGATACTCTTATAAATACAGTTACTGTTGCAAGATTAGTGACTCAGGTTGCAAATGTGAAATGACTAACTGGTTTTGTTTGAATAGTTGAAAGATTACAAAAACAAAAATGGCTCTTTAACTTAAAAAGGTAGAGTCAACTCTCTTTATGGGAGTCTTATATATGGGAAATGCCTTGACAAAATCTTGTAGAAATATGCTTAGCCATCATTATACTTTAATGTCTATCTTAGGTTTTCTAGATAAAATATTTTTAGGCAAGGTCTGTATGTTTAGCTTCTTTTCTAGGAATTTGAGTACCTTTACTCTGAAATTGAGTTTAACAAAGAAAACTAAAGAAAGATCTTATTTGAGGATCTCATACAGTACACTGTATTTGTATTCTTTCCATTTCCCTCTTATAACAAAAAATTTGATGTGGGTAAGCTTCTGTTTCCTATTTTGTGTTAGATGTATTTTTATATTACATAATCTGTTAGTTGTAATATTTCAAAACCCTTTTGTTGGATAGCAGTGTAAAACAGTTGTTAGTATTACTATTTTAGTAAAGGGTGGAAAACCATGTGCCATGAATAATGTGCTTTTGTTTCATTATGTTTATTTACTAGTTTCTGGTTTCTTCATTTTTAAAATATGTTCTAAAAATTAGCCATTTTAGGTACTTTTGTATTCTGTGTGAAGTTTGATGTGGTCTTTTTGGGTTTCTGTAGCTGGAATTTTCACAAATGATGGACACAGGTTTTGAATTCTTCAGGGAAATATTTAGAAGTTGTTTTCTTGCATCAAACTAGTAAATGTCATGTTTGCTATTGAAGACTTGCTTTTGGTGAGGTTTAGAGAAGACAGACAATTATGTTATGCTTATTGATCAGTATGGTTCAACTATGTTTGTAGTTTATGTTCTTATTTAGATATTTAATTTTCTTGAGGTGTGGGCTTTCCTTTAGAAGCCTATGGTAGCTAAAGCAATTGCTATGTCTATAAGATAGAAAGTTAAAAGAAAAATGAACTAGAGAAATACTTTGAGTGCCCAGTATATGTATGTCATTGCTTCAGTGATGGAATTATACATGTATATATATTTGACTTCAAGGAATTCAGGTTACAGTTCCTGAGAAGCATAAATGCCACTGTACTGTAGTATAAGAAATCTTCAGGTGTACACAAGTCATTGTTCTAAGCTTCATCTCATGATAGTAGTAATGACAGAAAGGGCTGCCACAGTTGCCTATTTGTTACTTTAACTGTATTGTATTTTTTAAATAAACTTTTTACAACTACGGTATTAGGTAGGGATTCTCAGCCATTCCATTTTGCAGCAAAGAAAACTGTCTAGAGAGGTGAATATTTCTGAGGCCACACAACTAGTAAATGACAGAGCTGTGCATATTGAACCCCAGCATTTCTATTTCTGAGTTTGTGCTCTTCAATATTGAACTCATTTTTTATTGTAAATTATATAGGAAAAATAGTGGATAAAGTTGTCCTTTGTTTATAAGCATTGTCTTGGAAGACCTGGAGCTCCCCATGTAGCCAAGGCTCTCCTCTAACTCATAGAGATCTGCCTCTCTCAGCCTCCTGAGTGCTGAGATTAAAGTGTAAATGGCTGTTTCACAATGCCTGGTTTAACCTTTGCTTTTTTAAAAGTTATATTTCTCTATACCAGTAGGAGTTTAGTGAAAATTATCAGCTTTGATTCTGTAAAAAAACCCAACTAGTCTTAAAGAGAATCTTGCTTGTGGATGGGGAATAAATAACCAACAAGGTTTTTTTCCTTTGAACTTTTTGAAATAGAAAAATGCATTTTGATAGTAGTTATTATCTACTCTTTGAGAAAAACCATGCCTTTTCCAGTTTATGTAGTAGCTTATGTTTTGCAGAGTACCTTCATACAGATAGTTATTTGGGACCTCTTAGCACCTGTGAGGTAGAGCTGTAGTTAACTATTCTGTATTGTGAGGAAGCTGAGAGTTGAATTTGGAAATTGGGTGTAGCACATGAACTATGATCATCTTATTTCTATTTCAGTGCTCTTTATTTTATACCATATGAACTCTTGAAGAAAAGCTAGGTGTCTAAAATGTTTTCAGGACACATTCTCAGTACATTTGGCTTGTCTTTTGGATCATTTAATCTGTTGGAATTGATGTGTCTTAGAGGAATGCTTAAAAAAAAAAAAAAACAACCAAAAAAATGGGCTGGAGAAATGGCTCAGCAGTTAAGAGCACTGACTGTTCTTCCAGAGGTCCTGACTTCAATTCCCAGCAACCACATGGTGGTTCACAACCATCTGTAATGAGATCTGGTGCTCTCTTCTGGTGTGCTGTGAAAACACAGCATTCACATACATAAAAATAAATAAAAATGTTAAACAAAAACAATAAACCTTGGATATAGATCTGTACTGTACAGAAACTTCTATAATACCACAAACATGCCATCACTTTAATGAGATCATTGCTTTTGTTCTTTCCACTTTTGAAGGTCTCTTGGTCTTGCTGTGGCTCCACGGATAAGATTTCTTCAGAAAATGGAGAAGCAGCCCACCAAAGGATTAGTAAAGGAGCAAGTCACTGAAGCAGCTCAGCCCAGGGCTCCCTCCCTCAGTAATGACGAAGTAGAAGAATTTCGAGCATATTTCAGTGAGAAAATGTCCATCCTTCACAAAAGTGGGAAAAGACTAGAAGAGACAGAACAGAGATTGGCTAGTGGTGATAGTGAAGAAGATCCAGACGAAGAGACAGATGATGAAGAAATGGAAGAGCAACTGGGAAAAGCAAGAGAGCCTCATACTGAATCTGTTCTCAATACTGAGGAGGCACAGAAGGGCAAGGATGCTCCCGGGCAGTTCTTAGACAGAAGTGATGAGGAAGATGGGCCTGATACTGACTTCCTCACGGTGAAGCGGCGTGATGTGTTTGGGTTGGATCTTAAAGAGAATTTGACCGTAAGTTTACTCCAGGTGGGGTTTTCTCTTGGCTTTTTACTTTATGCTTTTCTAGCTTATGGAAAAATCATTTAAAGTAACAACTACAAGAAGCTTAGAATGTGTTTCTTTGTTGTGTACTTCTCCATTTCTCTTTGTATTTAAATACAGGAAAAGTGCCAAAGAATTCTCATACTTTTCCTCACTTCAAAACTAAACTCAAAAGATTGTCAGCCACAATCTTTTTTACTGGTTTTCTGATGCTATGTTTTTAAAGTAGCTGTAGTCAGGATTGTGACGTGAAGGTGCCAGTGAGGTTTATTGTTACGATGTGAAAATTCTTTATTTGAGCCTTAACATCTAGCCTTTTGATGAACTGCAGGATGGTAAGGAGCAGTTGTAGTTACACCTTTTTTAAAATTACTATTGTTCTTCATACATGGTTTATTTTATTTTGCTCACATTCACCTCTCAATTGCTTCATGTCCATACATTATAGGAATGACCTCTCTTCATCATATATATGTATATGTATGTATATATGTGCATGCATGTGTACATATATGTAATGTGTGTATGTTATATCCATATTTGGATATCTAATCTATATTGATAGTTTTCTAGCGCTATCTCTGTATATTATCTATTTTCCTTCTCTCTCTACATGGCCTACTGAGTGTTGCCTGCATGCTTGTGGGTATAGAGCTGTCCTATATCATAGGCAACCTACCAGGAATCCTACCACTGAAGTAGGTCGTCTTTCTCTCTCCAAGCACCTATAGGCTGTCAGTATCTACATCTTTCTGAGCATGAAATAAATAAATAAATTTATTTATTTAAAATTTTATGCATATGGATATTTCATCTGCATGTGTATTTACACTTGGGGCATGTAGTACTTGTGGAAACCAGAAGAATTTGGAACTAGAGTTAAGGATGATTGTTAGCCGTTAGGTGGTTGCTGGGAACTCATCTTGGGTCCTCTGTGAGGGCAACAAGAGTTCTTAGCCAGTAAGCCTTCTCTCTAGCTTCGTGGAATCTTAGATGAGATGTTTGCTTTTAAGAACCAAGTTAGTATATTAAGTAGAAAATTTCCCATTACTTTTAGTGATCTTCTGAAAGGATTGTGTGAAAAAGTCAGTGTGACTCATACTTACACAGTATTTCAAAAAGTCTCCAGAGTTAATAGCAAGTACTTGGTTTTGAATCATGAAACTTTAGAACATGTTTTTTTTTTTTTTTTTAAGCAACTAAAGATACAAAGTGGTAGATATGCTTACTAAGCACTGACTCATTTAGAGGAATATTTTATAAAAAGCATGTCATTTATTTTCTGAACTACCTTATGAAGTAGGTGCTGTTTATATAGGCAAGAGAATATCTGGAACAAAATCTTGTACTGACTTATTCTGCTTTAAATTAAGCTATTTAAAGTCATGACACCTTTATGAATAAATAAGTGAAGCAAGAATAAGACACTGGATTTTATTCATTACTATTAATTGATGACTAATTTTGATTGTCAGCTTGACTGGATTGAGAATCATCAAAATGATTTGCATAGCACACTGTTGATAAAGTACCTTTCTACAAAAGTGAATTTATGTAACAGATACATAGTAAAAAAAAAATCTTATGAAGTATATTTTAGCTTAGAGAAAAAAAGGCTTTAATCGTTATCACAATCCAGAGTGAAGCAGTTCACCACTAAAACATTGCTTCATTCCCTTTGGAGTAAGTTACTTCATTCCACTCAACCACTGATCCGATTTTTCTTCCTGTAGGTTTTCAGTTTTCAGAATGACAGATAGATAGAACCATAGAGTTATGTAGTGTTGTGTGTTTGATTTTTTTATGCTTGTGTACTTACGTTTCCTTTTTATTGCTGAGTTCTACCTCATAGTTTGAGGATTCCCAAGGTTTTTGTCAGTAGGCATTTTTGTTGACAGTTTTTTGGAGATTATGACAAAAGCTATGTGTGCACAGCCCTTTCATTTCTCTGGGATGTATGTAAACTACTGGGGTAGATAAACACCGGAATGTAAGGCAAGTAAGTATATGGTTTTTTTTTTCTTTTTTTTTGAGAAGAGCTCTACAGTTATTTACCAAATGAGCTTGTTTGAACATTAGTAATTCTTTAAAACTCATAATATTGCTTGTTTTTAAATTATATATATTCAGCTACATAGTGAAATCTATTAAAGTCTTTATTTCCTTGGTGACAACTAATGGTGAATATCCTATCACCCTACATTTGCTGTCTGTGTATCTTCTATGGTAAAATGTCTATCGTTTGCTCTTTTAAAAGTTGTATTGCTTACTTTAGTGAGTTGTTTATATATTAGAATATATAAAGATCCATATCTCATATAGATGTGTTTTCCTAGTATTTTCCTTCAATTATGTCTTACAAAGAGTAGAAATATTAAAATTTGAAGTGTTTATTATCTTTTGTAAGCTGGTAAGTTTGTGGTCAATATAAGGTTATGAAAATCTCCTATATTGTTTTCCATATAACTCTTGTGGATTTAGTGTTTTATTTATAACTAAATTTCATTTCAACTTAATTTTTGTGAATGATTTTAAGTCAGGGGTCAACTTTAACTTTTTTGTTGTTGTTTATTGGTGTCCAGTAGATTCCTTATCTTTCATAGAAAGGATGATTCCCCCCCCCCCCCCCCATTGGATTACCTTGCTGAAAGTCAGTTGACTGACACCATGTGTGTGGTGTTTTTGTGTGTGTGTGTGTGTATGTGTGTGTGTATGTGTGTGTGTGCGCACGCATGCATGTTTTTTTTTCTGTTTTATTTGTTTGTATTTTCATTAAACATAGTCTTGTAATATTTCTGTGTGAGTATGTTTTTAAAGAAACCAAAATTCCAGAATTGTCACTACAGTGGTAAGGTACATTTGTTTCAAATATAATATTAGGCAATGGATTTTGTGACTATAGTATAGTTAGTTGATAAGGTAATTAAAAATATTCTGAATGTTTATAATTGACCTGAAAAGCGATAAATGTTACACTGGTATCCCATATCTAGTTCAAAGCACAGCCAAATGTTAACTAAATAATATCATGTATATGACATTGTGCTGAGCACTCTACAGCATGGGGTGGGCTAAGGAGAGTTCCCAATTTGCTAGTATAATTAGATTGTAGCTAGACAAGGATATTGTTTGGCAGAAATTGATTAAGTAGAAGTAGAAGTAAAAAATTTTAGAGTATTTCTTCATATGAAATTATTAGATGCAATTAATTATTATGCTATTTCTGGATAGAGTTCTCTGTCTATATTTTTGGATTATTTTAGCTGTGTGTGTGTGTGGTTTTTGAGACAGGGTTTCTCTTTGTTGCCTTGGCTGTACTGGAGCTCACTCTGTAGACCAAGCTGTCCTTGAATGTAGAGTTCTGCCTGCCTCTGCCTCTCAAGTGCTGGGACTAAAGGAGTGTACTACCACTGCCTGGCTATTCTATCTTTTGGTGATAAAACCTTCTGCATTTTTTAACTCTTCAATTTAATGTGGCCAAGAATAGAATACAAATTTGTGGGGTTTTTGAGTATACGTAATATACAAATTTTATTTGTAATTATATATGTACAATGTATTTGTAACATTGTAACTTATGTTTAGTGATTGAAACTAAGCCTTGCCATTTTAAAAATGTGGCACTATTACACTCTTCATATTTTTGGTGCTGTCACTGATGAATGGGATTTGCTGTTCCAAGTGACAGTACCACACATGGGTCTGAAGAGCCTTTGGCCTTGCTTGTGGCTTCAGTGTGTCCTCCTAAATTCAGGTGTTGCTAATGAAACAGCAGGAGCCTTATAAAACGGCTGAGTCACAGGGCTCTTTCTCTTGAGTTGGATATATTGAAGCTTTTGTAAAAGCAGCTTTATCTTTTGACCTGTTAGCTTGCTTTTTGCTGTATCTGCTTCTCTGTAATGAAAGAATATTACATTTTGCCTTCTTCTGCAACCATTTGAGGACACCTAAAAAAGGCCTTCACTAGACATCATGCTAGCTACTGAATGTTAGACTTCTCAGCCTCCAGTAGTGTGGGAAATGTATTTTTATTCTTTATAAATTACGTAGTCTTTAATATTCTGTTACAGCTGTGGGTCTATATTAACTCACTTACCCCTAACCTACCAGGAAAGGGAAGGAAGACAAAAAAGAATTAGTACTTAAAATTTTGGTAGATTTATTGACTGTGCAGTGGAAGTGTGAAAGTGTGCAGTGAAATGAGTCTCGAGGTCAGGCGGCACTTGATGTAGTTGCCACAGTGTCTTTACATTTTTAAATTTTATTTTTATTTTTTGTGTGTGCTATGTCTATATGGTTATGTGTATGTGTGTGGCTTCACGTACACACCTGTGCAGTTGAACATCATATAGATGCATGTGGAAGCCAGACATGGATGTTGCTGCCCTCCCTTGATTTTCACTTTTTATATCATTTACTCACTCATTCGTTCGTTCATTCATTCATTCATTTATTTTGAGACGGGCTTTTACTGAACCAGCTAGATTTGCTGGGCAGTGAGCGTTTTGAATTCTGCTGTTTCTGTCCCTAGTATCCAGGTGTATTCTGCTTCACTTGGCATTTACATAGATTCTGGGGATCTGAACTTAGGTCCTCATGCTTGTCAGTAAGCACTTTACCCACTGCTGCATTTTCCTAGCCCTTGTGCAGGACCTTGTACCAGATACACACTAAATGCTTGCTTGTAGCATGAGGTCATTTTCTTAAATGAGCCCTTTATGCCATGTGTTGAACTTTGTTTTATCCCTAGTGTTAAAGGGAGGAAAAGGTAAGAGCAGTTCTTTTCCTTTTCTTCAACACATGATTCGAATTGTCTATTTAGTTTAAAAAGTGATTATATTGTTTATTTACTTATTCAATTTATTTTCAAACAAAGACTTTTTTTATTTTTCGAATGCTGTTTTATTATATTCTAATAAAGTGGTAGGGATTATTATGGTACATAAATTAAACTTCAGAAACAAACATGCTAAAAATGGGCACTATAAATAGGCCTGGAATATATGAAGAAATTCTTAAGAATTAGATATGTGTGAGATAGGAATCATTTACTATAACTTTACTTGTTCAAGGCCAGCCAGAATTATGCTTATTCATGTTGCTATACTTCCTGCCTCTTCCATTACTACACTTTATGACTCAGTTACTAGGCTTGGTGAGTCACTTCTCAGTGGCAGTCACTGTAAGGCTTTCTTAAGGATATTTCCTATTACATCTTCTGGGTGATCATGATTAGAGTAATATTCAACCTGAGTACATTATATTTGCTGGCTTTTGTAATGGGAAGCAATAGAACAGGAATGTTTTCTACTTTGATACTAATTTTGGAAAGTGTATGGATTTCAATTTGTTTTTAGGGAATGGCTGAATATTGCAAGAATACTTAGCAAGAACTTACTAAATAGTGCACTGCTCCGTGGTTTGAAGAGTATTGTTTTCTTTGATCTTTCTGAATTGCCTTCTTCCTGACATTTTACTCAAGTAGAACTTGGAAAATCAAAGTGTAAAGTTTAGACTGTCTCTTCTCCCAACTAGAAATTTTTGAGGCATTTTTTTTTTTGGCTTTCACATGAAAGGAGAGACAAATATTTTATTGCCCATAATAAGCTCTTGTTTTTAGCCGATCTACTAGAATCAGCTCAGCTATCTAGATTTATAAAGTGTTTATAATAACACAATGAACTGTTTATACTAGTTTACCTTTTCTTCCTTTCGGTACTTTCCTTCTGTTGCTTAATTCTATTTTATGACCGACATTGCAGATGAATGTGGCTTTGTAAAAATTTTTTTACTGAAAGAGAAATGATGTTTGTAGGTTTCTAGGGCTATTAAGAGCCTCCCCTACTTGGAGTTAGTCAGCTGTACTTTTTATTAAAGTTGCTGGACAGTTGTTCTGCAGCTTCACGCCTTCTGTGAGGCCTGTGCAGAGGTCAGAGTCGATTCTGCCACAGAGCATGACTATGCCGCAGCTGAGAAGACTGCTTAGGAGCGTCTGCTGCGGGAGGGCTGCCCAGCGCTCCTGCTCTGCCTGCTTCAGGGGAGATACTTTGTTACTTTGGCTAGAAAATAAACTTATCTTCTGGCACTAAGAAAAACATGTTTGGGGAGGGGGTGTCCTTCTCTCTACCTTCTCAGACTTTATGCTGCCTAGACATTTTTGAAAGGACATACTGATATAATAACTGATGAAAGATGTCTAGCAGAAACCTGGTAGACCTATGGATGGTGGTCTCTCACTGTACTGTTGTCTAACCTTAAATATTTAGGTTTTATAGTGTTGTAATGAAACACCATGACCAAAAGGAGGTTGGGGAGGGAAGGATTCATTTGGCTTATACTTCCATATTGCTGTTCGTCATTGAAGGAAGTTATTACAGGAACTCAAACAGGGTATTAACCTGGAGGCAGGAGCTGGTGCAGAGGCTGTGGAGGGGTGCTGCTTATTGGCCAGCCTCCCCTAGCTTGCTCAGCCTGCTTTCTTACAGAACCCACGACCACCAGCCCAGGGAAGACACCACCCACAATGGGTTGGGCCTTCCTCCATCAATCACTAATAAAGAAAATGTGTTATAGCTGTATGGTATGGAGGCATCTTCACCATTGAGGTTCTCTCCTTTCAGACAACTATTTTGTGTGTCAAGTTGATATAAGACTAGCCAGCACAGCTACATAATAGCAGAAAGTTGGAATTATTTTCATTTGTTTATCTCTTTGGTCTGTTTCTTTGAAGTCACCAACTAGAAAAATGACTGTAATTTAGGTGATCATCATGAATTGCAGAAAGGTACAGATTCTTCCATGTGAAAACCACTGTTTTTGCTTGATAAGGCCCTAAAACAGTGGGTCATTTGGGGGAGGGACAGTATGGGAATAAGTCAGTATTTCCTGAGCAGTATTTCTTTGCTGCTATCTTAGCACTCAGCATCCTGTATGTATTGTCATTTTGTCTGTTTCTCTCACTTTCTTTTTTGCCTTTGAATAGGTAATAACATTTATAGTCCTGATTTCTGTTGCAAAAGAAGTTAAATTATTTAGATGTTGGACTTTGCTAAACTTTGAAGTCCTGACACAGATTTGGATATGTTAATGGTAATGCTCTTTTTTCCTAAGAGTCTTGCATTTCTTTTACTATGTTTTCTTATTTTTTATTTTTTTATTTTTTGGTATTAGCATTCTTGAGATAACTATATACCTCACCCAGTGAAAGTACCCATTAAATTTTCTTTATATACTCAATCTCTGGCCATCTTGACTATCAATTTTAGAATGTTTTTATATTTTTAGAAAGACACAATATATCCCTTTATAATTCCCCACTTTCCTTCCATCTATAAGTAAATACTAATCTATTTTTTTATCTCATCATGTTTGTTTATTCTGAATATTTCATATGAACGTAATCACAAATGTCTTTGTGATTGGCTTCTTTCATTTGGCACACACACACACTCAAGTCTAGTTTTTTGAAACAGGATTTACTATAGAGCCCATGCTGGCCTTGAACTTATACTCTTCTGCCTTAGTCTCCTGAGCGCTGGGAATACAGATGTGAGCCAACAGTACAGTATTTTCTTAAATGTCATGTTGTTGAGTATATCAGTATTTTACCTTTCAAGGCTGAATAATGTATTTTATGGACATACTGCTTTTGTTTATCCATTTGTGAATTAATGTACATGTAAGCTGTTTGAATGCTTTTGATATTTATAAATAACTCTGTTGGAAGGATATTGATGTATGCTTTTATTTATTGTAGGAAATATTCACCTAGGAGTAGTGAGCCTAGTGCTAGTTCTAGGATTAAGATTTTGAGCTGTCAGATTACTTTCCAAAGTTGTTGCACTCTTATCAGCAGTGTATGTGGGCTCCGGTTCTTCCATGTCCTCACGTTACTGACCGCTGTGTATTGTCTTGATATATTACTATTTTAATGGGTATGAAGTATTTGTCGTGTGTGTGTGCGTGCGTTTTTTTATGTGTAGTGAGGCCTTTGCTTACAGTTTGGTTGATGATACAGAGCATAAATGAAGTTGAACGTGGTCATGCCAGATGCTCCAGTGTGTCAGTTTAAGCTTGACAGGTGCATGGGATTCAAAGCTCGACAGGTGCATGGGAGTCACTCAGCTTTGTTTTTGTTTGATGTGATTATACATATAAAGTCATTTAAGATCAGTCGATTCCCTGTTTAAATGATTGAAAGCAGATAGGTTCCTTATGTGCAAACTGATCATTTTTAGTTATCTAAAATGTTAGATCATTTTAGCTAATCTCTGTATTAGCTAGAATAATAAATTGAACTTTGAAGTGGCCAAAGTACAGTGATTGCTGAGACCTACATCTTGTATGTTTTGGAGGAATTTTGACATGGTTGTTAATTTCCCATTTCAGGAGGGTGAATCAGGGTGATAGTTAGGAATATAAGAAACATGGCAGAGATTGAAGATTTGGAAGCAAAATGCTTTGTGGTCTCTTCTTGAACATTGTTTTAAATTTCTATGGAGCTTGTTTACCTGTTAATAGCTCTGGCCCAATCCTATTCTTTGTTCTTTTTTGTTTGTGAGTTTGTTTTGGTTGTTGGTTGATATATATGTAAAAGACCATGAGATTAAAACAAAGAAAACAGTTCTGACAAAAGCATTACAGGACAGAGAACTGCCAAAGATGCCACTGAGACTGTTTTATGTTTGTCATCTAGTGCTGGGTTTAGGGCCTGCCCTTAGGAGTGGTTTGTAGACCCAGGAAGTTGGGAATAGATCTACTTCTAGATCAGCTATACTACTCTGAGGTATATTACCCAGAGAACTCCCACTCTTCTACAGAGACGCTTGTTCAACCATATTTATTGCTGCTTTATTTATGAGAGCCAGAAATTGGAAAGACTAGATGTCTGTCAACAAATGGACAAAGAAAATGTAACACATTTACACAATGAACAGTTATTCTGCTGCTTAAAAGAAAAATGAAATCACGAAATTCACAGATAAATAGATGGAGCCACAAGAAACAATTGGAATTTGTTTATAACTGCTAGTCTAGGGGATCTATGACAACAGATATCAAACCTTATTCCTTGTTCTATCCCTTTTTAAAATTTATTATCATTTATTACAGTTTATTCACTTTGTATCAGAATCCTACCCTCCCTCTGCTTCCCCTGTGCCTCTCCCCTAGTCCCTGTAGGTGAGGTCTTCCTCCCCTTCTATTTGACCCTAGCCTATTTTATGGGGTAACCAGGAGAGCAGACAGAGTGTCAGGAAAGATTGAACTTTCACATACACTTTGGTTGTTTGCTTTTGAGACTGAGGTCTTACTCTGTAGCTTATTTCCCTGAAACTTGCTATGTAAAGTGTCCTCAAACTCATACAGATCTGTCTCTTCCTCTGGAGTGCTGGGATTAAAGATGTACGCTACCATGCCTAGCCCACACAGATGCTTTTTACATGCTTGATTTGCATACAGTAACAAAATGTTTTCTGACTTTATGTTCTTAGACATTGATTTTCTTTTGTTGGCCAGATATCAGGAACACCCACTTGAATCAATGGATGCTGTTGGTGAGGACTAAATGTGGGGCAAGAGGAAACGCAGGCTGTGCAGCCGTCCTGTGTTATAAAACCTGTCCTGGGGCCACATGGTGCTGTTGGTGCTGCTTTCCCTCGGGGTTCATAAATTCCCACAGGTGTTAGGAAAGCTACAAAGTTGTTAGGTAACACCAAACCAGTGAGTTTTAAAACCACACAAATCCTTGTTGTATGTAGAAGAAAATATTTGTCCTAGAGAAATTCCCCAAAGTTATTTCTTAGGTCGTAGTGATTTTCTGTAATTTATGTAGGTATAGTAAATTTTATAGTATGCTTGACATATTAAAATATCTTTTTAGTTGTAAGTTAGGCTGGGGTCAGCAAACTGTTATACATCCTTGAGACAAATTAGTTTCATTGGAACAGAGCCACACTATGTTTAGTTTATGCTTCTTTTAGACCTCAGCAGTTGTTAAGAAGGTGAGAGAAAAACCCCATAGGCTACAATGCCTAAAATACTGTTTTTCTCTTTACAGTTTTATTTATGTACACTTATTTGAGCCAATTGAGATTAGATGTTTATGTGTGATTTTCCTCTTTGTCCCATGTGGCTTTACAGGTCATTACATGGAGAAGCTTATTTTTGTGACATAGTGTAGGGGATAGTTAATGTTGACTCAGGAGTAAAACGTTAAGAATTTAGAGTTTTTTTTAATAAAAATTTCAATTTTAATTACATTTTTATTTTTTATATTACACTTTATTCAAAGAGTTTAGATCTGAATTCAGCAATTTATAAACTACAACTCCTAAGAAATATTACTTTATAGGTTGGAAGGAGGGGCTAATGATAACATTAGCTTAAAGGATTGTTCAGAGAGTTAAATAATATACAAGTATTGCTTGTAGGTTTTCCTTTAGGTTGTTTTCCTTTAATTTTGAAGCGAAGGAAAACTGTTTCAGCGCCATGGGAAGTAGTAGTGTTGTTGTTCTCTCTCTCTCACACACACAGTATAGCTCCTGGCCATACTGATTTTCTTTTTAGTGTTCCTATAGTTTTTTTTTTTCTTTTGCTTTAAAGATGTTTGTTCAAACCATAGGATTGCTAATTTACAGTAAGCCTTGTTGACTATGATTTGTGTTGGTTGATTTAAAAAAACTTTGTTGACTCGGCAATTCTATCAGAGATTGTTTATTAGAATGTTCATGGAATGAATGGATGGTGCTTACATAGGAGGTAAATCAGTGCATTTATGGTCTTACTTACATGTAAACATCAAGTTCACTAAGATCAACGTGTATCCTTCAACTGCAATCATCAGACTACAATCATAATAAATTTTATATTAATAATTGTGAGAATGAGTGCACAGAATTGGTTAGAGGTCATTTTAAATTGATCCTGTGTTTTTACAGGGTACTTTATTCAAGTACTGTTTATTTAGGCTTTTGTATGTAGTTGGATTTGTCTGTTGGTTTAAGATACAGACTTGACTTGATCTTTGTTTTACCTAATGCTAAATTTGTAAATTTGTTCCTGTAGCATCTTTATAGGTCTCTATTCCAGAGGTACACTGTGATTACATTTTTGCAGTATTGAGGTTGGCTTCTTTTAGCGGTACCTGTCATGCAGCCTGGCTGAAACAAGTAAGGTAGTGTTCTCATGTTCCAGAGTATTTATCCACATATTCTTTCCTTATGGTTTCTCATGTCCACTAGGTTGTTTATTTTTTATTTTTTACAGTGAAGGAAATGTGTTTATGTTTTAGTAAATTACAGTCATCACCTACCTACTCTGTCTTTTTTTCTTCAGTTTTATTATTCTTAGTTGAAAGATGACTAAGTTGTGAAGTCATTTATTTGGAAGAATAATCTCTCTTGTAGTTCCTCACATACTTAGACACATATTAATGACCTCTCTTGATATAGGACACTTTGGGACAAATAAATGTAGGACATTTGATTGTAGCCTGGGTCTGTGCTGATCATCTCTGTGAAGTAGGTCTTCCCAAAGAAGGAGCTGAGGAAGATGCTATGTTGGGGGAGGGTTATACCTTTTGAAGACTGTACTCTGTGTTTATCTCAGGTAAATTTCAGCATCTTAATCACAGAATATGTTTCTCTTGTCTTTCTCCAAAAAACTTCCCATCACATTTATTTCTATCCTCTGCCTCTTTTCCTATCTATATAAAAGATGTTTAGTCTCCCAAGATTCATGTTGGATATCAGAATGTATGATTTATAAAAAAATCAGTCGTTCCTCTACTTATTTGTATAAATTACATCTGTTAATTATAATATTCAATTATTTGGCTAAAATATTTATTGGTAACTATTGTTTGCAGTTGGAGACTAATTTGGGATTTGGTAGCAGATTATGCACTTGGCACTTTTCCTTATGGTAATTTGCATATTTGTCAAGGTTCTTAGGTCCAATTGCCAGTAGTTTTGTGGCCAAGTGTGCCCCTCGAGTGTTTTTATCTAAAAGGGCAGTTAGTCTTGTTAACACCAACCTCAACATGTCTGCTGTCTGGGGCTGGGGAGGTGGGGCAGCAGCTGCGAGTGCTCACTGTGCTCTTGGAGGACGGAGCTCAGGTCCCAGCATCCATGGCAGACTGCTCACAACTCTGTAACTCTGGCTCCCAGGGGATCTGATGAGCCTCTACGGTGTACACACACACACACACACACACACGGCAGACATGCAGATATATACACACATAAAATAAATGAAATTTTAAAATGAAACAAAATTTAGCTTCCTTAATAATGAGATTTCTCTTAATTGTCTTGTGATTCTGGTTAGATTTGACTGAACTTTTTTACTCCCAGAACTGTCATCTTAGAAATTGCCATTCTCAAGTCTAATTTCTTTGTTCTTGATACCTCTTAAACTCATGAAGAAACCATTATTTAAGAAGAAAGATTAGTTCACATAAAATTGCATATTTGTAAGGTATAACTTAATATTTCAATACATGTAACTAACATATTGGAGTAAACCAGGATAGTTATATTTCATCACCTAAACATTTCTTTGACCCTATTTTTTTCTTTTTTGCTTTCTGTTCCTTATAATTGATTAACCTCTATTTGTTTCATGATTTTTTCATGAAGCTTCAGCCTTCTTCATGTCTTTTGTCTTCTCTGTTATGTATATATTTCTTCCAACTCCAGTCACAATCAGTACATTTAGTTACATTGTATTTTTGACTTTTTATTCCATTTACTGAGCAAGCTTCAAATCAGATTTAATTTGACTGTCCAACTTCTCCTTTTATGCCTGGGTACCACAGCAGTCTCAGCTGTGCCCCTCACTGTTACTGCTGCTTTCTACAGTAGTAGCATTAAATTTTCATTATTTCTTAGTTCTCTGGCCTGTCATTGCTAGGAGAAAATGTATACCATTTAACAGCAAACTAGACTCATGGTGATGATATATAACATTGTAAACTTATAACATTGTGAACATGTAGTGCAATTTCATGACAGTGGGTATTCAAGATATTTGATAATATCTGTTTCATCTTAAAATTTTTATAAGGAATTTAAATACTATAAATAAATGCATATCAAACATTGAAACAAGTGTAGGTAAAGTTTTTGGTTTTGTAAACTATTCAGTTGGGAAAGTTCAGTAGTAATAGTGTATTTGTTTTCTGTAGTATACTATGACAAATAGTGACAAAGGGAAGTATGAACTTACTTCACCTATTTAGAGTGAAATAAGTGTTAAATAAAAAGGTCACTTGGCTAAAAGCAAAGGATCAGCAATACTGAACTTTCTGTGGGGAAAGGGTGAGCCATTTTCTTGTTCTTTTTTAGTCACCAGGGGCTCTTTATGCTGGCTGTTTCACAGTCATGCCCAGAGGCTCTTGTTCCAGATGATACTAAATTCTGTCAACAGTTAACATTAACCATAACAGTTTAGCCATTGTGGTATATTCTCTTTTTAATGGGCAAAGCCATTCACTGAAATTTGTTGAAAATGATCAGGAATGGAAAATTGAATAAACAAAGTAATTGATTCACTAAGCATGTGTTATTGTGCTTCTACTTATGTGATAAATACTCATTTTATACCTGCTATTACCACAGCATGTGTTCAGTTAAACAAATGGTACAAATACAAAGGTATGAAAGCAAAAGTTTTCAAATGTTTTCCATTTCATTTTACTGAGGCATATGATATGATCTCAAAGAACTTGGTTAGTTTTTTGCATTTTCTTTTCATAATTAGGGGATGGTGTGGATCTCTTTTCAGCTTCATTGAGTACAAAAAGGGAGGCTTTTCAGGAAGACTGTTTTTAGATCTGTTCTAAAAGTAATTCTATTCTTTACACGTCTTTCTCTTTCTTTTGGAGAAAAATAGTGTGGAGGTAAACCATTCTTTGTTTTTTGTGGTCTGAGACAGTTTATTTTGCTTGGCAGTAACTTTTAGAACTAGAATCATATTTTTGGTCCTGTGACTCTAATCTTTCTAAATGGCTGTTAATGCCCACTTTTTCAAAAGTGTTTTGGACTCAAAATATCTTGCAGTAAACTTCTGGCTTGGAGAGCCTACCTCTGCATTGTTGTGCTGATCTCAGTGATTTGTTTCTGATGAGAGCTCCTTGTTAGATGAACATTTGTGAAAACATTGGACCATGAATTATCAAGATAAGGGTTGTAGAGAAAGTGTCAAGTGTAAATCCAGACTTGTCTTTATAAAGCATTTCAGCATCTCTAGTGCTGGTATTCCTGCTACAGCTTATATAGCTTTGCCTTCTGCCATTTGGGGTAGGAAGAAGATGGAGGATGCAGTGTGACAAGAAGTAAGAAAATACTGATAGCTTGGAGATCTATACACACAAATTTCCTGTATCATGTATTTGGTAAAAGCGTAATATAAAATCATGTAAATATACTATGAATGGGAAAAAATTAATACATCATTAAGTAAATGTATATGAAATTTTCAGCAGTAGTGTATTAAAAATCAAAGTTTGAGTGAGCACTCTTGATATTTATTATTCACTGGTACTTCTGAGGTGCCTTTTTGGCAGTTGGATTAGAATAATAGTCCTTTTGGATTGAACTTGCTGTTCTTGATTTTCTTGAATTATTAAAAAAATGAAGGCCTCCGTATATTAAGATGAAAAATGACTAGCAAGTCATAGCTGGCAGTGCTTTTGACTCTCCCAGTAGTATACATGGGCAATGGTTCATTTACTCAGTCTGAGTAATTTACTGAATCTCTAACTATTGAGAACATTAATACTGCAGCCTGCCAGGTGTGAGTCAGAGGTAACCTTTCTTTAACCATTTGTTCCAAACTCTAATGATTTGCCATAATCATTTTATAGAAGACATTATAAAGCTCTACTGGAGACCAAACAACTTGACCTTATTTTAAGCATTAGACATATTCAAAAGTTAAAAGAACATTTTGTGCATTAAAAACATTTCACTGTTGACTTTCATTACAAGTGCTGTAGTAATAGAAAAAGTTTTCACCTAGTAACTACTAAAATAAATCTTAATGATTCAGTTCAGAGGACTTTTAAGAGTCTGAAATATGAGGGCATCTTAAAGTATTTCAATAGGAGTCTTTATGATCTACCTAGAAAAAAATGTTCAAATATGTCAAAATGAAAGTTAATTATTACTGACTTCTTGCTTCTTAGTCAATTTCAAATGAACTGAAGTATTTTGATTGATTGATACACTATTTCAACAGTAATTTTCTAGCTGTGCATCAAACATGGATTAAATGCTTTTTCTTTTTATACACCTATAATCTTTATGTAAAATAGCAAAGAGTTAAATTTGGTATCATGGAATTGTATACTTGGCTTGTAGAGAGAACAGTGGAAACAATCATAGTTACTGAATAATTTAAGGTTTCAAAAATGCTAAGAAAGCAAAGAAGGCAATAAGTATTTTTCTTTAATAAAAGGTATAGACGTAAAATTTGACAGATCTGTCAAGCTAGCTTTGATCGCTAGTAGTTTGTGAAATAGATGTGATCGGCATTGGGTAACAAAAAGGAATAGAAACTAGGACCCAGTGTAAACTACTTTAAATATCTATCATTTCATTTTCTGAAAGGATTGCCAGATTAGGAATTCTGGAGGTTGTGTAAAATGATTCCTGTGTTCTGCTTTTTTTTTTTTTTAAATTTCTGTGTTCTGCCCTGAACTCAGGGATTTTAAAAGCAGTGCTTTTTTCTAACCCTGTATTTATATTAAAAAGTAATCTGCTGATAAGAAGCCCACAAACCCTTATTAGACCTTGTTTTTCTTTTTGGACAAAGTCTGCCCATGTAGCCTCAGCTGGCCTTGTACTAAAGATCTTCATGCGTCAACCTCAAGTTCTGGAGTGCAGAGATCACGTGTGTATACCACCATATTTGACAAGTTTCTAAACTGTTAACTTATTTTTAAATACAATTTTTATTATTTAAAATTTTATATGATAAATTTTGATCATATTGACCCCTACTCATTTTCCAACTCCTCCCAGATCCATCCCACTTCCTATTGATGTATTCCCCTCTTCTCTCCTTTTTAAAAATGTAGCACATCAAGTCCAGCATATGCTCCCCCTATCATCCCCTGTATAGGGCTGCTCACCGTACCATGGTTGATCTACCAGGGGCCATACCCTTAAAGAAAACTTACTCTTTCTCCCCTAGGACCAACTCCCATAGCTCTTGAGTTAGGTATGGGGGATTCTTCTACCTCAGTGCTAGAATGTTGACTGACATGATCTTGTGCAGGCGACACAGTTGTTGTGACTTCCTGAATGTGCTAGTCTTCCCCAACCTTTGGCTCTTACAATCCTCTTTTTTCCCTTCCACAGTATTTCCTGAGCATTGGGAGAGGGGTTTATATAGATGTCCCATTTGTGGCTGAACATTCCCTTTTATTGAGTGGATCATAAGTCCAGTTAGATATCCCACCAAGATATGGGATACACTTTTAGAGACATCTTGCTGTCCTGGTCATTGTTATAGTTCGTTGATGACACAGCTGGATAGGACTATTGATTGCTTCACTCCCTTGGCAGTTTACATAGTATGTTTTGGTATTATGAAGGCTAGACTGCAGGACAGACTTTCTAGATTTTGAATTTATAATTTTTTCTAGCTATTAGATAAGTATCGTCTAAAATAATTGTTATTAGGTAAGATAGATCCTGTGTCTAAAATGTGCAGTGTCTTTAGGGTTGCTTCTCAGCAGTTGAAGATAAGTGCCTATTGTTTAACATATCAAAATTGTTTTCATAGTTATAAAATGATATAAATCTCTACCTTCATGTTACATAATACATACTTTGTTATTTTCATGGAGAATATTTGTTGATATGGTTCACAGAGAAGCTCTTTTTTTTTTCCTTTTTTGAGTACTGACATTGTTTAAATGTCTTTTAATATTGACAGTAGATTCTGCTGGTTTTCTTTCCTTGTATATAAAATAATCTGACTCCTATTAGTAGAATATCTTTGAGTCATGCTCAAAAAAATTCTAGTTATAAAGCAACTGGTATATACGACTCTCTTTAACTCTTTGATAATTTTTCTTTTTCAGTGTATATATATATATATATACACACACACACATATTTTTAAATAAACACATAATAGTTGCTCTCCTATTTTTAAACAGATTTTATTTTGAACAGAATTCTCTGTAATACATGCCTGAATACAGAACACAATTTTAGTGGCCTTGTATCTCACGGTGACTTGCAGAGTACTTGATGAGTTAAGAGAGTCAAAGGAGAGTGTGCATTTCTTTCTCTGATTTCCTTTCATTGCATCCAGATTAGGATATACACTGTAGGAGGGGTGCTAAGAGGGTGATTCTCTCTGAGGGGGGAGAGAATCAGCGTTATTGCTGTCTTAGTGTCGTAGGCTTCTTAAAGGATCACTCAAAGGTCGTTTGCCTTTTTTCTGGAGGAGATTTTCTCAGAGTTCCTCATGGGTCATTCTTTTAACCCGTGTCCCAACAAAGCTAGAGCCATCTGGGAAGATGAGATCTCAATTGAAAGAGTGCGTCCATTAGATTGACTGTAGGTAAGTCTGTGGAGCGCTTTTTCATTTAATGTGGGAAGAGCCAGTATCTGTGTGCAGTGCTACACCTGGACAGGTAGTCCTAGGGTGTGTAACAAAGCAGTCTGAGCAGGCCCTGGGGAGCAAGCCATAAAGCAACATTTTCTCCATGGTCTCTACTCCAATTCCTGCCTTAAAATTCCTGCCTTGAATTCTTAACCTAGTCTCCATATGTTATGGAGTATGGTGTGGGAGTGTAGCCTAATAAAATCCTTCCTTCCTCAAGTGGCTTTTGGTCGAATGTTTTACCACAGCAGTAGAAAGCAAACTAGGACACTTGCCAAACATAGAACTTTCACTTTATTGGCTCGTTGCAAAGAAAAAATTCAAAAATTTGAGAATTGTGCAAATAGGTCATGTTTTATTTCAAAAGCAGAACATTAAAAATCTTTTCATAGATTCTAGAATGGGAAGACTTTATATTTTATTATCCTTCTACAACCCAGACTTTTGTTCCCTCTAGACACTGTATAAGAGAAGTAGCAAATCACAGTAAGCTTTCAGTGAAGTTTCCTCCTATGCTGGCTGTGTTGTGCCGCACCTCAGTGCTCGGGAGTTACAGACTGTCATCAGCCACCACTTGGGTGCTGGAAACTGAACCCAGGTCCTCTGCAACAGCAGCAAGTGCTCTCAACCTTAGAGCCTGGCCATTTCCCCAGCTCCCAAAATACATCTTTAAAACAAAAACATAAACAAGATTGAAAAAGTGCTTTTGTTTGTATCTTTTATCTTCATTCATTGTGTTGTAGTCTTGTGTATGTCGGTGTGGTGCTGAGGAACGCTCAGGCCTCACTCCAGGTCTTTGAAATAGTCCTTTCAAAGCTGCTTTCATCTTTACATTGTGGTTTGCCCATGAGCTCCTTCAAGGAATCATGGTGCCCTGTCTCGTGAATGCTCTCCCTAACCCCCACAACATAATAGAGAGCATGATGAAAACTTTAAAGACCTATTTAGAATTACCCATTGGCTCATTTAAATAGTTGGTGTTATGTACATTCAAGTTTGAAAGAGGTTATATAAATATCTTGAGATCATAAAACAATATGAATAATGTAACTATGAGAATACTTTGTCACAGGATATTGAATGGAAATGAAAGTTATTAATCTTAAATTTATTTTTACTCTGCATACTGGCTTTTGAATATGAAAGATTACATTGACAGATTTATGTAGACTTTGACTTTCACAAGGAAGTATAGTGTAATTCACCTGACAGAAGATGTGGAACTAGATGAATCACTGTCTGTTTAATCCAAGAACTGAAGACTAGTTTATTGAAGACTAAGAGAACTGTATGTTAAGCCTTGGTATCCTGGGTGTGTGTGTATGTGTATGGGTGCATGTATGCTCTTGTATGTGTCTAGAGGTCAGAGGACAACTTGTAGGAATCAGTTCCCTCCCTTCACCATTTGGATCTTGGGGATTGTCATGCTTGGTAGCAAGCACCTTTAAATTCTGAGCTGTCTTGCTGTCCTTTTATTCCCATTTATGCTTATTTGTATTCTGTTATGTGAATATACATTAGTTTATTCATTTATAGTTGAACATTTGAATTCTAACTTTTTGGCTAGTTGTTGCTTGACTTTTCTTGGGAACTCAGGAACATATTTTTATTTACTTCAGATAGAGCACTGATGGAAGACCAAAAAAAAAAAATAATAATCCTGCCAATGCTAGCTTGGTGAACCAGTGGGCCTGGTGGGCTTACTTACAGGAACATCTGTAAGTTAAAGGCAGTCACATCACTAAAATTTCCTTCACCGTATGGGCAGTGTCTAATGAAAGGTATGTACTAGCGCTCCCTGCCCAGCTTGCAGATGGCTCCACTGAAGAATCTCAGCCTACTCTCTTCCAGCCGATGTTCAGTGCTTATGCCATCTCGTGGCGAGCCCTGACAGTCTTGTCAATTTCTGAGCTTCTTATACAGTGAAGGCATGGTATTTCTGCTTGTTCCAACTATTCAGTATTTGGTATCGAAAGAGTGAACAGTGATAATTGATTTTGTTTTTTTAAAATTTCCAATCCAGTTCTAGTTGTGACCTCTCTACAGATGAATTGGGACAGAAAAAGCTGAACAAATGAGAAATTTCTTTCGTTCATTTATTCATTTACAATTTATTCACTTTCATCCCGGCTGTAGTCCCCTCCCTAATCCCCTGCTAATCCCACCTCTTCCCTCTTCTCCTCCCATATCCCTCCCATAGTCCACTGATAGGGGAGGTCCTCCTCCCCTTCCATCTGACCCTAGCCTATCATGTCTCATCAGGACTGGCTGCATTGTCTTCCTCTGTAGCCTGGTAAGGCTGTTCTCCACCCCAGCTCAGGGGGAGGTGATCAAAGAGCCAGCCACTGAGTTCATGTCAGAGACAGCCCCTGTTTCACTTTCTAGGGAACCCACTAGGAGACTGAGCTCCGAGGTACATTTACACAGTGGAATACTACTCAGCAATTAAAAACAAGGAAATCATGAAATTTGTAGGCAAATGTTGGGAACTAGAAAAAATCATCCTGAGTAAGGTATCCCAGAAGCAGAAAGACACACAAGGTATATATTCACTTATAAGTGGATATTAGACATATATAGGATAAACATAAGAAAATCTGTATACCTAAAGAAGCTAAGAAGGAGAAATTTCTTTTTTTAATGTAATTTATTTATTTTTATATTAATCACAGGTTAGGTACTTTGTATCCCAGTCATAGCCCCCTCCTTCATTCCCTCCCACTCTCCCCATCCCTCCCTCATCTCCTCCCTGCCTCCTCCAAGTCCACTGATGGCGGAGGACCTCTTCCCCTTCCATCTGACCCTAGCTTATCTTGTCTCTTCAGGGCTGGCTGCAGTGTCCTCTTCTGTAACTTAGCAAGGCTGCTCCTCCCGGGTGTGTGTGTGTGTGTGTGGGGGGGGGGGTGTCAAAGAGCCAGCCATTGAGTTCATGACAGAAATAGTCCCTGTTCCCCTTACTAGGGTACCCACTTGGATACTGAGCTACCATGGGCCACATCTGAGCTCGGGTTCTAGGTTATATCCATACATGGTCCTTGGTTGGAGAAACAGTGTCATAAAAGACCCCTGTGCCCTGATCTATTTGGTCTTTATGGAGCTCTTGTTCTCACCAAGTCTTACTAACTCCCCCTATTTTCATATTATTTCCTGCCCTCTGCTGAAGGCTTGGTTGTGAGTCTTAATATCTGCTTTGATTTATTGCTACATAGAGTCTTTCAGAGGCCCTCTTTGGTAGGCTTCTGTCCTGTTGCTTGTTTTCTCCTACATTTAATGTCCATCCCATTTGTCCATCTAGGTAAGCATTGATCATCCCAACCTGGGTCCTCCTTCTTGTTTATCTTCCCTAGGTGTATAGATTTCAGCGTGACCTTCCTATCCTAGAGGTCTATGTAAGTGAGTATATACCATATGTTTCTATCTGCCTTTGGGATGCCTCACTCAGGATGATTGTTTCCAGGTCCCCCCATTTGCCTGCGAATTTCATGATTTCCTTGTTTTTAATTGCTGAGTAGTATTCCATTGTGTGAAAGTGAGAAATTCCTTAATTCAGGATTAACAACTTGAAAGGAGAAAATTAGGACCCCACATGGGAGTGATAACTTTGAACAAACAGCGAGATTTGAACTCTTAGTGCACCAGGGAGCTAGCCTGAGCTGCTTACAGTGTTACAGCTCAGAGAAACATCACAGCTTTTACTGGTTTTCAGGTCTTTGGACCAGTAGGTCTCCAAGTTTAAGTCACACAGGTTGGTGAAGCTGCAGGTCTCAGAAGAAGTGTATCTTGGAGAGTAAAAAGCAATAGTCAGAATGAATTCCTCACTCCTGGAAGCTGAGGCCAGATGGATTCTCCCTGCCTACAGCTGCAATTCCGTCTTGAAGCGTGGGTGACTTCCTGGCTTGTGGAGTCTCCTGAATCTCACTTGAAGGCAGAATCCTCCACCACCTCTGATAAATGATCTCAGGAGTCTTGTCTGTTCATCATTTATGTTGAGAGATTATGGAACTACATGGGTCCTCATTGGCTGAATGTGTGTATGTAAATGAGGTATAAGATGAAGAAAGACCTGTTAAAACTGGGGGAAGAAAGAGAGCTGAGTGCTTCCAAAGTTTTTCCAATCAAGTAAAGTTTGAAAACCTGCTTCCTGTTACAGAGACTTAGATGTCAGAAAGCCGTCACAGGAGATTTTGGGCCCAGGAGTTTCAGTAAGTTTGCAATTGGCAATAGCAAAGTGGCCATTGCTTTAGCATCCAGAGTTGATGCCATGATCCCTGCCAGTGTGTAGTACTCCTACTGTTGGCAAGGTCTGCTCCCTTAGGGAATGATCCATGGGACCATCAGTCATCAATCTTGGGAGGCTGCTGCCTGTTTTTCTCCTTCACTGCCAGTGGGTTCTGGACCTATTTTTATCAACCCCTGCTCCCCAAACTCCATTTGGTACTCAGCTGTCTTTTTGCTGACAGCTGGAATGGCCAGGCTTGATCGTGGCAGTGGCTATCATTACAGGCTCTTGGCCCCAGCTCTTTGCTTTTGGAGCCTGAGCTACTTGTCACAGTGCTCCATGTCTGAGGGCTCTCCTACCCTTAATCAGCCTTTTAAATTATAATGCTGCCCTGTTTGGGTTTATTTTGTATTATTACTACTATTACTATTACATATGTGTGTTATATACCATGGCACACATATGGAGGTCAGAGTATAGCTTTTGGGAGTTATTTGCCCTTGCCATGTGGGCTCTAGGCTTCCAACTCAGGCTGGTAGGCTTGGTGGCCAAGTACCTTTAATCTCTGTGTCTTCTAACTGGCCCTATTTTGAATTTTTTGATGACTAGTGATGTTAGGCATCTTTTTATATACATATGGCTCATTCCGTATCTCTGGCAAAGAACTCTAGTTAATTTGTTTTTTTAAATTAAATCAGGCATCAGAGGTACTTATTTTTTCTGTCTCAACTACAGTCTCACTATTTGATTGCTTTCTGCCAGTGTTCTTCTTGATTTCTGGGAAAGTCATATATGGATATTATTCTGCTGTGTGAGAAAAGTTCATTCAGTACCCTCCCTCCCCATGGATGCTTTAGAAATTTCTTTGGGTTTTTGTCCCTTGCACAAATTTCACATGTCTGGGGTGTTTGTATCATAGTAATCATTTATTTGTATGTTCCGCTGCGTATCAAGAGGACAGTGCCTATTTTATTCTCATATTACTGAGACTGAGTACAATACCTGATACAGAGTTGATGTTCAAAAAATACTAGTAGGGATATAGATATTGATTACTTAGTGTGCATAGTTCAGCTTTATGTTTGTAGGGTAGTTACATCTCTGTTGTTCATTCTTTATTTAAATCTTTTCTTTTGTATTTGTGTTTTGTGTCAAAGTGAGCACATAAAAATTTGCAATATTGTTCTTCACTTGGCTGTGTCTCCCTTTGGCACTGTTCTTCTTTTGTGTAATTTATATGTGTGCTTTGTCTGTCTAGTTAGAGCTAATATACTTAGTGACTACCTAATGATGTGTATGTTGGGAACATCTAGTGCTGCACTTACAGTAAATTAAATTCTTGTAATTAATGGACAATCATAGGGAAATTGCATGAGATAGTACTTTTGCCTAATTTTGTTGGACAAAATATGTTTCAACAATTTACTTGAAGAATGTTGCTTTTGTAGTATTTATGATTATTCTGATTTTTTTGTTAATCATCTTCATTACTTATTATACTTTGCTTTATTAGTTTCTTGGAAAAGTGCTAAAGGAATTGCTCTGTCTCCTTTTGTATCCCTGTCTATCAAATAGGTAGAACTGGTTATTTGATATTGATATGCTGGTTTGTGAGGTGTTTGTTAAAGTTCATGAAAAGTAACTTTTAAAAATATCAGTGCCTTGGTTTTATTTAAAATGCACATTTAAGCTGGGTACGGTAACATACACCAGTAATCCCAGCACTCAGGGAGGCAGAAGCAGGTGAATCTCTGTGAGTTCAAGGCCACCCTGGTTTACAAAGCGAGTCCAGGACAGCCAAGACTACACAGAGAAACCCTGTCTCAAAAAACCAAAAATAAATAAGCAAATAAATAAGTATCTAAATAAGATAAAAAGCACATTTAATATGTTAGTTTCACAGATACACTTTTTCACTTCATATGCCACAGTTCTTTGAATATTATTCTCTTTACAAAACGAAACCTGACAAAAATACTGATAATTTAATATATATATTTTTAATTAATTTATTTTTATTTTTATATCAATCACAGGTTAGGTACTTTGCATCCCAGGCGTAGCCCCCTCCCTCATTCCCTCCCACCTCTCACTCCCTCCCTAATCTCCCTCCTCCCCGCCCCCTCCAAGTCCACCAACAGGGGAGGAC
>CM053747.1:42676843-42882875 GCA_028658305.1 Pachyuromys duprasi | reverse complement strand
TAAAAAGGAGGAAATCATGAAATTCGCAGGCAAATGGTGGGACTGGAAACGATCATCCTAAGTGAGGTATCCCAAAAGCAGAAAGAAACATATGGTATATACTCACTTATATAGACCTATAGGATAGGAAGGTCATGCTGAAATCTACACACCTAGGGAAGATATACAAGAAGGAGGACCCAGGTTGGTATGATCAATGCTCATTTAGATGAACAAATGGGATGGACATTGAATGGAGGATAAAACAAGCAACAGGACAGGAGCATACGAAAGAGGGCCTCTGAAAGAATCAATATAGCAATGTATCAAAGCAGGTATTAAGACTCACATCCAAGCCTTCAGCAGAGGGCGGGAAATAATAATAAAAATAGGGAAAGTTAGTAAGACTTGGGGAGAACAAGAGCTCCACAAAGACCAAACTGAGCAGGGCACAGGGTTCTTATACGAGACAATTTCTCCAACCAAGGACCATGTATGGATATGGCCTAGAACCCCCACTCAGCTGTGGCTCATGGTAGCTGAGTGTCCAACTGAAGACCCTAGTAAGGGAAACAGGGACTGTTTCAGTCATGAACTCAATGGCTGGCTCTTTGACCCTCCCCCATACACGCCAGGGAGTAGCAGCCTGGCTAGATCCCAGGGGAGGGCATTGCAGCCAGCCCTGAGGAGACAAGATGATCTGGGGTCGGATGGAAGGGGAGGAGGTCCTCCCCTGTTGGTGGACTTGGAGGGGGCGGGGAGGAGATAAGGGAGGGATGGGGAGCGTGGGAGGGAATGAAGGAGGGGGGTACGCCTGGGATGCAAAGTACCTAACCTGTGATTGATATAAAAATAAATAAATTACATTAAAAAATACTTGTTTTTGTCTGTTGGAGGTGCTGTAAGAAATTACCTTACACTGATTAATTTATAAACAACATAAATCTATTCTCTGTTGCTCACCCATCTGAGAAGACTGAGAACTCCATGATCAAGACACCAGCTGATCTACTCCTTTATCAGAGGACCTGCTCCAAACACACGGTGCTGCCACCGGTACCTTACCATGGGAAGGCATGAATAACATTCCTGGTTCCCTTTAGGGAAAAGATTAATTCTATTCCTGGGGGCTGTGTGAGGGGACATAGACATGCAGACCATAACAACAACAGCAGAGCTCCCAGGGGCTGACCACCTTAAGCATGGCCCTTTGAAGCTTTTTCTCTGCAATTAGACAGCACAGTCCATGTTCCTCGTACAATACAAAAGAATCTGGAAAAATAGATTTAATGTTTGTATGAAGTTTGGGCTTTACAATTTAATAGGTATTATACTTTCATTTACTTGAATGTAGTTGTCCAGGAAGGTTCATATGTTGGAGATTTGTTTCTCAGGGTGGTAGAAGAGAGTTGGCCAGGCCTTACAAGATAGGGCCATGCCATTGTGGGCCTGCCCTTGGGAAGGATTAAGGAAGTTAATGAGAAGGAATTAGTTCTCCCAAGAGAGTTATTAGGAGCGAGAGCATGCCTCCTGAGTTGTTTTCTGGCTTACTGTGTGATAATGCATCCCTTGTTCCTGTATACATTCTCACCCTGTTACTGCCATGCTCCTAGATCCCAATGGCAGATCATAAACTAAACAAGTCTCTTGTCTTTATAAAGTTCCAAGGCTTGGGTATTTAGATAGTTACAGACTGAGACATTTGGGGAGAGGGAACCACATTGCAGTCTCTTCAGCAAAAAAATGGCAACCAAGTCTTCACTCTATTTTATTTAAGGTAAGTTACCCCTCTTCAGCATGTATGAGTCACAAGCTGACCTCAGTTTACTCTGACATTAACAATACCTCGGGCCCAGTGTTGTGGAGTAGACCTCTCAGACTTTAGATGTCAAGTCTAAAGATTTAAAGTCTAAAGATGTCAAGATGCTCTGTCAATGGGCTGCTCTGACCTTGGATCAATCGTGGATAGGTACTTCCTAATGAACCCATGACAACTACAGAAACCTTCAAAACATAGTTATATAAGACAAAGAAAATAAAAACCACCTCTCATTGGGTGCCCTAAGCTAGTCATTAGTGCAATCATGTGCCATATAATACTATCTCAGTAGTCATGGACCACACATGTACAGTAGGGTGTGCTGCATTGCCTGAATATAGTATGCTATTCTATCTAGGCTTATGAATATGCTCTATTTGTCACGTTCACACAATGACAAATCCCCTAATGATGTCTTCTTGGAACACACTGCTGTACTTTAATGTATTCCATATATCTGAAGGGATCTATAAAACCGTAATGCTTTATAAACTACTTATTTTAATGTTTGGCTGCTTTTCTCTTAACACTTTGTTCAACTCAAATATCCTGTTATAATTTTGATGATGCATTAAAATGTATTATCCTGATACCTATAAGTACACCTAGCACCCAGGTGCTGGTTTCTGATATTGTACTACAGAAAATAGAGGAAGAGAAGGAGGAAGATGAAGAGGAGGAGGAGGAAAAGAGTTTTCTTGGAGAATTGGCTGATTCTAGCTCTGTGGCAAGAAATACATGAAACTGGAACATCTTTAAGTGCTAGAAAGAATGAAAGTGCTAAAAGACACAAGTAACTTAAATGAGAGAGGCCAAGGGTGTACAGAGCCAACTGGAAGAGAGGAGTGATTGACAGGCAAGTAAAGGGACACTGAGTCATAACAGCACTGTACGAGAAGTGTCTGTGAACCCAGGCCGATAAGAATAAGGAAAGACTGGATGAATAAAGGAAAGGAGACAAGTCTCCCTCAGAGAACTGAAGACAGTTGATATGGATGCTCTATCTTTGAGAAGTTAGACCATGGTCTGTTCCTGATGTGGAAACAGCCTACTGCCTCCCTTCCCACGAGTGCAGTGTAACAGAGAGCAAAGAACAGAGCAGCTGTACCGCGGAAGACCCTGAGCCACTCTGCCAAGTGATCAGACTGACGCTTGCTTGTGCCGGGCCAGGCTGAGGGTCTGTGCTTTCAGAGTACAGGTTATGGTAAGATTGGCACTTTACCTCTGTGGGTCTTCTCAAAGACACACAGCCTTAGTTTAATCATGAGAGAAAAACCCAGACAAGCTCAAGCTGGCAGAGGAGCCACAAGATATCCGACTGTAGATAAAATTCTCAAGGTCATAGACACAAAGTCTGAGGCTGGGTTGCAAAATGTCAAATGGCATCCTGAATAATAAGGGGAATGTCAGGTAAAATGCATGGAAGTTGCAGTAGAGTGTGGCATTTAGTTAATAATGTATGAGTATCGATCCATTAATTGTGGCAAACATGCCACACTAACAAAAAAGTTAATAGTAGGAGAAGCTTGGTGCAGGTACACGGGAACTGTCTGCCAGCTTCCCAATGATCCCGTAAGTCTAAATGCTTCCCAAATGCAAAGCTTTTTTAGAAGGCGACACCAAACACATGCTTTGTATTACCTTTAACTTTTTGTGATGAAACATCAAAGCTGTTTCTGAAATTTTGCTTTTGAACAGCTCGTGATGAACCATCTTACGATTAAACTCAGGAGCACATCTTCTCTGACTTTCTTCAGATTATGTTTATCGAAGGGAAATTGTGAGATGCCAGGTGAGTATATTGTAATAGTGTCTTATGGTTTTATTGCACTTTTTCTTTCTCGTTCTCTGGCAGGTAAGAGCAGTGTCTGAGAATCCAGTGCACTGCTAAGCTATTGTCTCACTGCTGACTTTTTTGAGGGTTTCTGACTATTTCTATGAAGTATCAGTTCTGTCTACTGGGAGGATGAATGAGGCTGAGTTACATTCACAGCAAGGCTAGCTACGGACACCAAAGCAGAAACAGAAAAGGACGTGTTGGAGAGGGATGAGTTAAAGAACATTCAAACATTGCCTCACAATTCATGGGGCCAGGTCTTTGCTGGACAGAATGGCATTCTCTGTATGTGCAAGTCTTGAATGCAATTTAGATTTTAATTAGAGATGTGCTGGACCTAAGGTAGAAGCATTTATATAGGGAGGGCCAAGGATACCAAACTGAAAAAAACAACAGAAACGTGTCTTTGCTACAGATGGCTTATTAAATTAAAACACATCTCTTAACCTTTAGTCCTGAACCTGCCTTACAAAGATGACTCATAGCAATGTCAGGCCGCCAGTTATCCTGAGTGACAGGCTGAGTACCGTAGCCAGACGCATCGCCTAACATCATGGTAAGCTGGGTAATTCAAAGGCTTTTATTTTTATTTTTCCCTTTTGGTCAAATTACCTTTAACCAATTAGAATTTTTGTCCTGATCTCTTGCTTATGCGCTGTTCTCCGTCAGAACAAACCTGAATGTCTGCTGTGCAAATTAGCATGATTCCAAGGGCTTCAGGCTGTCTTAGTCAGGGTTTTATTACTTCCGTGAAGTACCATGACCAAAAAGCGAGTTGTGTGTGTGTAGGGGGGTGGTTATTCGGCTCAAACTTTCATATCACAGTCTATCACTAGAAGAAGTCAGGTCAGGAACTCAAGCAAGGCTGGAACCTGGAGGCAGGAGCTGATGCAGAGGCCATGGAACTTGCTGCTTACTGGCTAGGCACTGTGGCTTGCTCAGCCTGCTTTCTTATAGCAGCCAGGACACCAGCCCAGAGATGGCCCCACCCACACTGTGCTGGGCCTTTGATCACTAATTGAGAAAATGTCTTATACCTGGATCTCATGGAGGCATCTCCTCAAATGGGGTTTCTTTTTCTGTGATGGCTCTACCTTGTGTCAAGTGGATACACAAATCCAGCCAGCACAAGGGCTGAGCAGACACTATTCTCAAGTGAGAAAAAAATGCTGTGAATGTGCAGGCACACGCATACACATGCACACACACTCTACCCCTGACAGCACTGGATTCCTCTAGGCCACAGATGCTCACTGCCAGCAAGTCCTTCCCATCTGAAGCAGCAGCTCAGAAGCCTTCGAACCTAGCAGCGCTCACTACATTTGTGTTTATATCAGACTTGCATGCACTGATCCATCTACAGCCTTCAGCGTCTCAGAGGCAACGGCTGCCTCCCATTGCTTTTGGAAACAAAATCTTTAGCTTAAGCTGTCTTTGGACTAGCTACGTAGCTCAGGATGACCTGGAACTCTTGATGCTCTGTTGCCATGTCCTACATGCTGGAATTACAAGTGTGCACCTAGAAGTATAAACTACCTGTTGTGTTTGTGGTTGATTGGATCAGTAGTGGATGTGAGCTGTGTACTCAAACCAAACAATGCTTCTTCTCTCTCTTCATCTCGGCAACAGTTCTGGAAGGAAGTAGTATATTCCAAAGACTACAGATAAAGAAAAAAAAAAACCCAACAGATGAAATAACTTGCATCCACATCACCAGGATTAAACCAGGCCCATGAGATCCCCCAGCTCAGCCATGTCACTGGTCCAGCTGAATCTTCCTGTGGCGGTTGGAGCTTCTGGTGGCTGAGAACACTGGTGTAGAGGTCTCTGCATAAGACCCTGAGCTGGAGGACCCCAGGCTGTGTTTGTGAACCTCAGTTCACCTCAGCAAATTTTAACTATCAGAGAAGCAGTGTGTTCAGCCCATGAAAGACAGCGCTGTCTCTTTGATAATGCCATGGGTCATTCCCCGATCCATGCTGTTTGGTGGAAAGATTGCTTGGAGGTGTTCACAAGGACTGGGTGGGTGTCTAACCCCACACCTAAGAATTGAGCCAGCGTATGGAGGCAACTAGAAGAGAGTGTGGCTACTCAGGAAGGCCTCAGCCTGAGTTCCTGATTGACTCCTTAAACTTTACAGCCTTCTTTTTCTTCCTAAAGCCCTGTTAAACCCAAGGACAGGACAACTCAGCCCATCTACCTGGAGTGAGGGACATACTGAGTGCGTCAGGGAGTTGGGCTATGTGGTGCAGGCCTGTAATCCCAGCTCTGGTTGGAGAACCACGAGTTCAAGGTCTACACAGGCTACAGAATGAGTTCAAGGCCGACCTGAGCATTTCAGTGATAAGGCCCTGTGAAAAGAGGGCTGGCAATGTGGCTCAGAGGGGGAGCATTTGTGAGAACACGGATTCTACCCGAGAGCCACAGAAGATGTTGCCAGGGAACGAGAAAGAGGATGTAGGCTGGTTCTCAGGTTATTTCTCCACGAGCAAGCACTCCAGTGGGGATAAAACTTTGCAAGCCTCGAGGTCTGCCGCCTACCCAGAAGCCTTGCCAAGCACCTCTGCAGGTGAGTCATGTTCAGATCCACCCTCCTCCCAGGCATCTCAGATGTTCTGGGAGAAAGTGCCAGAGACAGGTGAGGGGACTAGCCTTTTTCTGTGTGGAAGTTCCCTGTGGGAGCCCACTCCTGCTTCCTGGGTTTCTGATGAACAGGCATTTGCATGTGGAAGCCATCCAGACCCGACGAATGTTTCAAAGACTCGGGTTAGAATTTCTCTCCGGGAAGGCCCTTGCTTTCTCTCTCCTTCTCTGTCTCTTTCTTGTGCCTTCAGCATCTGAGGAATAGAACTTGTGTTCTCTTGAGTGGGTCAGACATCAACCTGGATTCTAGACTGCTTATATTTCCTCTCCTGTCCGTCTCATTAGAGGGTTTTGCAGTACCACAAATACCTTCCATGTAATGAGATCCCTTTCACCTCCCACTCATGTGGAAGGGTTGGCCTGGTAGGGACTTCTGATCCCCTCATTCTTTACAGCCTCAACTGGCCAAACAGACCATTGCATGGCTCACTGTGAGGCCCACAGACTCCAGTTTAGCTGGTGTAAGAAAGAGAAAAATGAACTATGTCCTACATGGACAGTCTCTTGCCAGGAAGCTGTGAGTGCATGCATGGCGCATGTGCACACACTTGGAAGGGAAGCCAACACCTAGTGTGAGATAAGCAGTAGCTCACACACTGAGCTGCATCCCAGTTTCTGTCAGCTTTGAGAATAAAAAAACTCCCCATGTTTTATTCTCAGAGCCTTTGTACATGCTGTTGTCTGTGTCTGGAACACTCTTCTCCTGGATGCCAAAACCTTTTACTGAACTTTACTTACTTCCTCATACATACTTCTCTGCGACTCTGAAATCATGTAACATCTCACTGTACGTTTCCATTCCCATTTTTCATAACCCTCATAAAACTTGCAACTCACAAAATCATCGCAGAGACTAAGTATAGGGTATTAATCTACCTGTCTCGCTAGATGGCTCTACGGATTAATGGAGGATTCATATTTTTTTGGAAAATGTTTTAAATGAATTTTAAAACCCAGTGGAAGTTGTCCTGGGGAAGAGATCCAAGCTCAAGGAGAGAAGTTTTCCATAAAGAATGTTAAAGATGAACAGAATGTTTCTGGCCTTGAGGGAGAACCCTGCTTTAGGAATCGAAGAAGTGTAACTTGGGGAGGCAGATACTCCAGAAAGTACCCACGGAGCATGTGCATGCCCTTGTCTTCAGTGTGTTCCTGGCCTCTGGGATATTTGCATATACAGAGGTCATTTCCTGTTTATGAATGAGTCCAGAGGCATTGTAATAGATAGGTGGGACAAAGGACAAGGCTGAGTCTGTGGAGTTACAGTGGAGAAAGCAGCCGCAGTTGGGGAGGCTAATGGTGTTTTGTGCATCCCTTCAGTCAGTTTTGGTAACCCGCTGATGTGCTGAGCACTTTGGAGGTATGCGCTCAGGCAATATATAGAAGCTACAAAGCTCAAGATCTTTCAGAGAGCAGGTGGAGAAACAGTTTGCCCAGATGGGTTGGGGGTGCTGTCACTGAGAGGTCTAAAGAGTCAGCCCTTAGTCAGAACTTGGGGTTTCCTATGAAAAAAAGAGGGAAAGGGCATTGCCAAAAGGGATTGGCAAGAACTTGAAAAAAAAATCTGTGTTTAGGCAGTAGCAAGAAGCTAGAGTACTCTATGGTAGGCTCCTGTCCTGTTTCTTGTTTTTTCCTACTTCCAATGTCCATCCCATTTGTCTTTCTATGTGAGGATTGATCATCTTACCTTGAGTCCTCTTTCTTGTTTATCTTCTTTAGGTGTACAGATTTTAGTATGTTTATCTTATAGATCTATATAAGTGAGTATTTACCATGTGTGTCTTTCTGCTTTTGGGATACTTCCCTTAGGATGATCTTTCCTAGTTCCCACCATTTGCCTGTAAATTTCATGATTTCCTTGTTTTTAATTGCTAAGTAGTATTCCACTGTGTAAAAGTACCACAATTTCTGTATCCATTCCTCAACTGAAGGTCATCTGGGTTGTTTTCAGGTTCTGGCTATTACAAATAAAGCTGCTATAAACATGGTTGAGCAAATGTCCTTGTTGCGAACTTGAGCATCTTTTGGATATATGCCTAGGAGTGGTATAGCTGGATTTTGAGGTAGCACTATTCCTACTTGTCCGAGAAAGCACCAGATTGATTCCAAAGTGGTTGTACAAATTTACATTCCCACCAGCAGTGGAGGAGGGTTCCCCTTTCTCCACATCCTCTGCAGCATGTGTTGTCACTTGAGTTTTAGATCTTAGCCATTTTGAGGGGTGTAAGCTGAAATCTCAGGGTCGTTTTGATTTGCATCTCCCTGATGGCTAAGGACATTGAGCATTTCTTTAGGTATTTCTCTGCCATTCTATATTCCTCTACAGAGAATTCTCTGATTAGCTCCGTCCCCCATTTTTTAATTGGATTGCTTGATTTGTTGTTTAACTTCTTTAGTTCTTTATAAAGACTCTACCTAGCAGTATATCAAAGCAGATGCTGAGACTCATAACCAAACCTTGGGCAGAGAGAGTACAGGGAATCATACGAAAGAAGGGGGAGTTACTAAGACCTGGAGAGGACAGGAGCTCCACAAGGACCAAATATATCTGGGCACAGGGGTCTTTTCTGAAACTGATTCTCCAACCAAGGACCATGCATAGATATAACCTAGAACCCCTGCTCGGATGTAGCCCATGGCAGCTCAGTATCCAAGTGGGTTCCCTAGTAAGGGGAATAGGGACTATCTCTGACATGAACTCAGTGGCTGTCTCTTTGACTTCCCCCACCCCCAAGGGAGGAGCAGCCTTGCTAGGCCACAGAGGAGGACAATGCAGCCAGACCTGAAGAGACCTGATAAGCTAAGGTCAGATGGAAGGGGAGGAGGACCTCCCCTATCAGTGGACTTAGAGAGGGGCAAGGAGGAGATGAAGGAGGGATGAAGGGAGGAATTGGGAGGGAGGGGGCTACAGCTGGGATACAAAGTAAATAAACTATAATTAATATAAAAATTAAAAATTTAAAGAAAAGAAAAAGAAGCTAGACCACTGAAGGACCCCAGGCTGGAAATCAGCAGTGCCAGCAACAGCAATGATGGTCCCCATTTAGGGCATACATCCAGGCACCGGTCTTTGCTTAAGTGGGGTCCCTCTGTTAGCTCAACATGAGCTTTGCAGATTTAGGGGTGTGAGCCCAGGAGTCATCTGTCCCCTCACCCCACAAAGCATCCAGCACATTGATAGATTAATTAAAAACTATTTATTAATCTAAATACTCTTAGATCCCTTTCTTCTACTCTTCCCTCTCTTCTCTGTCATTCCCACAGACTCATTCTTGTCCTTTGGCTCACCTACTTACCCACACTTCCGGGTTAATTTAGAAACAGGAAGTGACAAGTGCATATCCCTGATATAGAAGAGGCCAGGGCTGACTGCAGAGTGGACACTTAGTGGCCCTGCACTGTGCACCTTGTTAAGGGGGCTGAATGCCGTGTCAGCCTCCTGATAGAGGAGCATCTGAGAAGAACGTTTTCATCTGGAAAATGACACATGCAGGCCACTTTAGAAGGCCCATCCTGAGAGCTGTGTGTGGACAGAGAACAAGGACACCGACTGCCAACAGGGAGTGTAATCTCCTCAACCGCAAACCCTACAGGTGGTCTGATCACGTGCTGTAACCACCGTGAAAGGACAAGAGTTCTCCAAGAGCCCAGGGAAGGCAGGGCAAGCTACCTAGGAAGCTTGACAGGAGAGACAGTGGAGGAGTCTAGACTTAGACTCCTTTTCACAGGGGAATGACCTCCAGTCACACTAACTGGAATTGTGTCTCACACACACACACACACACACACACCTGCTATCATGCCCACCTGGAGCCCCACAGTCATCACCTCATTTGCAAACCTGAGTTTTTATATGAAATGAGCTGAGCTGAGTATGTTCTTGAGTACAGGGTGGCGAGGCAGTCCTTAAGTACAGAGTGGTGAGGCTGTCCCCGAGTTAGGGCTCTCCAAACTTCATTCCTGCTTTACTTAAGAGGAGAGGCAAGGGAGCTCCTGAAGGTGGAGGCAGAGATTCAAGTGATGCCTCTAGAAGTCAGGGAAACCAAGGACTGACTGCCAGTCACCCCTGGAAGAGAAAGGGCCTTCTTCCGGAGCAGAGAGAGACAGAGACAGAGAGACAGACAATAGAGAGACAGAGAGACAGAGAGGGACACATACACAGAGAGGCTTTTCTAGTACTCTAATTCAGGACTGTGAGACAAAACAGTTAATGTGAGCTATCTCGTCTGTGACTGTCCCAGCAGCCTTGGGATATTGGGGAATTAAGACACAGGGAAGATGTGAAACTCCAAGCAAAGGCCTAGCTCCATGTTCTGGATCTTGAGGGGAACTCTGCAGCAGAGCCTTTCGGCTAGCCAGGCTAAGACAGGGTGCTTGAAGGCATCGGCTCCTGTGCAGGTCTGCTCTCAGCTATTCTGTTATCTATCTTGGATGACTGTCAAGCAAGTGGCTTGGCTGCTGTGTGCCTCTAACCTTGCCTGCAACATGCTATTATAGTAGCCTCATCTCACCCATGAAAGGGATGCTTTGGGGTTTGAGATGCTACACAAGAATGTACAGAGGAGTTGTTGACATTACCCTTGCTGATGACATCATTCACGTGAGCCGTGGATGGGAAATGAAATCTTCCAGACCCTCAGGGAATATATAACCTGCTCTAACAAGGCACGCCCCTGCCTCTGTGGATCATACACCCAACCCTGCACACCCATGCTGCCAAGTGCGTGGCCTTGGGAATGAGGAGTACAGTAACTCTGAGCACAAGACTGGGCATGGGACTGATTACACATTCATGTGTGTCTTCGGGCTGCGTGTGTGAGCACAGGGCCCCGGGAGCCATCTGTGACTCAGATGGCACGCTGTCCCCTGCACACCAGGCTGGCTGCAGGGTTGTTTGATCCAGGAAAGGCGTTGCAAGTTGCCAAGCTGTGCAGAGAGGCCGCAGCTGTTAGATCCCTGGAATTACACCTCCAGGTCCCGAAAGGCCCACCTCAGATGCAAGGGTCTGGGAAGAACTCCAAAAGCATTATTTGGCATCTCTTTGCCAGTCCCAGCTTCTCCCTCGGGTGGTAGGAGAGCAACTGCTGAGCACACCAGGCTGGAGTTTTAAGTTGGCAGCAGGAAGTTTAGAAGAAATTAGAAATGTTCTCTGGAGTCCTTACCCCGTTAGCCTGCTCTGGTTGCTTCTGGAAGGCCAGGCTTCCAGGTCCCAGGGACAACATCATTTTGTGCTTCGTGCTTCTGGCTTGTGGAATATAAATACAATAAGCTGAACCCAGCCAGTGTCCACAGGCCACCTAACAAAGGGAAGGCATCCTGAATTAGCCTGAGGCCCAATGAGACTTTTCTGTCTTCCCACATCTTGGAACCAGATCTGCCATTATGGCAGAGAGAGATCAATGTGAATCCCGATTGAGGTCTCCGCACCCAGGTTTCACGTAGGTGCTTCGATGGAGCTCAGGCCCTCCCTCGTGCGTGCGTGCGTGCGTGCGTGTGTGGGGGTGTGTGTAACAAGCACTTTACCAACTAAGCCATCTCCCCAGAAAATCACGAGTCTTGAAGGCACTGGATTTTGGAAGAGTCAGCTATTCAGCAGGAGATACCTGGAGCACTCTCTTTCCCGTTCCAGGTGGAGAGACTGGAAACCAAATTGCAGAGCAGAGCTGGGTACTTCCTGGTTCTGCTTAAACTAAACCTGAGGCCCACGGCCTGCCTAGAGCACCAGATTCCTTATCAGTGGAGACTCCGTGCAGGGCAAAGACCCACCCAGATACAGGCCAGTTGGTTTCATGCCCTCACAACTTTCAGTAATCAGCTATCCCTCTTTCTGAAATCTGTGAATGAGCAAATATAAGCATAGAAAATCCTTTCTTCAGTGGCATAAGTATCAAAAAAAAAAAAAAGAAACAATTAAAAAGCAGAGAACAGTATCTCGTATTCCTACCATGTTAGGCATCTTTCTGTCACCGTGACAAAATACCCCAGATAATCGACTTACGAAGATGAAAGGTTTATTTTGGCTCCTGATCTCATGGTTTCTGGCCTATAGCTGCATATTTCATTATGGCAGGGGCATGTGGCAGTTGATGTGTTTACCTCATGGTGGCCAGGACAAAAAGAGGAAGACAGGAAGGGGCTAAGTCCCCAGCACCTGCTCAAAGGCTATGCCTCCATTAGTCCTCCACGGAGATCCCACATCCTAAAGGTTCTGACAGCGTGCCGGAAACACGTGCACCTTTGGGGCCACTTACGATACAGAATACTGTGGTTTTTTTTTCAGGACAAGAGCGGCTGGATGTGTTGACAGGAGTTTCTCTTCTGTGGAAACTTGAGGGTTCAGGGAATATTGTATTTGCACTGAAATAAAACAAAACAAAAACAGAGAGACTGGCGGCAGCAAGGAAAACAAGCCCCCAAAACTGATCGTTTCAGCTGACTTCTGGCAGGGTATGTGATTTGCATTTTCCAGTTTGTCTTCAATTCAGGGCAGGCTCTGTACCCTTAGCTCTTCTGATTCCTCCGCAGAGCCCTTATCCTATCTGTAATGAACTGATTTTAGGAATAGCATCTGCCTGCAGCTAGGCTCCCTGCCTGGGGAGCTCCCTGGTGGGGTGGGCTGGGGGATTGGTCCTCCAGTGAATCCTGAGACCCTGGGTATATTAGGTGTTTGTAGAAACTTACTGGATGCATACACCGTTCAGCAAGGTGTGCCTCCCATCCAGATTGAAGGCCCTGGTCCTACCATCAACCAAAATCTCAGTCTCTGTGTGGAGGCCTCTATGTGGGCTCCCATACTCCTGGCCTTGTCCTGTGACCCTCCTGTAGGACCAGGAGCCTGTCTTCAGTTTTCAGTTGGCTGGGTATGTGGTCATTCGTAGCAGAAAGAGTTAAGAACTCTTTTCTGTCCGGCTGGCCATGCCACCCTGTGTGAGTAACCTATTCGATGGAGTTGAAGTTACCCTGTCTCTCTAAATAAGTAAGTATGGGGTCTAATGATGAGCACTGGGGAGACAGGCCCGTCTGCTGGGCTTGTTCTGTGAGACGACCTGAATTCTATGCTCTAGCGCTTACGTAGAAAAAGCTGGGTGTGGTGGTGTGCCCCTTGTGCGTGTGGAAATGAGAGAAAGATCCAGGGGACTTACTGGCTAGCCAGCCTGGCTTCCTTGGCAAGCTCCAAGTTAGTAAGACACTCAAACACCAGAGGAATAGTACCCAAAGCCAACCTCTGGCCTCATGGATGCACAGCACATGCCCAGGCACCTAGCCATACAATGCATCCTCGATCCTCCCAACACACGAGGGAGGCTTCTGTAAACTATTAGCAGAAGTATGAACGCAGGATTGCAGTAATAACATCCAAACCAACTCTCTGTCTACAGCTCGGGAAGTTTTAAAAAGCATCTCTATAGAGAGATGATTAACTTACACATATCACCACTGATGATAATAGTCCTGTGGGCTCAGAATGATCAAAAAGGTGTGTAGTAATCACCAAAATCAGTGTTTTGAAATTCTAATGACATCATTTCTCCCTATCCTCTCCTCCCTCTGGACCCTTCCCTCTACTCCTCACTGATCTATTTCAGATTTTTGGCTCCTTTTTTCATTGATCACCACACTCGATTTTTGAACACTTTATCATTTATACCCCCCAAAAGCTTCATGAATGTCGTTAATTTTCATTTCCCCTCCCACCTCCTGGCACTCGGAAGCTTCTAGCTTACTTTCCATCTGTGTACTGGCTTTTCCTGTCTACTTTACGGCAACTGTATTATAGTTTTTGTAGTTTTTAATGTCATATTGAAGCATGTATTAGGACTTCATTTCTTTTTATTGTTGAATAATATTCCATTATGTGGGCATGCCACATTTTGCTTATTCATTCATCAGCTTATTCATTCATACATTTGGCTTGCTTATGTCTTTTAGTTGTTAGCATCAATATTGATTGTAATTTTCATTTGCAACTTTTTTTTTGGATGTGCATTTTCACTTACCTTAAAGCTATACATTTAAGTGAGGAATTGCTGGGGCACATAGAACCTTCATGGCTCAGAAATTTGCTGGTTCAAGGCTTTTCTGGATAGCATTGTGTGAGTGAAGAGTGGGGGGGCGGGGAGGAGAATGTGGGTTGCAGCTGAGCTGCTCAGCTAGAAACCGATCTCTAACACTGTTTTCAGCAGTTCCTAGCCAGGCTACTTCTGATCTGAATGTTTCTTCCTGTCTGCTTCCTTTTCTGATTGCCTGCAAGGGGTGTGATCCTTCATCCATTCCCCAATCAGTTAGAAGACTAGGAACACATCAGCAAAAGGGTTCTGTCATAATCCATTAGGTTCCTGGCTTTACCATCCTGAGTGAATATTAGCTGTCCCTTGTGGGTACCTGTTTTTTAGCCCTGTTAAGCTTTCTAATGAGCACACTGGCATACATTCTTGCTCCTCAGAGATGCTGTGAGGCGTGTGTGGACGCATGCTAGCACCAGGGGAGTGACGTCACTCTGTCGGAGCTGTGAGCGGCTGGACTGTGAGCTCAGGTGGAAGGTGTGGGCAGTGAGGCGGCTGAGGATTTAGCAGGACAAACCCAGGTAGTTTTCAAGCATCGTCTGCAGCGTCTCTGGACTCTCACCCCGCCCCTCTTGTGCACCTTTTCGGAGACCCCAGGTATCCTCTGAGGCTAGCACAACTCTTTCAGACTGGGCTTGACTATTCCCACCAACTCCAAGTCCCCCTTCCTGCCTTACAAAGCCTCACTTTGAACACTTCCTGCTTGTAGTGGCTGTAGCTACTGGGAGCCCATGCAGAACTTTTTTTACTTATGTATCTTTGTGGAACAGTGTGTCCTAGAATCTATGACATGGTGTCCAGTTTGCCCCTCCCCTGGGTAATCTGCCCCTGTGCAAGAGTTCTCTGCCCAGGCCTGAGCAAGATACACCTGCGTTTCCATGCTGGGGTTCTCAGGTTGCCTTGTTGTCTCTGTGCAGATGCAGAGGCCTGCTGACGTCAGTAGAGTCAGCTGCCATCTCTGAAGTAGGTGCCTCCTGAACTGATGGATGTTTGTTCCCAGTTTTCGTGACAATCTCCAATAATAATTTAAGCCTTTTCCTCCTGAACCGGCTCCCTGGGGCTGACTCAGTGTGGAAAGGTACTTTTTTGGCAGAGCGTTGTTTGTTTTTCAAAGGGATCACTCCGACCTCAGCTCACTGGCTGATTTTCCTTTAAGCAAGGGCTCATTTGGAAGGGCTCTGGTGCAGTCGTATTTCTGCTTGTCCTACCTGAGAGCTGCCTCTTTTGCTCCCTGCCTGCTTCTCCAAAATCAGGAGATTCCAGGGGAACTTGTGTTGGGGGAAGTAGGGATGGAAAGCCACTGTGTCTTTCTGACCACAGGGTGGACAGTTAATGCTCATTCTGCCTCCATGTTGCAGAGCCTCTATAACATTTTCTGAGGTCACCATGTTCCAGGAAGCAGCCAGGCCTCTGGCTGTTACAAACACAGACAGAGAAAGGACTGCTTTGCGTTCGGCAACCTATCCCTGCACACCATAGACGTGCTGTAATGTCAAGTGCAAGAGGAAAACTCTCACTGTGGCAGTTTGAGGAGAGAAAACCCTGTTACAAGCACACACACACAGGTTTGTGCTTAATCTGAAAGATTCACCTGGTGAACAATAACAACAACAATAAAATCAGCATATTGACCCCTTAGTAAAAGAGATCATATTATGGCAGAGGATTGATTTTTGCCTCATGAGCTGGGAACATTCCTTGCTGGTTGTGTTAATGCCTTAATGGATACATCTCCTAATTTTATTGTAAGCTCCTGAGATAACGACTTAGTTACCTGTATCAGCAAAATGTTCAGAGTGCAGTATCTTTCAAAAGTGATTAAAACAGAGACACATGTGACATCAACTGGAAGACACCTCTGTCCTTTAGGCCTGCTGTGCTTTGGCCCAGTGTCTCCAGAAACTCTTGTGTTAAAGGAGTCGTTGCCAGTTTGTGCTGCTCTCAGAAGTAGGTGTAATCTTTAGGGGGAGGAAGTTAGGTCACTGGGGGCATGCTCTTGATGTGCATATTGAGTACCCAGCTCCTGTCTCTCCTTCACTTCCTGTCCAGCATGAGGTGAGCAGTTCCTTTCAGAATGTCTTCTCCTCACCATGATGTGCTCTGCTTCTCCACAAGCCCAAAAGGCCAACCCACTATGACCCAAGTAAGTCCCTAGGCCAAGGAACGGTAGAAGCTTTGAAACTGTGAGTCAAAACAAACCTTTTCTCTTGTTAAGTTTGCCATCTCAGGGGTTGTTGTCACACCAATGGAAATACAGGCTCCCAGTGAGATAGATCCTGACTTGAATATCTTTACTATGCAAATTCGGAAGAGCCCACTTAGTATCCAGTCCTCGGAAGTGATCTATGATGGACATGTGGTTAGGGAGGTATGCTGTATGGGACGCTGCTTCAGTTTCCTGTGCCCAGGGACCCAGACAACTTTACTAGATGCTGCACTTTCTCTGCTCCCTATGCCTTCCTTGTGCCACCAGGGAGATCTGAAGCCTTTAAGATGCTGGAAACTGGGACAGACCCAGTTCCTCTGGAGACGCATTTCTAAACAGCGTCAACAGCCAACAGCTGTTACCATGCCCTAGCGGTGAACGGTAAGCGTGGCTCACCCAAACCATTCCCCACCCTTCACACGGATCCCGTTCAACCCTTTCCCCAGTGTCTGTCATCATACTCAAATCCTGAGCAAATCACTGCCATCGAGTTAGATTACTGGTTGTATTTAGTATTTTGTACTCTTAGCAGCGCTCACACTCTTTACAGTTTTTAAATGCAACCAGCACTAAGAGTGTTCTGGAAGTTGCTCAAGCAGAGAGGCAGAGCAAGCAACTGTGTGCAGAGCCCAAGGCACATTCCAGCCCCATTCCCCTCCTCCCTTCACCTAACACCCGATGTGACTATTCCATGCTAAAAATAGGAAGGTCACCATAGATCTTTTGTAGGTGGGAAACTGTGTGGCGAAATAATTTTCTTTTCCTCTGCCCTTGTCATGTCCTTGGGTGCCAGATGGGCAGATGCCTGGTGACGATCATGTGGCAGAGTGGACTGGCGCTTAAGTGGTCCATGTGATCAGAGTCAAGGTCAGAGCAGAAAGAATTTCCCAGGTCTCTCTACTGTTAGAGGATACCGGACAGCAACATTAGAGGAAGTGAGGGATAGGAAGAATAATATTGGGGTTCAGTATGGTTGAAGTACAGTACAGGCACGTGTAGAACTGCCATATAAAACTCCTTGCTTTGTACAATTAGTACACGTTAAGAAAGAGATGAGGCAATGTAAAAATAACTACCAGTTGTAGATTCGTGAAATAATTCTGCCAAGAAGCAGCTGAATTTACGTTTTCACTACCATGCTTGCAGTGGTATTTGACAAAAAGGAGATGGGAGGCCATTTAGGAACTATCACATATAAATAGAAGGAAAATATTTTTAACTGTTTACCTGGCTCCTGTTCGGTGCCAAGTACAGAGCTTTCTAAGCCCCTGGGCCCATAGGACCATCATACAATGAGGTTCTTTGGTGACATTTAGATGCTTACAATGTGGTCTGAATCATGTCATAAGCATGACGTTTCTGATAATCTAATAGTTTCCACTTGCAAGGTTGTTAGCATATAAAGGATTTTCTCTTATTTCTTTTGGGAAACTTTACTCAGAAAAATTTCTGCAGCTGGTAAGCAAATGTAACTAATCCAGTCAACAGGTAGTCATGGGTGGGGAAGAGAGAGAGAGGCTGTAGGAGTGTCGTACAGGTTGTGATTTTTCAGAAGGCTAAAAAGGGTGCTCAAAAACACAACTCTACCCCTATTCATATAGCTTCCAGTTTATGATGGTCTGAATTTATGATTCTTTCTTGTGTGTGTGCATGTGTATGTAAGTATGTGTGCATGTGTGTGTGTGTGTACATGTGCATGTGTGTGTATGTGCGTATATGTACATACGTGTGTGTGTATGCCTGTGTGCATAGAGGTTGATAAGAATCGTCAGTCATAGCTCTTCTACTTATTTGAGGCAGGGCCTCTCAGTCAAACCCAGATCTTAAATTCACAGGTAGTCTTGCCAGACAGCTTGCTTTAGGAATCTTCTGCTTTCCAAGGGTGGAAATATAGGCCTTTAAATCAGTTCTAGGGATCCAGACTAGTCTTCGTTGTGTTGCTGAACTGTGATGTTCCTTGGGTTATATGTCAAACATATTTGTGACATAGTGTTTTGAACTTAAGATGAATTTGTTAGAACATAGGGTATAACCCTATCAAAAGTAAAGGAGAATCCCTACTTGGTCTAACTAGGAGCAGTGAACACCACCTGACTTAGGAAGACATGTAAGTCAGGACTGTTGAGTGTTTCTCAGAGCATCACCAGCACTCTTGACGGTCATCATGGACTTGATCACAGCTTGTACCACAGAGGCCGTGTTTTGCCATGCCCAGCCTTTTGAGCTGTGTCCCTGGTACGCAGCTGCAACAAATGACAGAATCTTCCCATCAGTGGGTGGGGTTATTTACCACTCATGTGACAGTCTGAAAACCTCTGTGTTCACTCAGCGACTGGGGGTAATGGCCAAATGTCTGCCTGGGAGGGTTAGCCTAGGTTTTCCCATTAGTAAGTAGAATCTGAGACAAGGGCTGAGGATTTATTTAGGGGGGTCTAATTTGGGGATGGAAGAGACTAAAGATATCAGAGAGACTAAAACAAAGATCAGCATGAAGCCTCTATTAAGCATGGACTTGAGGTACAATCTACTGGGACATTCCAGAACACATATTCATTTGCTAGGGCTGCCATAAGGAAGCACTGCAAACTGAGCAGCTGAAACAATAGGCATTTGTTGTCTCAAAGTTATAGAAGTCCAGCATCAAGGAGCCAGCATGGCTAGCTCCAGCTAGGGCTGTCTTAGGTTTCTATTGCCAAGATAAAATACCATGGCCAAAAGCAGCTTGGGGAGAAAAGGGTTAATTTTATTTTATAGCTTGTAAGTCCATCACTGAGGGCAGGCAGAGCAGGAACTCAAGGCAGGAATCTTGAGGCAGGAACTGAAGCAGAGGCCATGGAGGAGCGCTGCTTACTGTTTTGCTCCCTATGGATTGCTCAGCTTTCTTTTTTAATACACCCCGGATCACCTGCCTACGGATGGTCCCACACACAGTAAACAGGGCCCTCCACATCGATCGTTAATCAAGAAAATGTACCACAGACCAACATATTGTGGACACTTTCTCAACTGAGGTTTCCTTGTCTCAAATGACTCTAAATTGTGTTAAGTCTGCGAAAACTAACCAGGACAGGATGTGAGGGGCATTCTGCTCCCCGCTTCTTGCCTAGCTTCCAGTGTTTTGCTGGTAGTCGTTGGCTTTTGGTGCTATATGAAAGCATCACTTTGCCTTCTGCCCCCCTCTTCACATGATGCTGTCCTTATGTATACATTTTTCTCCAGATAACCCCTTTATCAGGGTGCCAGATATATTGGATTAAGTCTATTCTAAAGATCTTCTAGTAACTTAATCATCCACAAAAAAAATTATTTACAATTAAGGATATCTTCATAGATGCTAGGACTCAAGACATCACTGTCCTTTCCGGGAACACAATTCACTTCACTAACTAGCTGTGTAGACACACTTCAGAATCGCCTGCTTATGGGCCCTAAAGGGAACCCACCAGCTTCTAACCTCTAGTATCTGTATTCCATGCAATATCAACCTTCTCCCGCCTCCAGACTGCATCTGTATGAAGGTCCAAGTGGCGAATTCTGCTGGCGTTCCATACATAGGAATCTTTGGGACAGAAAGTAAGAGGGACAGTGAGCGGTTGAGACTTTGTGGGGAGGAAGGGAGGTGAGGCCAACGAGTATCTGATACTTGTACCAGAGTGTGGCCCCTGCTTGCCTAGCCCACTCCTGCCACAACTGTATCCCTGATACACAGAACAGTGCCTAGGACATGAAGACATCTAACTCATATTGAAAGACTGGAGGGATCTCTATCTGTCTCAACGTTTTCATCACGATTATGCACTTGGGTGACCTGATACAGCTATACAGCTATGAAACATCACTGAAGCGAATCAGGAAGCATTCTCTTCCCCGTGCCTTTTCTACACTTACTCTGTTGGGCAGATTATAAAATTATGACCTGCCCCTCTCCATGTCTCTCTCCATGTCTCACTCCTAATTTTTTGAGAAAGGCGGGTACAACAAGGCATTTTGTTATTTCAAACTTTTATGCATCCCGGCTTTTTGTAAAACCACGTTAAAACAGACGTTTCAAGTAGTTAAATAGCCGTGTGTCCTTGGAAAGGATCCAGGGTGGCGCCTCAGTCGAGCACAGAGTGCTGTTACCGTGTATGGCTATGATCATTGTCATCTTTATTTCAACATGGCTTACACAGAGACAAGGGAGGTCGTCCACAAATACTCGTTTAAAAGTAATTTCTAAGCATCTGTCTGCTCTGATCGCTGCATTAAGTGCTAAGTGGACGGAGCATGTTCAGTTGAGATCCCAACAAGGTCGTTTCAAAGCCCTTCCCCACTCGGTTCACACTAGGTGGATGGGGACACTGTGACCTGACTCCAGGAATCGCTCATTAAGAAAAAAGGGAAAGCATGAAAGCTCTTTTGTGCTGACCTCAAAGCCCTTGTCTTTTCCTAATGTATTTTCTACCCCATTTCCTGTACTCTTTGACCTCACCCATCATCCTCCTTGCTGCCTTTGGCTATCAAAGTGGCATTGGGTTCAGCCCCTGTTGTTAAAGGGCTATGCGGGCAAACCTAGACCCTTAAGCTGTAGAGAACTATGTGACCTATTGACAGTCAAAATGAGGATGATGTAACGCTAAAGAACCATCCTCCTCTCACTAAACAGGTTTTGGTTTCTTTCTAACACGCATCCATCTAGTTATTGATGAGTATCATCTAGAATTTATTGAGTGACTCCTCTGTGTTAGTCACTCGTGAATATTTCTCACTTTCAGGACAGCCCTATAGAGTGGGCACCCCACTAGTCTCATTTTCAATGGAGAGTCTGAGATCCAGAGATATTAAATACTTTGTCTCATCTGGCAGTTCTGGGATTCAGAACTATATCACCCAGATCTTACCTGCTATATTACATACTTTAGAGTATATTTTGAAATTTCTGGTAATAAGCCGTTTGGAACTGCTGGGTATGGCCCTTGGAATGATAGCCGTGGTGGCCCTTCTTGATTGTCAACTTGGCATACCTGGGAAGAGGGGACTGAAGAATTGCCTCCACCAGACTGGCCTGTGGGCATGTTTGTGGGGGAAATTTCTTCATGGCTAATTGATGGAGAAAGGCCTGTCCCACCACGGATATTGCCACCGCTGGGCAGGCCTGGGTTATATGAGGGAGGAATCTGAGGAAGAAGCGGCAAGCAAGCAGCATTCCTCCACAACCTCTGGTTCAGTCCTCGCCTGTAAGCTGTGCTTTAAGCTGCTTTGTCTTCACATGCTGATGGGTTGTGAGGTGTAGGATGAAATGAACCCTCTCCTCCCTGCATTGTTTTTGGTGAGGGTTTCTACCACAGCAACGGAATGCAAGGAGCAGAAACACTTCCTTTATACAGCTTGCCCAACCCAAAATGTGTCTTTAGTTCAGAATGCTCTTGATGAGACCTCAGGGTGGGCTTACAGGCTTTGGCATGTGTGGGTCCCAGCTGTGCGCTGTCCAGCTTCGACATCCCTGAATGTTTGCACTTTTCCTTGATAGGTAGGGCCTTAACTTCATCCAGGGCCTTGTCTCGCACAAGCACTGGAGAAACTGGATGGGAAAATGACAGGTTCTTTTGGGCCGATGGGAGTCAGGTGTGTGAGGGAATAGGAGAAAGATGGCTAGAAGGCAAAGTTGGCAGGATGCTTTTATCACTACGGTTAGTGAGGCGGGTGAGGTGTGAGGCGGATGAGGGCGGAAGGAGAGCCACGGGTACATGGGTTTTTGCCTTGAGCTGTCAGGCAGGCAGCCTACACTGGAGAAGATGACTTTAAGGGTATAGGTAAGGGGAACCTGCAGTCCTTTGCACATCCCATCTGCTGGTCTTGGAGTTTCTACACAAATCCACCTGCCATGTGTACGTAACTTCCCAGAACCATACCATCACAGAACAGTTTGCACTGGCCCTCAGGATACTTTACTGAATTTTAACCACTGGGAACATCAAAAGAAAAGAGTCATTTGGTTTGGTTTGTTTTTCTAACTACAGATTGCTCATTATGAAAGTGTGCAACTTTCTTCCAGGGGCTCTTTCTTCTGTGAAAAAAAAATATGTATATATTACAGCATTTACATTTATTCTATCTGGTCATACATGTGAAGAATTCTCTCTCTCTCTCTCTCTCTCTCTCTCTCTCTCTCTCTCTCTCTTCCTTTCTCTCTCTTCCCTTCCTCTCTCAAAGAGAACTTAAGAGACATGATTCAAAATGATGTTGATAGGAATTTGTTTTATCTCTTGCTCTCATGTAATGGGACTGGATTTTCTATAGCTTCGATTGTCTGAACCAATGGTTTACACATACAAACAGCTCTCTGTGATCACCTGGGATTCTTTTAATAGGCACAGCTTGTTGGCATGACCTCATCCTGCAGGATGTTCTGATTTAACAGGGAGGAAGCATCTGCATTTTAGGTTTACCAGAAAATTCTGTTGAGTCGGCAGGTCTGGCAATCACCACTCTTCATCTCAGTCTCCAGATTTATAATCTCAGATTTGGATATACCAGAATTTTACTTTATTTAAAACAATGTAGGCCTTTGGGTGTAGAAGTGGCGTTTTAGTAACAAAAAAACTGGTATCAAATTCCCAGGTACTTGCTGTCACTGGGTATTAGGATAGTTGCATTTTTTTTTTGTTTCATTTTAAACTTTACTTTTAATTGTGTGTATATCTGTGTGTCTGAATGTGGATATGTGCTTCTGAGCCCAGGTTCCTGCAGAGGCTAGAAGAGGTATCAGATTTCTTGGTCCTAGAACTCAAAGGTTGTTGTGAGTCTAATGTGGGTGCTGGGAACTGATCTTGGGTTCTCTGCAAGAGCAGTACGATCTCTTAACCACTGACTCCAGTGGTTACTGACTCCAGTCCCCCTGCCTCACTCCACACAAATTTTTTTTAAAAGGATAAGGTCTTATGTAGCTCAGTCTGGCCTCAAAATCTCTGTAATTAAAGATGACTTTAAGCTTCTGGTCCTCCTGCCTCATTCACCCTTAGGATTACAGGTGTGTGCCACCATGCCCAGTCTTATTTGATGCTGGGGACAGAAATCAAGGCTTCATGCATGCTAGGGAAGCACTTTAACCAACTTAGCTACAGCTCAAAACCTGGGGTAGGAACCTCCTGAAAGAATTCTCTTTCTCACTGTTACCCTCAAGGATGTGGTAGTTACAATGCATTCATATCCACAAAGCTAAGGAGACTGAAGTTGAATAATGCCTCTTGGAATAGTTAGTTCAAGTGTCAAAGTTGAGGAATATGGCTAGAACTCAGAAATCCTTGACTCTGGAAGGAAACCTATCTCCTAAGTAGCTCCTTAGATTCTCAATATGTAGGATTACTGTTGATTCCAGAATTTCTCACTTAGCTTTTGCCTTTTGGAGATGAGATACTTTTCTGTTATTAGTGGGAGAGCCATCAGTTGACTGCTGAGTGTTGTGGTCAGGACAAATCGTGTCAGATTTCTGCTAAAAGAACTGGGAAAACAAATGAATAAGCATTCCAAAGTAGAAAAAAGAGCAAAAACCCACCCCCTTTCCTATTTGGATCGATTAAGATCTTTCATTCTTATCTATTTTTTAGGAGTCAAGATTGATTTAAGTTTATTACTTATGAATGCAGTCATACCCTTTATTGTGCAGTTAATGCATCCCATTAACTAGACCCATAAGATGCTTCTGCTGCCTGTGCCCTCATAAGCCACTGAGACACTGTGGATAGTAACCCTGCTTTAATCGCCCTGATGCCTCTTGTTGCTAATGGGAACTATAAAAATAGATGAGGGTGTGAAGAAATGTGTTTTCTGAAACTTCCCAGGCTTGAAAGGAGCAGGGGCCAGTGCTGAAAGAGAGGTCCCTACAAGCCTTTGGGGTGTTCTGATGGCAGCCCTTTAGCTGTCCAGTTGGTCCATGAGGTAGGTAGTAGGCCTCTGGGCTTCAGGTGAGGAAACCTGGGTAGGATCCTGCCTAGAACTTACTCGTCTTGTCCTATCCTGTGCCTGGAACTAGCCTTTTTGTGCTTACTCATTTCAGCTTGCCTATGGATGCTTCCCAAACATCTTTTAGGGGACTGTATTGCTCTCAAGTGCTGCATTTGAAATGAACCACGCAGAGATTCAGGGGCACTGTGAAACTCCACAGATGCCCTGCAGTCATTGGTGAAAAGGAAACGCAGATGCTAACTGGGGTTCAGAGCCAATTTTGCAATGACTTCTGGGTCTTTTCAATTATCTGGACCTGCGTGGTGATGCTCATCTTTTCTGTTGACTCAGTACTCACACAAGGATGACTGTAGTGTGATGTTTGGTGTAATTAATTAATTCACTTTAAATCCTGGTCTTAGCCCCATCTCTCCTCACCTCCTAGTCCCACCCTCTTTTCCTCTCCCCCCTTCTCCTCCCTTATTCCTTAGAAGAGGGAGCTTTCCCCCTCCCCATCCAAGTCATATCAGAGCTGAGTGTGTCCTCTTCCCCTGTGGCCTGGCAGAGAGAGCCCCCCGTTCCCCTTATTAGGGAACCCACATGCCTGAGGTGCCCATCAGCTATATCTTTGCAGGGAGCCTAAGTCCAGTCCATGCAAGGTCCTTGGTTGGTGCTTCAGTCTCAGCAGGCCCCTCTTGGCCCTGGTTAGTTGGCTCTGTTGGTCTTCTCGTGAAGCTTCTATCACCTCCAGGTACCTTCCCCCATTCCCCCACGCCACTTTTCCGAAAGGCTTCCTATGCCTCACCCAATGTTTGGCTCTGAGTCTCATTTACCTGATGGCTAAGGATAATAGGACATCATCTTGGTCAATTTTTCCTTTGATGAGTATGAAGTGTCCTTTCCCATCTCTTTTGACCAGTTTTGGTTGAAAGTGTATTTTATTAGATACTAGAATGGCTACTCCAGCTTGCTTCTTGGGCCATTTGATTGGAAAACCTTTTTCCAGCCTTTTACTCTGAGGTGATGTCTATCTTTATTGCTGAGTTGTGCTTCTTGTGTACAGCAGAATGATGGGTCCTGTTTTCACATCTATTCTGTTAGCCTGTGTCTTTTTATTGGGGAGTTAAGGCCATTGATGTTGAGAGATATTAATGACTAGTAATTATTAATTTCTATTATTTTGATGTTGGTGGGGGTAGAGTGTGTGTGTGCTTCCTTTCTTTTGTCTTTTCAGATGTGAAGTTATTTATTTCCTGTGTTTTCCTGGGTGTAGTTAGCCTCCTTGGGTTGGAATTTTCCTTCCAGTATCTTCTGTAGGGCTGGATTTGTGGCTAGGTACTCTTTAAACTTGGTTTTGTCATGGAATGTATTGTTTTCTCCATCTAGAGTGATTGAAAGTTTTGCTGGGTATAGTAATCTTGGCTGACATCTGTGATCTCTTAGTGTCTGAATGACGTCTGTCCAGGCCCTTCTGGCTTTTGTAGTCTCTGTTGAGAAATCAGGTGTAATTCTGATAAGTTTACCTCTATATGTGTCTTGGCCTTTTTCCCTTGCAGCTTTTAATATTCTTTATTTGTTCTGTACATTTAGTATTTTGATTATTATGTGATGGGAGGATTTTCTTTTCTGGTCCAATCTATTTGGAGTTTGTAAGCTTCTTGTGTGTTTACAGGCATCTATTTAATTAGGTTGGGGAAGTTTTCTTCTATGATTTTGTTGAAAATATTTTCTGGGCCTTGGAGCTGGAAGTCTTCTCATTCTTCTATTTCTATTATTCTTTGGTTTGGTCTTTTCACAATGTCCCAGATTTCTTGAATGTTCTGTCAGGAGCTTTTAAGATTTAACATTTTTTTGACTGATGTATCAATTTTTCAATTGTATCTTCTACCCCTGAGATTCTCTCTTCCATCTCTTCCCTAGGTTTCCATCTCCAGGAATGCCTCCGATTGTATTTTCTTTATTGCTTCTAGCTTTACTTTTAGGTCTTGAACAATTTTATTCATTTCTTTCTCCTGTTTGTAGTTTACTATATTTCTTTAAGGGATTTGTTCAATTCTTTCTCCTTTTTTATTGTATTTTCCTGTGCTACTTTGAGAGCGTTATTTTTCTCCTTTAAGGGCTGTGTTAGTTTCATAACCTCAGATTTAAGATCATTTTCTTGTGCCTCAAGCGTGTTAGCATCTCCAGGGTCTGCTGTGGTAGGATAGATGCTTTCACGTGGTGACATATGGCACTGGAGTTTTATTGCTTGTGTGCTTACACTGACCTCTAGCCATCTGGGTGTCTCTGGTTATAGCAGATCTGGTGCTCTTTGTTTTCCAAGCAGTTTGGAAGGGGGCAGAGAGGACTCTAAGCTGAATGTTGCTCAGGGCTGCCCAGGCCTCCTTGGGTTGGCAGATGTGGGTCAGAGCCCGAGTACTGCTCACCTCTGCTGGCCTTGTCCCAGGTGGGACAGGCAGGCTTGTTGATGGGGGTTCCCCACTGACCTCCTCGGAATGGGACAATGGGGGATGAGTCCTGCCTACCATTCCCCTCTCTGCTGGCTGTGTCCCAGGTCACAGCGGGATCATGAGCCGGCTTTGGCCTTATGAAGTCAGTCTGGCAGCGAATGGTCCCTGGCTTTATGGAATCGGATTTAGCCACAAAGTCGTGTGGAGGCCAAGCAGGCGCTGTGCTCCTGGCACTCAGATTTGGCTGAGCTAGGGCAGCTTGGACCAACACCCTGTATATTCATACTGTCCGGCTGGTTTCCACAGGTGAATCAGTAGAGCTGTTGATTGTGGTCTGGTGTTGGGATGTTGACCCCAGGTATTTAGGGGCTGCTTTCAGGGAAGCAGGAGGGATCCGAGTTCTGATTGCTGGTGCAGAAGGCCCCTAGAACTGAGTTCATACCTGGAGTCCAGGATTTTGGGAGATACCAGGACTCTGTCTGGGATTAGGACTCTGTGTGGCTCCTGGGCCCAGTATTCGGGTGCTGCCCTCAGGGAAGAAGGACTAATCTAAGGTTTGGCTTTTACAGGGGCCAAACTGGTGTCCCTGGACTGGAAACTAGTGCTCTGTGCACACCAGGCTCCTGGGGATCTTGTGTGACTCCTGAAATGGGGAGACAGCTGTTGGGGCCTGGAATTGTGGTCACTAGCTCACTGGATGCCCCTCCTGTCAGGGCGACACCGATGTCAGTGTTTTGTGGTCAGCTGTTAGGTTACTCACCGTAACCGCAGTCTCCGGTCATCTGCCACTCAGATACAGTGCCCTCTGGCAGCCCCCGTCATCTTGGAAGTCTGGTCTTGCTGGCTTCGGAGCACAATCAAATGAAGACCAAGTAAGACATTGTGCAATGGGCCCTCTCCTCTCCTTTGGATCAGCCCTTGCTTCCCAGTTTTTGTTTTTGTATTTAATGAACACAGAGGTAAACACGATTCACGCACTAAGGTCTCTGTTGAACCTGGGCAGTCCTGACAGAAATGAAGAGAAATACTATTTAAAGCGTTTCTTAAATTGGGTTGCTCTCCTTTCCCTACCCCACCCAGCAGCAGGTCTGTGTTGCAGGCATTGAGGTGCGTCTCTTGCTGGAACTAGGAAAAGGGGAGATGGAGAAGCACACAGAGCGTTTTTGAGGGCTCTGTGTTTTATCAACCTGCAAGTTCATTTCCTCACACCCAAAGTTCCGAGGCATCTGTGAGTCTCAGACTAAATGGCATGTGGAGCTGACGAGTGCTGGGCTCAGGTGGCTGCAGGCTCTGCAGGCAAAGATATTGGCAGGGATCTTATGCTAGAATATAGACACCAATTTGGTAAGAGGGTGGAAACAGCCATTATTGTTCTGTGGGGAAGGGAAAGGGATTGATCCTATAAAGGATGTAGTATAGGAGAGAAGGATGATTTCCCAAAGACACTTCTGGTCCTCCAGGTGCCTAAGGGCCCCCCAAAGAGGCAGAAGAATGTTGGAACATGGGCATATCTCTTAGAAAATGAGCCCCAAAACTTTAGTGTGTGTGTGTGTGTGTGTGTGTGTGTGTGTGTGTGACCCCAGCAGGACTAGAACCTGCCTGTTCTTGTGCTACCACCACTTGGAGGAAGAAACTCTCCTTCACTCAACACCAACCAGCTGAGCTGACAGAGACAGAGAACATGAAGCTGGGGAAAGAAAATGAGTTAGAACTAAGGGAACACAATCTCCACGAAATAGAAAATGGGCAAAAAGTAATAAGAAATTTAAAGATATTGGAGTGCACTCCAGTAAAGACTTCCTAAAGAAAAACACATATGCCTGTATTCAACCAAGACTAGTTTTGGTAACCTGAAGATCAAACATTGGACAAAATCAAAAGAAACAAATATCAAGAGCGAGAGCACAAGCTAAGAGATTTAACCTGCAAATGGGAGGATTTAGGAAAGGATAAAAGGGACCTAGTGAGTAAGAGTCAGTGAACACACACAAGGAAGGAGACTTCGGAGAAGACTCTTCTCTGTGCTGAAGAGACTAGCAAAATTTCAGATCAGATTGATGCGAAAAGTGACATTTGACACGTTCTGGTAAAATTTCATTTCTTAAGAATGAAGGGAACATCTTATAAGCTTTTTTTAAAAAGAAAAAAAACCCAAATTATTAGTTTCAAGGAGTAAGAATGGGATTTGCATCTGACTTCTCATCTGGAAGCTAGATGATAATGAAACAAAACACAGAAAAAAAAAACAACAAACAAAACCACAAGAATCTTGTGATCATCCAACATATTCATGAGTTAAGGAAAGAAAGTGACTTCAAGGTATACATCCTTCTAGATTGTTTCATCACATTTATAATCTCACCAAAATACTTGAAATCAGATTCAACAGCAAAGCAACACACCCAAGAAGCAGATGAAACGGAGCAAGTGGCTTAAATATGGAGCTTTGTCCCCTGTTGATCCTGAAAGAGTAAATGGCACCCTGGGGTCAGAAATAGGGGACCCACAGGAGGGAGAAGGTCTCTCATGGGTCTCAGGACCAAGCAGGTCTAGCATTTAAAGGTCACAAGGGACCCAGGTGTGCCCAACCATTCCAACATAGTGTTATCACCTACAAGATCCACATACCAGAACTGTGGCATTGAGTAACAAAAATGAGAACTGCAAAAAGCAAACCTCACATTTTAAGCAAGTTTACAATTTTTTGTTGGGACACATTCATAGCTATCCTTGGCTGCATGCCCTGCAGGGTGAAGTTCGGATAATTTATTTAACTAAACCACAGAAAAATCAGAGATCTGAGTGAAAATCACTTCATGAACCTCGTCTAACCTTAACACTCAAATCTGGCAGTGATTGACCCATAAAGATTGCCCTAAAACACAGACACCTACGGTCCAATTCTTAACAGTAGCAAAACTACATTTAAATTACAAACTATTTAACTCATAAATATTGGTACAAAGTTAAACAAACTTAAAGCAGAATCCAGTGAAGGCTTAGAGAAACAGTACAATGTGACCAAAGATTTATATTACAAATACAAGAATGGGTGCACATAGACTATTTAACTCATTGCACTAACAAATTAAAAGTCATATGGTTGTATTAGATTTTGAAAGGGCATTTTATAAAAGAAAGGTAAGCAGTGTAGAGTGAAATAAGGAAGATCTGGGAATGGTGGCACATGCATGCAATCCCAGACCTTGGGAAGCAGAGACAGGAGGACACACGTATTTGGGATCATGCTAAGCTACATATCAAGTTTGAAGCCAGCTTAGGCTACATGAAACTCTGTTTCATAAAAACAAACAAGCAAAAACAATAAGAAAGAAGTAACCTAGCTACAATAAAGACCACTTACCGCAACCAACCAGCAAATATTGAGTGTCAAAACCTAAATCTACTTATGTTAAAATCTGGAATTATAAAAGGATTACTTCTAGTGTGTTTATACAACACAATATTGGTATTTTTCATGAATGAAATAAATCAGGAAAAGAAATGACTTGTGTGGTATGCTTTTTATAACCTTCCAAGACTCTAGAACTCTACTCTTGGATATTTACAGACCTAACAAAGTTGGTATGGCAATTTTACAATGTAGCTGGAATAAGAGAACATATACAGACATCAAGACTTGTCCTGCCCCTATGAATAAGCACTCAGAAGTGGAAATGGAAACGGAAGGGCTCATTTGTAACACTATCTTTTCTCTTTGCTGTGATTAAGCACCTCAGGAGACACGGCTTACAGGAGGAAGAGTAGTTTGGCTCATGGTTTGATGGCTCTGTATACCTTGGCGAGCAGGTGCGGCATCAGGAGCAGCAGGCAGCTGACTGCAGTGTTTGTAGGGAGATGATGGCTGCTGCTCAGGCTCTGCTTTTTCTGACTTATTTATCCTGTATGTATGCACGTATGTATGTGTGGCTGTCTGTGCCTAGGGGGTGGTATGCAGGCTTGTGCACAAACACAGGGGCTAGAGGCAGGCTTTAGGTGGCCTCCTCCATCCCTCTTAGACTTTTTTTTTTTTTTTTTGAGACAGAACCTCTTCCTGAACCTGAAGAATCACAGTTTATCAGCTAGGCTAGGAATCAGTGAGCCCCAGAGTATAATTTTAAGAAACATGGTTTTTTTGTTTGTTTGTTTGTTTTTGTTTTTCAGAAGGGCCAGAATCAGAAGAGTCCTCTTAAACAATTTTGCCAAAATTTTGAAGTGTCTCTGACCACTTGCAGCTGGGGTTAGAGGCATGCACCAATGATGGAATCCAAACTCTGGACCTTACCATTATACCACAAGTGACCTTATAGCTAAGTCATTTCTCCAGCTCATCTTTACTTCCCTTTTATTCAGTCATTCCTAGGCCCTAGTGCGTGGAATGGGGAAGCTCATACTCAGGGTGGGTCTCCATCCTTGGCTAACCCTCTGGACACACCCTCAGACATGGCCAGAAGTGTGTTTTCTAGGTGCTTTCAAACACCCAGGCAATTTGACAATGAAGAAACACCTCATAAATGGCTTTAAATGGCAAGACACATTTGTAAGTGAGTATGTTAAGAAAATTACAGAGCCTTTAGAAAGAAAACCTTAACATCTCATTTAGGGCAGAACAATATTTGAACACTTAGCAATTTTTATCAAGAAATTAATTAATTAGTTAATAAATTAAAGGTCTCATTGTGTTTACCAAGTTGGCTTCAACTTTGTGATAATCCTGCCTTAATCTCCAGACTGCTAGAATTATAGGTACTTGCCATCATATCTGACTCTTCAAGAAAATTTTTTAATTAAAAAAGGCACTTTATTCAATATCCAAATGTGGATTTTAAATAATCCCTATCAATATCCCATAAAAAGTTTTGTCCTGGTAATCTTTGTCCAAGGAATCTTACAATTTATAGGAAAGAATATTTTTTAGATAAGTCAAGGAAATAAAAAATGAGAGAGAGAGTCCCCTTACCACATTCTCTGAATATTAAGACACAGGGTTAACATCAGTATGAACTTGGCTTTGGAAAAGACAAAGAAAGTAATGGAACTGAGTAAATCAGGAAATATAGATTGGTTTTGTGTGAGGATTCAGTGCATCTCAACAGGAAAAAAAGGATTCTAATAATACAGTTGCAGACTTTCTTGTTCTCCATTTGGATGAAAGAGAAATTGAATCTTTTCCATATGCATATAGTGATACAAATTTTATTTTGAAAATTAGGATTTAATTTGTATGATTTGGTAGCAAGAGAGATTTCAACCACAAGAAATAAAAGAAAAAAAGGGCAAATCATATGCAGAGAATATTTTCAGAAAAATTCTATGTGGCCAAAACTTTATGAAAAGCTTTTAAACATCACTTGCGTTCAGAGAATCTAATTTTAAGAAACTTTATTTTTGATGGGCTGCATTTAGAGGAACAGTAGCATCCATTGTTGGGGATATGGAGAAGAGTCCCCTTAAACAGTGTTGGCAGAAATACAAATTGTTAAAATTGTTGTGTAAAGCACAGTATGGTAATACCCTATCCCTTCTGTTCAGTAATCCACAGCTGGACCTTTCTATGGCCCTAAAGTCTGTGTTTCTCCTAGATTCATATGTTGAAGCCTAATTACCAATGTGACTGTATCACTAGGTGGAGCCTTTTGGGATACAGTTAGATCTTGAAGATATAGATTTCATGAACGGATTTAGTGCCCTCATCATGCTGCCTTCTGCTTCCTACCACATGAGGGCATATGTGGTGCCATCTTTGAACTAGAAAAAGTGACCCCCAGCAAGCATTGGATCTGCAGAATGCCTTGGTCTTAGCTTCATCTTCCCAGCTTCCAGAGCCATCAGGTCTGCTTTTCACTTATCCAGTTCATGATTCTTTGTTATAGTGTCATGGGCAGGAATAGGCAGGTTTCTTTCTAAGAACAAAAATAATAGTATGTGATGATTTGTGATGAGTAATTTTAGGGGCAACTTGACTGGGCTTCAAGGTGCCCTGGTATTTGGTCAGTCATTATTCTTCCTGTGTGTGGAAGAATATTTTTGTGTTTCCCTGGTGTGAACAGGCCTCATCTAGTCAGGCTAAGACCTGTTACACAGGATGAAAAGCTGGCACTCCTCCAGCTACAGGAACTCCTCCTCCATGACTGCCTTGAAAATCAGGTCATCAGGCATGATATCGAGCACCTTCACATGCTGAATCATCTTACCAGCCCTGCAACTTCCCCCCCCCCCCTCCATACCACCTACTAGTTTGCCAGCTATAGAGCTTGGGATCTCAACCTCCAGTTTTTGCAAACCACTTCTTTATAATAAACCTCTTTCTCTACATAGTCTTTTTATTCTGTTTTTCCACAGATACCTGATACAGGTTTACTCATGGGAAACAAAGTGAGTGTTTCTAAGGATGGGGGTGGTTTCACAGAAGTCATATTTTCATCCTCACCATGATATCGTGTAAGGTGTTGAAGAAGCAAAGGGAGAAACCAAAGCATCACGGTAACTCCACCGCTTGACTTGCAGGGATTCCCCCGGAGGGCTCATAAGGAGAAAAGCAAGATGCTCTATTAAAAAGAAACAAACAAAAACATTTTTTTTGTTTTTTAGTTTTGCTCCATTCTAACAAACAATTCCACCTTATACAAATAAGCGCATGCTGTTTAAGTGAGATGAGTTTATATTACTAGTTGAACACAAAGAAAGATATGGAAAGATGCCTGCTTGGTTGGTTCCTGAAGATTCCAGTTTGGGGAAAGAGGCCATGATGCGGGTAAACGTCGTAAGGATGAAAGGGTACCGATAAGCAAATTAAAGACAGCTCCCTGTTAGTCACAGATGTATATGCATATATGTAGGTACAGATGTGTATACATATATGTAGATAGAGATGTATATGCATGTATGTAGGTACAGATGTGTGTACATATATGAGGAAATGTTAAAATAAAACATCTAAGAGGAAGGAAATAAGACAAAGCTGGAGGTTGGGCTGCTGGAGGAAGGCACCACCTGGTACTCCACAGAGTTAGTTTAAACTGGGAAAAATGGTGACATTCAAGATGGCAATTCTAGGCTACTCACAAGCCCAGCCATATCAGCAGTGGCTTAGTCCATCATACAGGATACGCCAATTGATCAAAATCATAAGCCTTTTTGCGGATCAGATTTAAAAGTAAAGATGGAATTAGATAAACCCAATGTGAGCAGGCCAGACTGGCATTCCAGAGGACTGACTGTGTTACGTTTGAAAACAAGGCATTGATAGGTTGGGCCTGAAAAATATTTATGAAATCTAAAAGGGACCAGAAAGTTCTCCCATGCTCTAGACCAGAGCATATCCTCTGGAGACATTCCAGTGTTAACATTAAATCTAATTTCAGAGATCCTTGACATTAAAAGGTCTTCTGCTCAAGTGCCGAATAATTCTTACATAACACTGAAGCTCTCTTGGTGAGTTAAGGAGAGACTGGTGTCTCGGTTGCATCTTTATGACTTTGGCATCCCACAGCAGTTTTCTGTTTATTTATAGAAAGAGAATCCATCTCGCTGTCTCTGTTATTCTCGCTGCTGTTGCTGCTTACCAGTGTGAAATGTGACTTCAGTAAATCAGGACAGAGGCTCCGCTGCCCTTCAGTAATGGCCTTTTGCCTGCCTTAGCCATCACTAACAGGGCTGGGCTGCGGCTGCTGGTGGGAGGGAGGTCCGAGAAAGGGGTCACGCGGCTTTCATTACAATGATAGTGAATTGGCCCGGCCTTCCACAGGGCACTATTCTGTTTGCCAGAAGTCTGACATGCAAACATTTGCAGCAGCAGGGTTACCTGTCTGGTCTCTGGACTGGAGGTCTTGGCCGGGAGATGCTTGAGTGAACATCACTTAGACGTCTGCCTGCAGGTGTTCATCATGCCCCAGCTGCTGAGGAGGGCACTGGCTTCCCTCAAGGTGAATTTCCTGCTTGTCTTTTGCCAAATATGATGTCGGCACACATTGTGGCTGGACTTTCTTTTCTCCTACATTGGTAATCTTCTTGTTCTCAAAATGATGTTTTACACACGTGTGCACAAACACACACACACATATATATGTGTGTGTGTGTGTGTTTGGGAATTTCATACACTGTAGGCTTACTTTTTCTATTTTATTTTGGGTTCTTATAGCTCTGCTTCCCTACACCTTGATCCCTTCCAACCCCCCAACACCAGGTAGAAGAGATAAAAGGTTGCTGGGGAAAGGGGACATAGTTCTTTTTAGCTACTTCCTGATGGTTTAGGGTTTTCAGGTTCCTTGGGGCAAGTCCAATCTTCCTTTCAAGATATCTTCAACCTCTTCTTCTTGTCAAACTGCAACAACAGCAACCAGGAACAGCTGCTCCCTCCTTCCTTGGAGATCCCCCCACCCCTCTCTGGGCTCTGATATTTATTCCCTCTCAGAGTCCCCAGAATTAAACTATCTGAAGCTGGCAAAGATCATGCCCCCCTCAGAGCCCACACGAGGCAATTAGTCAGCTGCTGTGGACAATCTAAAACAGTCATATATTTGCATAGCATAACTGAATTTTTAAAGAAACCAAAACTACCACTCCAATACATGAATGTGGTAATTGCATAATTTCTACCCCACCGTCTCTTCCATTCAACCTTTCCTATTTCCCCTCAATTTCATGACCTCTTTTTGAAATTATTATTGTTATATGTTTGTGTGTGTGTGTGTTTGTGTGTATGTATATATGTATGTATGTATGTATGGTATGGATGTATATGTACACACACATATATAAAACTACAACCAGCTAAGTAAATTTAGTGTTGCTCATGAGTATATGTATATGGGGCTTGCCACATAGGATGGATAACCTATCTGGGGGCTCATCCCTGGAAAAGACTGATTCCCCGTCTCGTAGTAGATGTTAGTTTCCTGTTGGTCTTCATGCTTTGTGAGAGTTCCTTCAGTCATGTTGTGATGTCAACTGTTGTCACTGTACAAGTCTTGTTTAGGCAGCCATGTTGTTAAGATTTCGTGGGTGCAGGTCTTTTCATCACATTCAGAAGATACTGTCTCACAGTAGTCATCCTGGCCCTCTGATTCTTGCACTCTTTTCATCTGCTCCTTCTAGGTGTTCACCGAGCCTTAGGTGCAGGGGTTGTAGTGTAGATCTACCAACGAGGGACAGATGCCCTATGGTCAGTTGCTTTTGTGCATTTTGACAGGCTGTGTATTTGTATGATGATTTCCATCTGCTGCAAAAAGCCTTTTGGATGAGCGGTGATGCACTTACATATGGATATAGGTTAGGTATTTGGAATGCAATTAGAAATTATACTGGTTTGGGAAAGTGGTTCTCCTCTAGGATCCATGACCCCACCAGCCACAGATATATGGCTAGGTTTACTGTACCGGACATTAATTCCTTTCTCCTGAGGAGGCCTTACATCAGAAGGGGCGGCTATTGCTTATCCCCAGACAGAAATGCCACTCTTTCAGCCTTGGGGCATCCTGGTCATTTCTGGGATGCACAGGCTTTGCAGCTGGGTAAGAAGAGTGGTTGCTTTTCTACCCTGGCAGGTTGCATAGCATCTCGAGATCATGTGTCCTCAGGGAGGAAGACTCCGGACCAGTTTCAGCTTGATTCTACCAAGTCTTGTGTCTAACATGTGTTGAGTGTCTTCAGTAATACCATCTTACTTTCAAGTTCTGGGAGACCCCAAGGCCAATGGCCACTGGGTTTTTGTTAGATAGTCTGTGGCTTTTTTTTTTTTTTTTTTTGGTCGGGGGAGGATGGAGCAGTATAACTCTAGGTGATGCGATTTTATTCAAACTCTTTATATATGCATTCACATACATTTTATATATTATACGTGTGTTTTAAGTACATATTAATGATCCCCTATGCCTTTTCCAATCATCCTTTGTGGCTTCATCTCTCTTCCTTCTGACTCTCTAGATAAAACCCCTACCCCATTTTCTCTGTGTTTTATGAATTCTTTAGAGTTAAGAAAAATTCTACTGTTCAGGGTAAGTTAGCTCATTCTTCTCTTTGCTCTTTGCCTCACATCTCCATGAGCTTCTCTCTGCTGCCCTCGACACTGTAGTACCTGGCATGGCTAGACCAAGCACATGAACACATAGAGGGCAAATGATAGCACATTCAGGCGTTGGGATTCTGCAATTTTTCAGGCTACAAATCGGGACACAAATTCTGGCAGATACAGCCATAATACTGGAAGTAATAAGGCAGGCTATTTTATGTCTGACTGTCTTAGGGCATAAAGGATAGCAATAGTATTCCATCTAGGTAAATAGAACAGAGGAGAACCAGGTCATGGAATCCACAAGGGAAACAAGATATTTGGGCCATGACAGACTCTGAAATCCTGTTGGTCCTGGGGGGATTGCAGAGTTAAGAACCCTATTCTCATGAATAGTTATTTAGGGAAGTCTCATTACATAGTATAGCCTCTGCCTACTTCTCAAATAAATAATTAGAGAATGATTTTGAGTGATTTCCAGTCAGGTTTATGGAGCTGGCCTCCAGATTGCTAATGTTAGAAGCAGCCCAGGAAAGAAGTAATTAAGGACAGTTGCTATGGGTTGCTTTGCTGAGTCTTGCTCCAGGGCACATTCTGCACTTGAAAATGAAATTGGAATTTTCAAAACACAATCAAGATCTCCTCTGCTATTTTCTAGTTTCTGCTTAAGCCCCTGGGTTTCTGCCTTTAATACCTTGGAAATGAAAACGGACTCTTTGATTACTCATGGCCCTAAGTTGTTGCCTGTGTTTTTTCCAAGAGGCGTGCTAATTGCTATATAGAACAGAACAGGAGCCACCAGGATGTCTCAGGGTAGGGCCATATTGTTCATGAACAGTCTCTTAAAACCACTCCTAATGGACTGGAAACAATCTATTTTGAGTTGGGATATGGGAAGTAATTATTTTAATGCATTAAGTTTTAATTTTTTTCTAACAAACTTATTTTTAAATGTTTTTTTTTTTCAAATACGGTGGGTAAATAGCACCACTATTAGGTGTATAGTTTAAAGGAGCTTAAAGGAGCATTGGAAATGGGATGGCCCAGTAGATAATGCACTTGCTACTAAGTGTGAAGAATGCAATTCAGATCCCCAGAACTCACATGAAAAGCTGGGTGGGCGTGACAGCCTACCTGAAACTTGAGTGGCTGAGTGGAGACAGAGGATCCCTGGGTCCTAGCTGTATGGGTGAGCTTTGGATTCAGTGAGAAAACTTGCCTCAGTAAACAAAGTTAGAAGGCAATGGAGGAAGACATTCAATGTCAATCTTCCACTCATATTCACATACTGTGCCTGCAAAACAAGCAAACATGCATACACACACAACACCTCCCCACAGATATACACACTCATGTGGACACACAAACAAATCCCCAAATCCACAGAATCCATTTTCCGAAAGCCAACTACTCCTGGACAGGGGATCTTCCCTGTAGTGCAGCTGAGATACCCAGAGATACTTCATTGGGGCAAACTAATTTTCCCTTGCTCAGCTGGTATCAATTGCAGCTACTTTCTTGCTTAGGGGTGGGATTTGTATTCACTTCCTCTTCTCCATGGTGGGAATGTGTCTGGTGTGCACCTGTGCAGGTCTTGCGGGTACTGTCACTGTCTCTGTGAGTCCATATGTGTTACAGCGGCCCGACTTCTCTCAGTGATGGACAGAGACCTGCAAGCTGAAAGGAGCCCTCTCTCCCCTTGGTTGCTCTTTGTCAGATTGTTTTATGTCAGCAACAGAAAGGAGTAGCTGAAGCTCTTCCTCCATCTCTCCCTCTTTCTCCTCCTTCTTTTCACAAGGTCAAGAGGGCTCTTACAACAGTAATATGACTTACAGAGTTAGACATGCATTTTGAAGTTCTTGGTTTGGAAACACTCAGATGCTCAAAGACAGCATTAGGAAGCTCCTTGGCACATTAGAATTTATAACAATAATTTTCTAGAAAACTTCATTTTTATAGATATAGAAAAGATAAACATGGTAAATTTGACCTTAATAAATTTTAAATTTATGAGATTATGTTTTATTGATTATTAACCACTAAACATTTCAGACCAGATTTTGAGTTAGTTAAATATAAAATCTTCTAAGCAAACTTGGAATCTGTCACTAAACTTTTCATATGAGAAACTGAAATTCTGGGAGGGAACTAATTTGTCTGAATATAATTTCTAATTTTTGTGGTGCTATTTTAGTGTAAAGATAATAATACAAAGTAGAAATTGTCCTTTAGTAGACAGATGAAGGTAATTACAGTGATTATAATAGATGCGGGCAAATATTCGATGAATTGACTAATTTAGTTCACATTACAAAAGCTGTTAAAGCTGGAGCATTAAGTTATAAGTGAGCAGTGTTTATTGAAAGTCATACAGCACAAATACATTTTCATGGGAAGCCATTTTTGCTGACCTAAATTCATGATGCATGTTCAGAAATGATACCTTCTGTGCAGTTCTATGGACTTTCTGTTTGCCTTCTCTTCCTCCTCCTGTTTCTTTTTTTTTTCTGAGTACTTATCCCTTCTTCTTTGCAGGTTACAGATGGTAAGAAACTACCTAGTGACCACAGACCATGATTGAGAAGGCAGAAAGTCTTCCCCTTCTCAAAACATCTTGTTCCTCAATTCTTGTCCTGAATCCTTCCAGCTCCTGGAGATAAACAGCATTGCATAGTGTCAGTGGGTCAGAGTGTCAATATATCAGACTTGGGTCATCCAGTTTACTTCCTACTCTCAGGATTTCCTCCTGCGGGTCTTTTGGGGGAATCCTTTTCTGTGAGGTTGAGCCGGCCCTGGATGTAGCTGGAGCACTCTCTCTGCTCAGCCTTTGCAGCTTTTCTCACTTCCTTCTCAGAACTGACACTACTTTTCAGCAACCCTTGCAAATGCTCTTTCTAAAAATGTTCTCTGCAAAGCCAGAATCCTAATTAGCCCCCCGTAAAGCAGGTGGCCTATTGCCACCTGTTCCCTTCTCCTCTTCTTTTCTGAAAAAAAAAAAAAAGAAAAAAGAAAAAGAAAAAAAATTTTTTTCCTCTTGACCAAACTCCCTTGATTTTAAGCTGGCATTTCAGAGCTGTGGGCAAATTATGCAGCACTTAAATCACACCTAATTACCACCTCCATCAGCATCCGAAGGGCTTGGTACCAGAATGGAAATGGGAGAGACCCAAAAGAGACCATGGGAAAATCAGCCATTCGGAAGGAGAATCGAGTAATTACAGGGGTCTGTCTTCTCTCCGGAAAGGCTAGGAATCAAGGAGAGCAATTTCTAAACTACCCCTGGCCAACTCAGTCACAAAAAAAACCTTGTTGGAAACAGGAATGCTTGGCTCTATGGAGGGAAATGGGGTCCGGGAGGAGCACAGGGAAGACTGCCCGTAAGAAGACCCTATGATGCGGTTTTAGACAATGCCTGGTATCTGGCTTATGTTGTTGTTGTTCCAAATATCTTTACTGAAAAAAAAAACTCTAATGTTTAAATTGTTTTATCTTTGTTTCTCAGTGGTTCCAGACTACCACCTCCCACTTTAATACTTTTCAAGTGCTTAGAAGATATAGCATGATTTCTGAAGATTGATCCAAGTCAAACATAATTAAGTCCTGCAGAACAGACTTTCTTTTGTTTGATCATTTATTTGTTTTGAGACAGGGTATGATGTCCAGAAAAATCTGAACCCTTAGCAATTTTTCTGCCTCTGCTACTTCAGTGCTAGGATCATAGATGTGAGTTAACATGTCTAGCTGTAAATATATATATATATATATATATATTTACATATATATATATAAGAAATACAACCTGGATTGGGGCTGAAAAAAGCTCAGAAGTTAAGAGCCTTGGCTGCTCTTTCTGAGGATCGAGGTTTGAGTCCCAGCACCCACATGACAGCTTATAACTACCTGCAGGCAGAGCCTCTGGTGCCCTCTTCTGGTCCCCACCAGCACTAGCAATGCATTCGGGGCACAGACACACATGAAGGCAAAACAGCCATGTGCGTGAAGTTTTTAAAATTTAAAAGGGCAAACCTAGCTTGCATATCCCAAGTTCCAACTCCCTAGGGGACCACAGTTGAGGCTTAATGGTTGATAAACTTTTCAAAATTACCTGTATGCTACCCTGGTGGCAACTTTCTTGAACATACCACACACACACACAGAAAGAGAGAGAAGGGGAAAGAAAGAGACAGACAGACACACAGAGACAGAGACAGAGAGACTTTGGGCAGTCTAGAAGCTAAAACTAAGTAAAACCATATACCATGTCACATTAAATTTTTATTTGGATCTTGGGCTTTTGCTTATCTTTTTTCAAGGAGCTGTCCTTTCCTTTCTTCCACCGGAAGGTCTGTCTACTTCACCACCCTCCCTCCACCCACAATTTAGAGTTATGGTGTCCCCACCCAGGTTACTCCCGTGTCTTTGATGACACATCTGTCTTGCCACATAAGAAAGTAAGAACCTTGGGATCCGCAGCTGTATATTTTGGCTTTGGCTGCGATCAGATGCCATTGATACCCAACACAGTGCTGAGCGAGAGCAGGCACCAAAGAGATTGTAATGAATTTATAAAAATACCAGTTCTGGGCCTCGGCTCCCTTATGCTGCCTTATATTGATTTTCTTTTGGTTTGAGACAACAATATTGAGCTATGAAGAATGTGCTCTTAGGCGAAGGGCATTACCCTGGCAGGCTGCAGTGTCGTTATGAGCACCTTGGCTGGAATGAACACTACCTCCTGATGATGCCCAAAGGGTCAGGCATAGAGACTGGCATTCATTTCTTCATTCCTAGAGAAGGACAGACAGAGCACACGACCATTATGCTTAGTGCAACTGCTCCTTGCTTTTACACCTGAAAGAAAACAAAGGCTGCTGTGTTTGTGAAATGTGACACAGAAGCAAAAGTTTGAAACAGAATAAACAAAACAAAACAGAACAGTTAAAGTTGTTGCTGGAGAAGAATAAAACTCCGGAAAAAAAATCATCATTTCATGTATGTCCTATGCAATGTGTATGTGCTACGAATCAAACACTAACAAGGTAAGTCTCCCAAACTGAACACAAAATAGCTTAAAAATGAGAACTTTGAACATATAGACCACCAGTTATGTCTGTGTTTTTTCTGCATGCCAGGCACCTGTCTTTGCCTCTGAGGTTAGTGTTCCCTCAGGTTTGGGATTCATCATCCTTATTTGCTTGGATTTTTTATACAGAGCAGGAAGAGAGGCCAGAATATGTACCCTTGGTGGTATTATGAGTAGATACATATATCTGTAAACCTTCAACTGTATTTACACAATATGGCTCACTCTTAAACCATTCCTTAACTTCACAAACGCCATGTAGTCTTGCATCCCAGACCTGGTGCTCACTTCTGGGGATGCATCCTTGAGAAAGTAACAGTTCCAGAGCTCGTGATCTAGTGGTAGATATAGACAACCAAGTTTTTGCCACATGCAGAAGGGTGCCCCAGAAGAGCATGGGGACTCATGCAGGTGCTGACGAGGCGGATAACGGAAGTTTAAGGTGATTCCCGCAGCAGGAGCAAAAGCTTGCTAAAAAAAATTCAGGGTGATGGGAAGTAGTAATTTTGAAATTCATGGGGCATATAAATCCTGGGGTGTTTGGGGGAGAGTGTGTGGGAGTCAAGAGCAGAGGACTGTGGCAGACAGTCTAGAGACAGAAGTGATGACATTCCAAAAGAGAACCTCGGAGGTCATTACCCCCAATGTCTTCTGTGTTATTCTATGTGTGACACCCTGGCCTTCAGTGCTGGGAATGAGATGGTTAATGTGTAAGTCTTGGCATAGGGATACAGCTCAGTCAGGTGCTCGCCTGGCATTCACAGGCCCTTGATTCGACTCACAGCACTACAATAGAGCACTCATCTCTGCGTTTAAGATGAGGACTCGTGAGCTCTTGAGAAACAAGACAGCTATGCAGGACTGTACACACACAAAGAATACAAAATGATATTCACAGTACACAAATGGCCAGGTCGTGAATCATGGCTACATTGCAGGGGCGCATGCAACCCTCAAGTATATACTGAGCCAGTGGTATCCACTACAATGCGGTCTAAGTTTCATCTTCTTCACAGTGTTTAGGTGCTTTCTTGACAAAGGCAAAAATAATCATACGTTAAATAACTGTCATACTTGTGATTTCTAACCTCCTAAACAATGGCTATAGAATTGCTTTGTTCCAAACCTGTCTGCTGCCAGCTCTCTTAAATAATATTCTTGAAGATAGTACTGTCCAATAAACCTTTCTGCAGTGGTGAATTATGCTCTTACCAGCTGCAGCAGGGACTAGGAAATCAAGCAGTGAGTGCGATGGAGGCTGGGGACCAGCAGTAAATGAGGAAGCACGCTGCTCAGTTGCTGAAAGGAAGCCTCTTCCTGTGGGACAGGCGGCTGCATCCCTGCAGATGGTGGTTGTGAGTTGAGTCTCTTCTCCTACCTCTCCTGCCGTGTCCCAATGATGCTACTCCATCACTGGCATAACCTATTTTTTCCTTAAGCTGCTTGCTCTGTTGTGAAGATATTGTTTTTCTCTTACTACTCTTTAAAAACATTTTTTTAGTTAGTATACAAAATAATGAGTTACATTATGACAATCTCATGCATATATATCATTGTACTTAGGTCATATCCACCATCATCCTCCCGCCCCTCACTGGTTTCCTTCTCCCACAGTTTTTAAGTTTTCATGATATATAATATATATTAGGAATGAAATGGTTCAGGGTTGCATGTAGCCTTTGCAATGTAACCATGCTTTATAACTGGCTATCTCTGTATTGTATGCACACATACACACACATGCACATGCACACATATTTCCTCATATATAAGATACCATATGGCACTAGACATTGTCTTTCTCCACCATTACTTTTTTTTTCTGACTCCCTTACACCCCTTTCTTTCTGCATTCATAACTATCTATTTATCATCCCCCATCCCTCTAGAGTCCACACATGAAAAGAAACATGGGAAGCCTTCCCACCAGGGCCTCCTGGCTTAGCTTTTGGATGAGGCAGGCTTCTGCTTCTTCTGCCCCCATAGAAACTTGGCACAGTGAAGCCTGTGTGAGCTGTTTACCTCTTTCTGCTGAGTCACCCTTCTGTTTCTCCACACTTTGCAGCTGTCTGATCATTCCCTGAGTGATTTCTCGTGTTCTTCCAGTCATTCTCTCCTTGCAATGTTATTTGATATTGATATTTTTCTCATTTACAATGTCACATGGAGGCAACTTCTAGCCCAATGTCTGATCTCTTGTTTTATGTTCAGAGACCATCTCTGACCATCCATCCCCAGCCACTAACAATAATCATTGCTTTCTTTCTGCCTGATTCCTATTAGTGTGGTGTCAGTGCAAAACCACAGGTCTAACCTCAAGACAGAAAAACAAAAAAAGAGAGATGGCTCATTCTGGAGGCAAATATGAGTGACCATGGTCCAGGAACACACATTCAGGTTGTCTCAAATACCGTGTTCCAACATGGCAGTGGTTGCATGAGCTTTTTGTTTTGGTTTTTTATGGTAGCACAACAAAGAAAATTATAACCGGATACACTTCAAATACATCACGGAGATGGGCTACAGCAGAGCAGGGAATTCTCTTTCTGTTGCAGGCTTCAGATGCTAATGGTGACCTTGTTAGCTTTGGACGTTAGTTGTCAGTTGTCTCTTCATGAAATCCGAAGAATTTGTCTAGTGATTACAAGATGTTAGCTCATTTAACCTGGGTGGGGTGGAGTGTAAAATGACTACTAAGGGAGCTAAAGATAGCCCAAGATAATTTGGCTCTGGACTTGCAACATTCAAACCTCTCTATGTCACTGAAGTTCTAATCAGTCAGTCAGTCTTTGTAATCAGTCACAGCTTATTTCTGGAAACTTTCACTCAGAGTAGCCACTTCCTCCAACATTTAGTCTTACTTGCCTGTTACCATTCACTGTGGAGCTTTGTTCTGCTATGAAGGATTTTTTGTTCTTTACCTGGTGCATCTTCCCTCTTTTCCTCTGGATGTTGATCTGCACAGAGAAGGTACTCCCTTAATGCCAGTGAGAACACTTTGCTGAGATGCAAGAGTTCCATCAGCTCTGGGGTAGGTTCTGTAACGATAGAGGTACCCTTTAATGACTAAAAATAGTTAATCAGAGCGAAAATGTCACTTGTCTTTGTGTAGCTCCCCTAGTATATATTTCCAGCGGACCTTAGGTCTCCTTTGACAAGCAAACTGATGGTCTACAGGAAAGGTGAAGTCCTCTCGGAAAAGAAGAGTCCCTGGACTGACTTTATCTTCTCAGGATTAGTTTAGGCCTTCCTTCCCCCCTCAGCCTTTGGTGAAAAGGGAGAGAGAAGGAGGGAGGGATAGGGGGAGGTAGGGAGAGAGAGAGAGAGAAACAGCATGGAAGACATTCCTTTAATTTGCCTATGAATTTAGCCCGAACAAAAGGGACTTACAAATGAATGGAAACCCAAGGAGTATAAAGTAAAAACCGGGCTCAAGGAGAAAGAGTAAGGCGTCTGAAATATCTGGAAAGTGGATGAGGATAAGGGTTTCATTGCCCCCAACCCCCACCCCGAAATTCTCTAGCTAGCAGGTTACAATCAGACTCGCTAGGGTTTGAATCCAACGTGAATTAGGAAGATGATGCTATTGTTGCTGCCTCCGGGCTCTCCTCCTCCGCCTCCTCCTCTTACCTTGTGGGTCCATATGTAGAAATTGCCATGCTGGGTTTCCTTCTTATTACAAGTAAGAAAACAGCCAATTGGAAAACAAAACAAAACAAAACAAAAAAAAACCCATAAGGGTGAAAGAGGAAGAAGAGTAAGAGGAGGAGGCGGAGGAGGAGAGCCCGGAGGCAGCAACAATAGCAGCATCTTCCTAATTCAATCATATGGGACTAAAATATTAAACATTTTCACAGTATGACATCAACACAGCTCTCTCTAGCTAGTTCTACGTTTCTAAACAGCTAGGTGGTTACAGCTAACTAGCCACGTATGTACCTGTTACATAACTATCCAATCAATTCTGTTTATATGTTTTCTTAATAAAAATGAAATCAAAGCGTTCATTATGTCTGCTGACCTTTATTTCACTGTAATGTGTGGTTAGCATTTTCTGCCTTATAGAGATGCTCTGTAACATCATATTGATTGGCTGACCATATTTCTTTGTAAGGGTATACCACTAGCTGAATTTCTATTCCAAATTATAGTTATAAATAATATAAACTAAGTGCCTTTGTGGCAGATTCTTTTATATATACCTAGTGGTTTCTAAAAGGAGTAATATGTTCAAAAATATATTAATCTATGGTACATTTAAACAATTAATGAAATTTATCAAATTACCTTTCTGAATAGTTATGCCATTTGACTTTCAAAGAGCATATGAATGTACATATTTTACCCAACACTTGCCAAGATTTGGTAGAATTTTTGTACAAACAAACCCATTTTTAAGCATTTATTAGATGTTATTTTTGCCAAATTTCTAGTTTCTTTTCATCTTATGTCTAAGCCTGTTAAGCAAAATTTCTTATACCCACAGTTAAGTATAGCTACCACCTTTCATCAAAGAGGCGTCTCTTTACAGAAAATAGAGACCATCACAGAAAACCCCAGCTGGACACAATGCAGAGATCAATGGATCATGGGGAGCCAGACACGACGGGTGCATTCTCAGCATAGGTCTTTCATGTATGGCTCAGGGAACACCGAGACAGGGAGAAGAGACAGAACGATTGTAAGAGCCAGATTATCAGGAAGTCTGCGGTGAAAGAGTCTCTCTTAGAAATGTCTGCATAAGCAAGAAAGGAACAATAGCAGCATCAGTGGACATGTGGAAGGGGGAAAATGTCACAGGACTCCACCCCTAGACAAGGAACTATGGGCAGCTGATGACTGCTGGGGGAGGAGAATTAGTGTTTCCTGGGGATGAGCCCCTTACTGGTTGTTCAATGCAGAGTGGTCAGCCTGTAAATGATATAAACAAACAACCAAAACAGACTCAGCAGGTTGTACACACACACACACACACACACACACACACACATACAAACATGTATGCAGTCATCGTCATCAATGTTCCTGAATAGTTTTGTTTTATTAATTTTTATTTTGTTTTTATTAATTACAGTGCATTCACTTTGTATCCCAGCTGTAGCCCCCTACCCCACCCCCTCCCAGTCTCACCCTCCCTCCCTCTTTTTCTCCCATGCCCCTCCCCCAGGCCAGTCATAGGGGAGGTCCTCTTCTCCTTCCCTTCCATCTGACCCTAGTCTACCAGGTCTCATCAGGACTGGCTTCTTTGTCTTCCTCTGTAGACTGGTAAGGCTGCTCTCCCCTCAGGTGGAGGTGATCAAAGAGCCAGCCTAGGAGTTCATGTCAGAGACAGTTCCTGGGGAACCCTCTTGGACACTGAGCTGCCATGGGCTACATCTGTGCAGGGGTTCTAGGTTATCTCCATGCATGGTCTTTGGTTGGAGTATCAGTCTCAGAAAAGACACCTGGGCCCAGATTTTTTGGTTCTGTTGATTTTCCTGTGGAGCTCCTGTCCCCTCCAGGTCTTTCTATCTCCCCCTTCTTTCATAAGATTCCCTGCACTCTGCCCAAAGTTTGCCTATGAATCTCAGCATTTGCTTTGATAGCCTGCTGGGTAGAGTCTTTCAGAGGCCCTCTGTGGTAAGCCCCTGTCCTGTTTCCCTATTTTCTCCCTCTTTCAATGTCCATCTCATTTGCCTTTCTGAATGAAGATTGAGCATCTTATCCAGAGTCCTCCTTCTTGATTAGCTTCCTTAGGTGTACAGATTTTAGTATGATTATCCTATATTATATGTCTAATATCCACTTATAAGTGAGTATACAGTTTTGTAGTATAGGTATCTAAGTTCTCTGCCTTCGGAAGCGGCTAGTCCTATGACTCTGGGGAAGTCCATTAATTAGCCTTATCCATTGGTGTAAAACAGAAACGGTAGCCATGCAGTGGCGGCGCTAATCCCAGCACTCAGAAGCCAGAGGCAGGATCTCTGTGAGTTTGAGGCCAGCCTGGTCTACAGAGTGAGTTCTAGAATAGCCAGGGCTGTTACACAGATAAATCCTGTTTTGGAAAAAAAACATAAACCAAACCAAACCCCAAACAAACAAAAACCCTTAATCCCTCCAGCCTCCCTCCCCCTGCAAAAGAAACCAATCCCCGTAAAGTTCCCCAAACTCAAACAACAACAAAGAAAATGTTAAGTCTAAAAAATTCCTTACACAGACCGTCCAAGAAATCCAAGACAACATGAAAAGACAAAACCTAAGAATAATAGTAATAGAGGAAAAAGAAGATTCCCTCCTCCAAGGCCCAGAAAATAATTTTCAACAAAATCATAGAAGAAAATTTTCCCAACTTAAAGGAGAAGCCTATAAGAATACAAGAGGCCTACAGAACACCCAATAAAATAGACCAGAAAAGAAAATTCTCCTGCCACATAATAATCAAAACAGTAAGTATACAGAACAAACAAACAAAAAAAATACTAAAAGCTGCAAGGGAAAAAGGCCAAGTAACATATAATGGCAAACACATCAGAATCATACCTGACTTCTCAACAGAGACTATGAAAGCCAGAAGGGCCTGGATGAGTTTCTAAGGCTGTCTTACTAGCTAGCTCGCTTTGGGGACCCCTTGTCTCTGCCTTCTGAGGCTGGGATTACAGATAGGCTACCATCCTTTTCCTGGATTTAAGTGAATTCATGCGATCCAAACTCCAGTCCACATACCTGCATGGCAGATGCTTTAACTACATAAGATATCACCTCAGCCCAAAGTTTTTAAAGTCATCTATCTATCTAGGTATGCATCTATCCATCCATCCATCATCTATCCATCCTTCTATCTATCCATCCAGCCACCTACCAACCTACCTATCTATCATCTTGTGTTTCCCATTCCCATTCTTTGATCATTCTTTAGTAGGTTTTGGATTACTTTCTTTTTGATTTAAGAAATATTTAGGTATCACATACGTTCCATCAGGATCTGTTGTTTTAAATCACAAGTATTTCTTTATCTCTTGCTTTTTATATTCTAGTCTACCAAAAAACTGAAGCATTGTGTGACTCAACAGCTAAGCTGCAGAACTTCTGCATCTGCAGCATTTCCTCCCCCAAAATATAATTTAGAAAAGAAAATATGCAAGCATACAAAAACAAGTAATGAGAGGCAAAAGAATAAATACTAAGTAAGTGGTATTGATGGCAGTGGTGTGAATTGTTTACTTGCAAGTAGCTTATTTCCTTCCGCAGTTCCGAGGAAATATTTTTTGCATCTTGGAGTTGTTGAGTGGAGTGTTTCTTGTGAAGTATATGTTTACCTGAGGGGTGTGAAGGGTCGGACTGAAAGATATTTAAATCAGGGTGCTGTTTAGGAGAATGTAGTTGTAATCTGGGACTGAACAGGTCAGGAGTGGTTTAGAATATAACTTGGAATATTAAAATTAAAAAGATAATTGATTAATTGTTGTTATGTGTGGTGTGTGTATATGTGTGTGTGTGTATGTAACATGAGTGGACATACATGTGACAAAGCGTGCAAGTGGTGGTCAGGGGACAGCTTTCAGGAGTCAGTTCTCTTCCTTCCACCTCGGGATGTAGGGATTGACCTTGGGTGAATCAAGCCTGCAAGGTTAATGCTTTTACTGCTCAGCCATCTCATTGTCCCTAACCTTGGACTCGTCATGACAAAGGAACGCGGTCAGAGTAATCAGTCGTCCAGTTCTGATACAGGTGAGGACATGCTCCTGCTGCGCAGATGTCTTTCCATTGCTGTGCTGACAGTACTGTATTTACCCCTCAGCTTGAAAGTATCCACATTTCACTAACCTGATTTCCCTCCACCAGATACGAGGTCCATGAGCATTGTATTCCTATTTCTCTTCATCTCCCCACCAAACACAAGGTCTGTTTCATAGTGTTCAGAAATGACACAGGGAACCTTTACCAGAAGGCTGATTTGGCACAGAGAGACAATATGGTTTATAGACACAGAGCAAGGAGCCTGTGGAGAAAAGAATCAATGGAAAGACTGGAAATGAGTGAGAGATGAGACTGCAGAGGTGAGTGAAGGGGACGAAGAGCAAGGGAAAGTACTGTCTTGGCAAAAGGGCATGATGCTTAAATAGGAAAGGAATTCTCAGAGATATTTTAAGCAGAGCTAGAAAAGGAAGGGTATTCACATTACATTATTGTCACCTTCCCAGTGAAGAATCAAATCATCTATAAAAAGTGAGATGTCTTATTTGAAATTAAGGATAAGGAAATAGAGGGGGTTCCTGCCATGGGCGGAGCCACCCACAAAAAAGTAAGCTGATAGCAAACAGAGTGTGAGGTCACAGCAGAAGAGGAGCCTGCTGGGATTCTTAGCTGTGTCTGACTTTTATGTGGAGAAATTCTCACAGTCCTTTTAGTACTGTGCTCCAAATTTTCAGGGTGCCAGGACTTTCTGAGGAAGAGAGTATTATTTAGCTGCAGCAAGGGCTGCATTTGCTGCTGAAATGGGCAGTGACTGAATTGGGTATGGGCACATGGACCCCAGGGATATAAGATTGGAGCAGCAACACTGCTCAGTGCAGATTGGAGAGGAGATGGAGCCAGGCTTGGGAGCTCGGAGCTGGGAGAGGTAGAGTCGAGGGTGAGGCATATGGGGTGCTGAAAATGTACGCACATGCTCTAGGTTATTTAGAATAATGAGTACTCTGTAGAATCCCTAGATCCCTGTGGATTCCTGAGGTTGATCCCGTAGGGAAACTCAGAGGCTAAGGAATTCAAGAATCTGTCAACTGTGTTGTTGGAGGCCTTGAAGATGGGCATGATAGATGAAGGGCTACAATGGATTCCAGAAAGATATGAGCTGGTGTCTTGAGCATCCCTTGCTGATGAGGAATAAGGAAGACTGGGCACAGAGTAAAGCATCACCAGGAGGAGTTGTCACTCTCACATGGTGAGGAAGAAAGTGAAGCCAGAAATCAATGTTTCGTTCCAAAAAACATTGAGAATGGAGTATCAACATGGACCACAGAGTAAGACTGACTTTGAGTTTTGCTTCTCTGTACTCACTGGAAACTCATCCCACTCCTGAGCCTCAGTTTCTTGTTTGGACAGTGTGAAATCCCAGTCACAGGCTAGAATGAGAATTCTGTGATACAATGCATAAAATTAGTTGGCATGTAACAAATGTTCAAGAATGGTGTTTCCCATTAGAGGACTTCTAACAGGGTGATGGTTCTAAAGGTCTCAGAGTAGAAAGCTGTTCGTTCATGAGTGGTCTGGTAGCTTTTCTACCCGGACATGTTTGTGAGCACAGACAGAGCAAATAGGAGGGTGTGAGTGGGCTCTGTAGCAGTTGTTATTTGGAGGGTTTGGAGGCAGGATACTGTAACACACCAGCAAAAGAAGGATGGCGTATCCCACTAGCCCTGGGAAGCATTGAGGTAAACATGGGCTCAGCACTGCTCAGTGCAGATGGAATCCATCTCTCAGCAGTCAGCAAGCAAAACATGGTAGAAGGAACAAGGGCCTGGCTTCCGAATATCTGGGATGATGTACACCTGTTTCTTTCACCTAAAGAAGCCAAGGAACCATGTTTTGTTGGAGAAGCCATAAGGGGAAGCTAGTGAAAGTGGCCTGTAGCCTAAATCCTGTGCCGTGTTGGAATGGGGCCATGAGGGACAGCTGTGTCCTTATATGAATTCAAGCACAGTGTGGCATAGTCTACCACGCTTATGAGTTTGCTGGCAACAACTTTGATCCGACTTGATTTTTCTTAACAAACTTTATTTTTAGCAGCTTTAGGTGCATAAGAAAATTGAGCCGAAGGGATAGGAACCTTTCACTTAATACTGTTCTTATGCAACATAACCTCCTTGATTATCTACATGCCTCACTAGAGCTATGCTTAGTTACAATTGGCAAGCCACAAGACCCCATTGTGACTTCATGGGGTCCATAGCAGGCACAGGGCTCCCTCTTTGTACCATACACTCTAGGAGTTTGGGGGAATGAGTATTGGCATGTATCCACCATGGCAGTTTCACATGGAATATTTTCACTGCCCTGAGACTCCTGTGTGCTCTGCATACTCATTTTGCCTCCCCAGTAGCTGCAGGTCTTTCTTTTCTTGTTTTAGAGTGTGGTCTATGTGGGATCGCATGGCATGTAGCATCCATGTTCTCCTATAGCAGACTACGGAGAGAATACAGAGGCCTCTGGTGACTGCAGCACGCTGTGAGCGGGGTATTGCCATCCCCACTCTCTCCAGGAGGACACTGTGGCTCTGAGATGTTATAAGGGAGTGGTCGGAGATCTGAAATGATTCGAGGTGGAAGTGCCTGACCCAGGTTCTTGGACCCCCTTCCTCCAACTGTGGCCTTGCCCACATGGAAGGGAGAGCCTATGGGATAGTATCTCATCCTTGTCCTGCATTTGCAAGACTTTTCTCTGTGGCTTTGTATAATTTTCTTGTTCTGTAGGGAAATAGATTCAGAATCCAAAATTGCTTCTGCCACTGTTCCAGCCTGGGGTCTGGTTTTTCATTTGCTCTACAGTCCCAGTTGAAATAGTAATGTGTCCTTTCTTCCAAATCAGTCCTGAAATATACACTCCTGCCTCACTGCCTTCTTATGTCTCCCAAAAGCCAGCTCCTCTCTGCTTCCCCTGTCCATCAGTCAGCAGTGGACTCTCAGCCCTGGGATGCTCCTTTCTGGGAAGGCCATGCTCTCTGCCTTGTTTGCTCCATTGCCTTCTGAACACCCAGCTGTTTGTTATCCCAATCTCCTTCTAACTGCATCACATTTGGCTAGGCCTTTTCATAACCATGCTCTCTAATGGGGCAGACAAGACCCGTGTGGTAGAGGACGGTGGAGGGCTTAAGAGCCAAGATCCTCTTCTGGCTCTGCGATCCCCAGGTCAAAAAGGAAGCAGAGGTCTGCCCTCAGTTTCTGCATCTTCCCTCAGGACCATCCTTCTGCTTCAGAGGCCATTGCTCAGTGCCCTGGAGGAGCTTAGAGCCAAACACAGATGGTAAAGGTTGTTGTGCCTTTCACCTGGCACAAACACTATGAAAAGAATGGCAGTCACCCCAGGCTTTCATTAACTCCCTGGGTAGGTGAAGTGGTCCTGAAGGCCCTCACTGCCCTGTACACCCCCCAAGACAGGACAAGCCCTTGTATTAACTGAGCTGGAGTTTTCTTCTGTCATGTTGAAGGGAATATCAGTATTGGATTTAAGTTTATTCAAAGTGCTGTATCTGTGGATCGCTTTTTACCTTCTGTTATACTTGAACAGAAGACCCTCTAGGGCCCAGGTCAGTTTCATACACAGTTTATTTCCTGTTCCAACCTTATTTTTCCACCCAGATGAGCAGCATGCAGTTCCAAGCAGAACTGCCTTTCTACCTCAGTAGAAAGCCGTTGCTTGGGGCACTCAGCGAAGACCCTGCTGAACAAAGCATGTATGCTTTGGCTAGTGTGCTTTGAGCTGTGTGGCTCCGCTGCTCTCTGTAGCTAAGGCAAGAATGAGCACAGGCACCACTGACCTACATCCTGCATATAGGCTGGCATGCAAGCTCACTCAGTAGGGCTGCTCTGCACTGGGTGGGTCTTAGTAACAGACTCCCTCCCTCAGTGAGTTCAAGTGCACTGAACTGAAAACTGGACAGTAGGATGGGAAGAAGACAACACAAGAAGCACAGCCAGTAAAGGAAGGAGGGAACAGGGGCTGAAGACAGAGAGAGTAGGGGTGTGTGTGTGTGTGTGTGTGTGTGTGAGAGAGAGAGAGAGAGAGAGAGAGAGAGAGAGAGAGAGAGAGAGAGAGAGAGAGAGAAATAACCTGCATGATGAGACATGAGAAGGGTTAATGGAACCTCTTTAATGGAACCCAGGATAACTGAATGTAAAAAAAAAAAAGTAGGACTTCTGTGGGTTACTAAATGTCCCTAAATGGGCTAGACCTCATGACCATGGTGTAGATGAGTCCTCTGCCTCTCATTCGCTTAGGCACCTTCTATCTTCATAGTAAATAAATCTCCACAAACTGAACCCAGTTTTTCAATCTGAAGAAACAGCTCAGTTCCAAGGGCCTCCCTGCCTCAGTTGCTCTGTTTTCTCCTACCTATGGCTGATTTTAACTATTTCCCTACAACTCTGTTGGAGTACCCTCCTTGTGTTTTCCTGTCTTAAGTTTATCTGAGCCGTTAAGCGAAATAAGCCAGGTGGCTGAAATTTGCTTCTTTCTGTTTTGGCTGCTGGGCGGTTAAAGAGCAAGATATTAGCAGGCTTGGTGTCTGGTTCAGAGCACTCTCTTGATGTATCCTCATGTGATGGAAGGGATGACCAGCATTCTTTGTTCTCTTCTGTAAGAGGCACTAATCCAGCCATCACCTGTGAACATCTTCAAGTCCCACTCCTAATATAATCATCGCGGGCATTTGGATTCATCACAAAATCCTTTGACAGGGAAGCTTCAGCAAGAAGTCTTGACAGCATTGCTGTCTAAACAAGACCTGAACATTTCCAACAACAGTTGATAGGGTTTCCATAGATAGAAATCTCACAGGGCCCCACTCCCAGATGAAGAGCTACAGGCAAATAACAACTGCAGAGAGAAGGGAACTAGGCTCCTGATTAGTTATCCAAATGGTCAGCCCTAGGAACATGTCTATGAAGGCAAAACTGCATGAATTCAGCAGGTTGTATTTACATGTTTAACCGTGTAGATGTATATGTAACAACAATAGTTAAAGAAGAGGAAGCCATGCATTTGGAAGTAAGAGAGAAGCAAGAGAGGAGGAAATGATGAAATTATATTTCAATTACATTTTAAAAAATTTTAAATTATAATGGTGATAAATACTTGCATATACAAAGGACAGAAAAAAACCCATAATGAGGTGACGCTAATGCTCAGACTACGCTACTTTCTCTTCTCCCCTGCCCCCTCTCTTAGGTTCAAATCCACTATAATACCAAATGCTTGTCTTACTTGGTGTATCCACCTGTCATCTCTGTTACATGCCTGCTTCTTAATGGTGAGATTATGCCTTGGTCTTAAAAAAAAAATCCAGATAGCAAATGTCAGAGCTTGACATTGAATTCAGCTCTTGACTTCTATCTTCTTTGCCCATTCGTTATCTTCTCTCAGTAGATCTTTTTCCAAGAAGGGATTTTCCCCCTGCACCTTTAAAACCAGGAAGCTTAGGCATCTAGATTTGCAGAAACCTGCCTACATCTCAGGGGAAGAAACAGTTACTGTTAGTTTCAAGTTTGTGCACTAATTTCCTAGTTGAAAGGTAAAATACACAGTGAGTTCTGAGTTCTTTCTCCCTGAAGAGAAGTAAGCCTGAAACATTTATGGTTAAACAAACCCTTAAGATCCATTCCCAGGTGCAAACTATGTCAAAATATTGTAGATGTGAGTGCAAAAAAGGCTCAGGGGTTTAGAACAGGATACACAAGAATCTCAGAAACAAAATTCCAAAAACTTTGCTCATAAAATTAAACATGAAAGAAAGAAGAGTCTGTTGACTGGGTAAGGCTGGAGTACACTAACGTGACTGGTGTCTCCAACCTTTGACCTGGCAGTATTAAGACATGTCTCCTACAAAGTTCATGCCTAAGAATCACAATTGAGCTACCAAAAACATTATCTTATAATGTTTTAAGTAAGTTTACAGTTTTGTATTGAGCTGCATTCACTGCTATCCTCAGCTGCCTGTAGCCCACAGGCCCCAGGCTGGACATCCCCTAAGCTTCCAGCGTGAGAATCTAAGAGTAAAGAATTCCTACAGTTATGTGTTGTCTTAGTTAGGGTTTCTATTGCTGCAGTGAAACACCATGACCAAAGAGAAAGTTGAAGAGGAAAGGTTTTATTTGGCTTGCACTTCCATATCACTGTTCATCATTGAAGGAAGTCAGGACAGGAACCCAAACAGGACAGGAACCTGGAGGCAGGAGCTGATGCAGAAGACCATGGACGGATGCTACTTACTGGTTTATTTCTCATGGCTTGCTCAGCCTGCTTTCTTGTAGCGCCCAGGACCACCAGCCCAGGGATGGTACCACTTACAATGGGTTAGGCTCTTCTCCATTGATCACTAATTGAGAAAATGTCTTACAGCTGGATATTATAGAGGTGTTTTCTCAACTGAGGCTCCCTCCTTTCAGATAACTCTAGTATGTGTGTCAAATTTATGTAAGACTAGTGAGCACATATGGTATGTACCTTTCTTATTCTACCCTTTGCCTGTGGATGTGATACCTCCTTATTGTTTTTAAAAGCTTTATTTTATTTTATTAAATTTATTTGATTTTATGTGTATGAATGTCTTGTCATATTAGTCTGTGTATGACCTGCACACAGTGCCTGTGGAGGCCAGAGGAGGGCATCATATCCCCTGGAACTAGAGTTACAGACAGTTGTTAGTCTTCGTGTAGGTGCTGGGAACTCTGCCCAGGCCATTTGCAGGAGTACCAGTGCTCTTAACTGCTGGGTCATTTTTCCAGCCCCCCTTTATTAGGCTTTTAAAAATGCTTTAGTGACTATGAAATTTTGAAAAAAAAAAAAAGGAATGGTGTTTGTTTTGTTGTTTGCCATGTTCTGAAACTCATGCTATGCCTGACACACTATGAACACATAATGAGTATTTCTGAGTGCTTCTTAAATGAGTATTGGGAGGCTTGAGGAAAATAAAGTGGGTTAAGCAAGAGGCAGAGGCTTTGTATGTTTTAGAGAAGACAAGAAGAATAAACTCATGTGTTAGAACGGATAGCTTAGATTAGGTGAAAGACAGTACCTGAATAAATATCTCAATATAATTCTACTATATAAGTATATAAAATGTATGTGTCCAATAAGTATGTAATTTCTCCAAAGTAAGGTTGCTTCAATTATTTCTAACTCGAATGGACTTTTATAAAGAAAAAGTTTTTAGTGGTAGGGACCAGATGTGAGACAGTGGTTGTTAAAGTCTTCTAGAGTCCGACTGCCAAAAATCTCACTTTGCTTTGTCAAGGTTCCAGGGTCCAGGGTAGGATCTGGGATAGAATGCAGAATCTCCCGTTAGCTTTATCTCTAGGGTTGCTGAGCTGATGGCTCAGGCAACCTATTATGGAAGATGATTGAAAGGAAAAGAAATAGGGAAGGGAGTCCAGGATTCCTTCTCTAGCTCTAGGGATCAGCTACACTGCTACTAAGGAGGAAAACTTTTAACTAGTCACCACTTTTCCTGAAGCTTCTAGCCCAAACTGCAAAGGATTGTAGAAAAGGGGTTCTTGTTTATTTTCTTATAGCCTGGCTCACAATACTTTTATTTCTTTTTATTTATTATAGTTTATTCACTTTGCATCCCAGGTGTAGCCAATTCCCTCATCCCCTCCCAATCCTGCCCTCTCTCCCTCTTCTCTTCCCATGTCCCTCCCCTAGTCCACTGATAGGGAAGGTCTTCCTCCCCTTCCATCTGACCCTAGCCTATCATGTCTCATCGACTGGGTGCACTGTCTTCCTCTGTGGCCTGGTAAGACTGCCCCTCCTCTCAGGGGGAGGTGCAGATAGCTCCTGCAGAGGAGCAGGACACTACAGAGGCCTCCACAGGCTAAACTTTTTCCTGCTTATCTGCAGCTGATAGTTGGATCCTGAACCTGCTAACTTGTTTGCAAATCAGTAAGAAAAAGGAACGAGGAGAGAAAGTAAGCAAAGAGCATTCATGCACACATGCTTAAGAGAAAAGGTAGATGAAGTTAAGAATTTTAACTTCAACAATTCCCACAGCTTACACATAAGGAAGATGTTGATTTCTGCTAGCGTCCCCTCTGCAGAAACTGCAGTAGGTTTAGGCTTAGTATCAGCCCATATGTACACATAGATAAATATCCAGACATATCAACCTTTGCATATTCATACACACATTCAGTGGACAATACAAAAGGAGCTCCTTTTACACAGAAAGACAATTGACATACACTAATGCAACATACGTACAAAAACCAGACAGACATATTTACATGTAAACACGTATCTATATATATATTTACAACTCATGGATGAAGCAAATTCCAACAGGCCTCCATTCAATGGGATTCTACCAGTGGGGTTCTGCCAATGTTTATTGTATAGTCATAGCTCTATCCCTCTGAGACAAAGCTCCCAGAAAAGGAATTACCTCATAGTCAAAAAGACAATTAATCACAAAAACAGATGAATTCTAAAATACAACAAGTTACTAGACATTTCTTATTTATGTATCCATTATGTAAGTTCATAGTGAGTTCAGAAAAGCAAAGGTTGACAAGGTCTAAAGATTAACAGGGTCTAAAAGTTACAAGAATATATGTCTTTTCAATTAGGACTGATCTGGTTACACATTTTTCTGCTATCTCTAAATTTATAGTGAGTTCAGGATAGTAATTCCATCTGTCCTTCATTTTAAGGAACAAAGTAAATTTGAAATGACAGTATATGATGCCATAAGGTGACAGGGCCACAAAGGTATTTATTGCAGCCATAAACAAACTTTCTAAAATTGTTTAAGAAGTTCTAAAACACTTTAACTTTTAAAATTGTTTGAATCAAATCCAGAGTTCCAGAATCAGGAATTAATTCATCTGAACAGCAGTATATCTTCAATAAGATCCTGTAGGAAGTTTGTTCAATCAGAGTGAGTAAATAACCAGAAAGAGATGATTCACACCATACCAGATTAGAAAGAGATGCAGCAGCGCACGAAGAATGAGTGTCTGAGACTGGAAGCAGTTCTGGGTGCATCATGGTACAGACCTTGCAAAATACTGGATCCCTTTCCAGCAGGTCCACCTGCCTAATGAGCAACTTTAACAGAACGGCTCCTGACAAGGGATGGGGACCAGATGGAATGAGCTTTGGAAAAAACCTCCAAATCTGTTCTCTTGTCAGTTCATCACCCTGCTGATCACTTATTGGACATCTACTTGATGTCATAAGCAACACAGCTTACTTGCTGTGACAGAATGGATGCCTTCATCTAACTTTGAGTCCTCTTGGCCTAGCTACAGGAAATTGAAGAAGATAATGGAACAATATGAGGGACACCAGCAGCATCTGGCAGCATCAAGCACTGTACTCCAAAGGTCCTGTGACCAGGACAAGCAGATGACTGGGTAACTGGAGAAGCTGGATATGATAATCTAGACGTGTTATTTTCATGGGCATTTCTTTACTGGTCCTGTCATCAAAACCCATCATGTAAACAGAAGGAAGGTCAGCTTCTGCCTCTTTGGTAAGGAGTGCCCTGTAGGGCTACACGTTTGGTAAGACTGACCTCTGGCTTTTGTGAAGCTGAGACAGAGTGCTTAGGAGGGAGATAGCAGCTTACAGAATGAGAGGAGTTGAGGCTTGGCTTGAAGAACCTTCTCCAGGTACCTGTGTCAGGATACTGTGGGTCTTGGTGTATCTCTCTGAACCTGGTGGGTGTAATATTGGGCTCCGGTAGGCCATGTTCTGCATCAGAGCTGCGCTGCACAAGAGTTTGCTGGCCAAGGACCTGATTTGGCCATGGTGGACAGGAGTCTGGATGCTGGCATAGCGAACTTTAAGGCTTTGACCTCCTCCTTGTACCTCAGTGTTAAATCTCAACAGAACCCTAAGAGGCCATTTGATGTTTTGGAGAGCCTGTGCAGGGACAGCTGGGAGGTAGCACTTGCCGAGAACATTTGCTTCACTCTTGATTTCAGACTATGACATGGACTTAAAAGCAAAGGAAAACAAAACAAACAAAAATAACGCAGGCGGAATTACAAGCAACATTTACAGTAGTGTTTGCTTAATGAGGAGTCAGGATTTCTTCTTTAATTTAGTCACTAAAACAATCTGTGTAGTGAGTGTTAGGGATCCTACTTTTTTTTTTTTTAAGAAAAGGACAGCAAGTTTGAATTGGCAAGGAGTTCTCGAAGAATTAATGTAGCAGGAGATGGCAGAGCTGGGCATAACCGGGTGTGTCTGACCTCAGAGCCCCCCACCTTCCCCTCACTTGTACAGTGCCCTGGAGAAATCTTGCATTTGTACTCTGCTCTACAGAATTCAGCTGACTTTACCTTTTGCTCCTGGAAGGGAAGTGGAACAGGCATAATTAGCATATGGCAGAAAGGGAAACTGAGTCTCCAGGAAGACTGGGGACTACCTTCGTGCTGAACGGGAATGCTGTGGTCTGTTTAATCTCCCGAAATCCACGTGCTGGAAACCTGGGCCCCGTGGAGTTCAATAAAAGGAGACTGGATCTTCAGGGCTTTGATCTCACGACTGGAATAATGTCATTATCATGGAAATGAGTTGTTTATTTATTGAGGCAAGGCCTTGTGAGCCTGAGCTAGCCTCAGATTCATTCCATGGCAGAGAATGAGCTTGAACTCCTGATCCTCCCTTTAGCTCTCAGGCGGAGGGTTGCGGGCATGACTCGCCATATTCTGCTTATGCAACGGCAGGATGGAACCCAGGGCTTTGTGCCTGCTGTAAAGTGCTCTACCAACTGATACACGATCCACAGCTGTGAAAGCAGATTTGTAACTGGGAAGAGATGCAACATGAAGGCCCTTGCTAGATGTAGCCCCTTAATCGTGTGCTTTTAGCCTTCATTACCAAACGAATCTTCATAAATTATTTAGTCCCCTGAGCTCTGTTACAGCAGCACAAAGCGTACTGAGACAAGGGCAATTTACAGCTAACGGGAGTCTCACTCAACAAATGTTGCATGTTCAGACTTGCACCCTGATTTCTCTCTGTATTCCACTGGGCCTCACACATCAGGCTCCTCTATTGGACAAGAGGACGGGTGAGAGAGGACAGTGTTTTCAGAGGAGCTTTGATGCCTCGGAAAAAACCCAGACCAGACGTGGGGTGAAAGGAACCCAGAGCTGGGGTGTTTCTAACAGCAGCGATATTAAGGTAACTATGAAATAGCTGGTTACTAAGTCTGAAGCCATGGACTGAGTCTTCTCCACCATAGATTCCATAACCAGACACAAAGAAAATGAACGAGGAAAGACCTGCCTTATTATTGACATATTCAGCAGGGGCTCTTTGCTCCTAGCATTCTGCCCAGTTCCCAGGTTCTTGTGCCCTTTGGCCATCACCTGATCCTCATCATTAAGCTTTACAGCTTCTCTACTTACACAGTGCTCTACAGTTTATGAAGACATTGCTATATGATCTTATTGGTTTTCTCTACTTGTCATGAAGAAAAGCAAGCCAGGGCAGGGCATTGTATAAATAATTTGCAGAGCACCCCAGTGACTCTTTTAAGACACTGGGTGTTAGGTGCTAGAACACACACTCAAGCCCAGCCTTATAGCTATAAAACTTATGTTCCTTTTTTACTGTCCTCAGTGATTTCCAGAAGCATCTGTTCTGCCTTCTGTCTCTTCAGGGCTTTAAAGTTCTCAAGCTTATACGATACTTCTCTCAGCACACATCAAGAAAATTCTGGTCACAGAAATGCTTAAAGTCCAGTGGAAATTGCTGGGCATAGATGAGTTGGAAAATTACTGGGAACCTTTCGGTCAAGGCTTCTCAGATCTCATCCAGTAGACACCCACTTGACCATGGCCCCGAGCTAACTCCTATGTTGGTTCATTTGTCCTATCATTTTTTTCTATCACATGCCTGGGCCCATACGTGTTTGTCACAAGGGGATGGTCTCTGCTCTGTCAAAGACCCTCTACCACTGCTGAGGGAAGCTCCACCTTCCTATGCAAAAAGAAACACAGTATTTCAAAATTTATCAGTGTGATGAACACCATGAATGACTATACTACTTCTTTATAAGAAACTAGCCAAGGGGAAAAATACTGAGGATGTTAAAACATCCATAGATACAAAAACTCTTTCATAAATTCTATCCTGTTCATACTCTAAAGATAGACTATAACCGGGGACTCATGTTCTATAGGGGGATTGTTGTGATGCTTTGGTTGGAAATAAGAGGAACTATACTACCCACATTTTGCATCATAAGAATATATGCTATTTCCTTAAAAAATTTGCAGGAAGTTGTTTGTTAGCTCTTGGGCTTGGTGTTGCTTCCACAAAAATATTGCTTTCTTCCTCACTTTCTTTTCTGCTGTATTTCTGTTGATGCATTGTCCAAGCAGCAAACTCCCATGAAAAAGTCTAAAAAAAATATGTCAGGGTGGAGAGAGAGTAGTTTTCTTCCATATTTTTACCGTTTAAAGAATAAACTTCTCTAGAATCTCCTCCGAGACTCACAGGACCCTGACCGCAAAGAAATTCAGAAAACAGTACTGCATTTGTAGTCTTGGTGATAGAGAAAATAATTAAAGGAGTAAAGGGCTGGGGGTGTCTACTGGTAACCCCAGTACTGCAATGGGGGTGTCGGCCACTGGTACCTGACTTACATAGAGAACCACCATTCTGAATTGGCAGCTGACCTATGCAGAAGATGACTGTTCTGAATTGGAACTGAGATGTTTCCAAGGTCACAGAGCCAGGAGGTGTTTGAACTAGAAGATAGTTCTTTTCTTTTCTTTTTTTTTTTTTGAGTTGGGTACCCAAATGGGCAAACACAGAAAGGAAACCATCTATAAGCAGCTCCTTCCCACTGGCTCCATAGTTAGCACACGCTCTGATTATTTGGTTGATCAAAGTCCCACAGCTGTAATACATTCTCTGATTCTTAATGGAACAAAATGGCCTCCATGGTCAAAGGACTGTGGATTTCTCAAGATTTTAGATCAGTTTTCTTTTGCCTCACAATCACAGAAAATGCTAATGTTTCTTGTATATCAAAAATCATCCTTTGTAAAATGTTAGAAATGTTAGGTGCTTTTTTTTAATTGGTCAAAGGACAAAGGAAAAAAATAGTACTTGAGCCTCTTGTTCCTTTAAAGTGAGCTATTTTGGAAATCCTCAGAAAACCAGGTAGGGAAAGATCACAATGCAGATCAATAACCACCTCCTGGACCCAGAGTTGGAGATGGTTTACTCATGTGCCAGGCATGCTCTTGAGAGTGTTCTCAGCACTTATGTCTGTGGTCACGTGAATGCAGCTAACAGCAAGCAGCATCAGCCTAGAGAGACTCACATCCCCGGTGTCAGGAACCAAAAAAGGCAGCTTCTCCTCTTGGCTTCCTTGAAGAACTTCCCAGAGCTGTGATTTAGGAATATTTTTGCCAGAGATATTAAGTTCGATATAGGTCAAACCCATCACATAACAATAATTATATTCTCAGGAGAGTGTCTGTAAATGATTTTCGGGAAAGAAATCACATCATATTTTAATTGTATTGCAGAAGCAAGCAGGTTAAAGGAACCCAGGAGTTCAATTCTTTGCAAAGAGCAGGCTCATTTGGTAACACCCTTTGTCATGTTAATAAGACTTATCCAGTATGTTTGTTCAATAGGTGATACTCTTTCAATGTTGTAATTCCAGAAGTGGGCCATACTGTGGCTCCATGGTATGAATAGGTAGGAAACATTAGGATATAGACTTTCTTGTACATTAGTATATAAAAATATGCTATAGTAGACAGTGGGCTGAAAATTTGTCAAGAGCTATGTTAGTGACTTCTGAGATGATGAAAGAGGTAAAAAGAAAGCATGGTGGGAAATGAATACTGGTGTTAACAGAGAAATGCATGCTTGAATAGGTGAAATTTAATCACTATGCATATGGAGACTGTGACCGTCTGGTCACCAGATACAGAGTTTCTGTGTGGGCAGATGTCAACTATTCCTGGGTCTGTCAACGTTGCATCTCATGGTAAGTGAAACAAAACAAAACAAAACAAAACAGTCCTACTTGGGTCTATCATTCTCTCTGTTCAGTGATAATGTCCGTTTTATGTTCCTGATGACTTCTTTCCTTAACTTTAAATTTTAATTATGTGTATGCATGCACGTCTGTGTGTGGGCATGCACACATGAGTTCGAGTTTACATGGAGGCCAGAAGAGGGCATTGGATTTCATGGAACTAGAGTTATAGGTGGTTGTGAGTCACCTGTCACGAATGCTGAATTGGAAAGAGAGTTCTCTGCAAGAGTAGTATCTGCTCTTGACCTCTGAGCCATCTCTCCAGCCTGACTCGTTAAAAGTTTCTAAACTTAATTAGTTCCCAAGGTCTGTTCTATACATGTCTCTAAAAGCTTTCCACTTTCCTTCTATGCTAGGTGGAACTTGAACAGTCTCTCAGACATTTTGATGAGGCACATGCCGAATGTAGAAATGTTCAGAGGAAGATGGTGTATCATCTCTTTTATCTTGGGGTTTGAAGGCATCTAAAGATCCTTTACATCGTAGAGGATCACACTTCACCTGTTCAAACAGCTGAATTTCTTCAGACCACTGGGCTATTTATATGAAACTTCTGCCTAGAATTCCCTCCACCCAAGCCTCCCTTATCACTCCATAAAGTGATTTTGGTCCAAAAATCAGAAAACAAATAAATCTAGTTTAAATAAAATGTAGAACATTTACTGGAAAAAAAAAGCCAGAGGAATTCCAGGAACATAAAGGCAGGAATAGAACTATCAGGAGAGGAACCATGAGGCAGGAGGAATTTAGATTGCACTTCCAGTCTCTCATCATTCTTCTTCTCCTCCTTCTCCTCCTCCTCCTCCTCCTTCTGTTTACCCACTTCATGAGATCCATTTGTTTCCTGTTCACATGGCAGAGACACAGACTCTCTAACACCCCAGGTTTTTAAGGCTTACCTAGACAGGCCACGGTTCTCTTTCTGAGCTCTAATCCCAGATTCCAAAGAATTGGCATTCTTGTCCTTGTGTAAACGGCCCATTCCTGAACCAATACACCTTGTAAAGGGGCCAGGATCCTGCTGCTATTGAAAGCAGGGCCAGGGAAGTCAATAGATGTCTGCTAGACTCTTCCATGCCTGTAAAATAAATCCCTCCTTCCCTTCCTTTCATAGGCAGAATGAGTAGATGAAGTGCTAGGTCAGATAGAGGAGCAAGAAAACAAACTAAGCAAACAATTCTTGCCTATTCTTTGCAACCTATCTCAAGAATTACTCATAGAAGATGGCAAAGTTTTCCCTGAATAAGCAGAGAAGCTGCCCCCAACTTTCTCCCTGATTCCAAGTCTTCTAACTTACTAGTAGTTCTTCTTTCTTTCTTTATCTCTTTCTCTCTCTCTCTTTCTCTTTCTCTCTCTTTCTTTCTTTCTTCCCTACTTCTCTATGTACCTTTTATTACAGAAGTCACATGTCTTGATTGTTTGTTCTGTGATTCTGTTTTAGTATAGAAATCTCTGTAGAGAGGACATGTACTTTGAACACATCTGAGCTATATGTTCTATGATGTTGAGTGAGAGAGCTGATGTTTAGGAAAGCATGAGTTCAGACATCTTGGTTTCTCTAGAGTATAAAGCAGATAAAGGGACATAGCCTTACTCAGTGTATCATTATGGATGGCTTGGCATCTCTTGGGAAGATAGGACCATAATGAGCACATGATCTATGTGAAAAGAAAAGGTGCTGGAAGTTTCACCTGCTACTTACAAGGATAGTGATTAAGTCTCTAATATTCCAGTGGGGAAAGCTTCCTGCTTTTTATTTTATTTATTACACAGTACAAATTATATAATTTGTTGAAACTCTTGAGTTTTCTTGCTTAAAGGAAAGGTAAGGACAGAGCTTTTATCTGTGAAAAACAGGCTTCAGGTGATAGAATCAAAATTCATAGTTTGTTGAAGAAAAAACAAGTAAAATAAAGTTTGCTGCAAACAATCTTTGAATGAGTCACAGAACAATGAGCAGTATCCAGTTTTGATTTAAATGATATAGAGATTGGATTAGATTAGAAAATTCTTCAAGTCTTTAGCTAGGCAGGGCTTTTTATACTTGTCAGAACTGACTCATGATCGTTTTAGTTTTTGAGTGAATGCCATTGTTAGTTTTCAACAATACATAATTGGCACCCAAGAACCTCATGTTTTTCTTCCTTCCTGGGAGTCAGTGTGATTGGCAGGAGACAAGCCTATGTCTCTGTTCTGCTGTGTGCAATGTGGTGCCAGCTATTTAGGGTCCTTGCTGGCTTTCATTCTGGGGCACTGGGTGCTGTGACTGCATTTGCTATCACGTTCTATAGCGGCTTTCTTCTTATGCCTCATTTTTAGGAGAATGCTAGGAGATGTCATTTTAAATAATTCTCCCTAGCTTCCTGAAGTAATTCTTTCAAGTGGGGAGGGTGAGTCACAGGATGATAGTGTTAACTGTAGAGAGTTTTCCATCAAAGATGTCTTGTTTCTTCCTCTCTCAAATGCAGATAACTGTTAGCATGTGTCATGAGGCTGTTGTGAGGAATACCTGTAGAAATTCATGGAGGCCACATGCATCCCCACCCCATCACGATTCTTCCTCTTGCATCTCCAGACTCTCTTGTCATTGTCTTCCTAAGTACTCACAACCCTGTGAAAAGTCACACACAGTGGTAGCCACTGTCCACCAGACTGAAGGGGTCTGACTCCAGCTTGTTATGAAGAAATATGTATCCTCTGGAAGTGGGATTCTTCACCTCCTCACGAATGCATACTTGCTTCCACTTACTTCTCACCAGTGATATTTCATGTCAGGCAGTGAGCAGTGTCTGAAAAAGAGGAGTTAAGAAACCTGGATTCCAATTAACTTTATCACTAATTGTTATGTAGCTGTGAATCACTTTTTTTTTAAACATGAGTAAGAACTAAGAAGATTAATGATGGTTGTCAAGACTAGTGGGAGAACAAAACTGAAAATTTCCATAATGATATCTTACGAATCCAGAACTTGGCTTCATTTGATTGCAAAAGCCAGGCAAAGGTAGAACAATTATGTCTGTCTTGCCTCGGGAGAACTCTTGGGAAGAGGGAAGTGGTGTTTCTTTCTTTTTTTAATTTTAATTTTATTTTTTTCATAATTTATTCATTATATATCCCTACTGAAGCCCCTTCCCTCAGCTTCTCCCAGTCCCACCCTCACTCCCTCTTCCCCCGATTCCCTTCCTCTAGTCCACTGAAAGAGGGAGTTCTCTTCCTCGGCCATCTGCCCATAGCCTATCAAGTCTCATCAGGACTGCCTGGATCCTCATCCTCTGTGGCCTGGCAAGACCGCATTGCCAGGAGCAAGTGATCAAAGAGCAGGCAACCAAGTTCATGTCAGAGACAGCCCCTGCTCCCCTCACTCTGAGACCCACATGACACTTGAGCTGCCAATCAGCTACATCTAGGTCCTCTCCATGCACGGACCTTGGTTGGTACATTAGTCTCTTTGGACCCACTAGGCTCAGAATTTTTATCTTTGTGGTATCCTTGTGGGGCTCCTGTCCCTTTCTTGTCCTTCTAACCCCCCTTCTTCCATAAGACTCCCTGCACCCTGCCCAAAGTTTGGCATTTGCTTTAATCCCCTGTTGGGTGGAGCCTTTCAGAGGACCCTCTATACCATACAATGGAAAAAAGATAACATCTTCAACAAATGGTGCTGGTCTAACTGGATGTCCACATGTAGAAAAATGCAAATAGACACATATCTATCACCCTGCACAAAATTAAAGTCCAAATGGATCAAAGATCTCAACATAAAATGAGGCACACTAAATCTGATGGAAGAAAAAGTGGGGAAGAGCCTCAAACTCATCGGCACAGTATACAATTTCCTGAACAGAACACCGATAGCTCAGGCTCTAAGATCTATAATTGATAAATGGGATCTCATGAAACTGAAACGCTCCTGTAAAGCAAAGGACATTGTAAACAGAACGAAAGGACAGCCTATGGACAGGAAAAAGACCTTCACCAACCCTACATGTAACAGAGGGCTAATATCCAGAATATATAAAGAACCCAAGAAATTAGACACCAACAAACCAAATAATCCAATTAAAATTGAGTACAGAGCCAAACAGAATTCTCAATAGAATATCAAATGGCAGAGAAACACTTAAATGCTCAACATCCTTAGTCATCAGGGAGATGCAAATCAAAACGACACTGAGATTTCACCTTACACCCATCAGAATGGCTAAGATCAAAAACTCAAGTGACAACGCATGCTGGAGAGGATGTGGAGACAGGGGAACCCTCCTCCATTGCTGATGGGAGTGCAAAAGAAACAGTGGTGTCTCTTTCACCTGGCTTGTTTTTGGTACTTTTTGACTTTACAGTTATTTTCTTGCTTTTTGAAGACCCTATGGAGGCTGTAACCTCATTTTGTTCATCCCGGGGTTTCTGGTGCCAATTTCAAGGCCTTTCCCATAGTGCATACCCAGTTAAATTTGTAAAATGAATGAATGAATTAATGAAAAGAGAGCAGAAAGTACAAACTTGATCTCTGAACTCGCAGGCAACATGTTCTGTACTTCTTTTATACTCTTTCCTATTCTACAGTGATTGTGAACTTGTCACGGGAAAATGAGAAATGACAAGCTTCAAGGACAGAAATATGAAGTGTTCCATTTGAGTTTTTGAAAAGAAGAAACTTGTAACCTAATTTACTAGGGCTTTGCTGTGTTGGTTATGTCTTGCAGGCTTGTTGCTTACTTAGAGAGATTGGTAGCACACTTAGAATCAGTGCTGAGAGTCGGCAATGAGGACGGAAGGCCCTAAGAGATGAGGGTAGCCAGCGGAGAGGAGCTTACCTCAGTTAGGAGTGAGATCATGGAAGAGGCTGGAGTTGGATCCAAGCAAAGCAACTCAAGGGTGAGAATAAAAAGGAACCTAGAAGGGGAGGCAACAGTGCAGACAATGCAGGCGTGATGGGCACCGCTGAGGCTGGGCACTCATTTGGAGGCTCAGTGGGAACTCCAGAACTTTTCAGAGGATAGTAATTTCCCCTAATACTTCATTTTATTCTTAGGTTGTATTCTGTTAACTAGTTAAATTACCACACTTGAATATTTTTTGTTCAGATGATTAAAGATGCCATGGTCAAGAAATAAGAAAATTGTTTTACCAAAGAAAATGGTAAATTGAAACATGCTAAATTTTTCTCTGGCCTCTCATTCACCCACATCCTAGCATGGACAGCTGAGTCAGATAAACCAAGAATTGATGTTTGCTTGTATCTGCTGGTTTTTAGATAAATTTAAGCTGTTCAATCCTGCTGAGCCTTGGTTTATTTAGCTGTATCACAGAGGAAAGAAAGTTGCCTTGCAAAATTGCTCTGAGCATAATATGAGATGATGTAGGAAAAGTGCCTGGTACACTTGAGTCATAGGCACTGGTGGCCAGCACTGTGGTGCATGCTTCAAGTGAGAACTCACATGCCCACAGAGACTGGACTAACAATATGGATAAATAATGGAGACAGAATGTAGGTAGGAGATAAGAGCCTGATGAGAACTATGACCAAAAAAAGAAGTTGCACATGTTTCTTAAAGGAGCAGCTGTTATTCACAGTCATCTAATTGTTACATTGGAATCTAAGCCTTGTGTTGTTAAATCTTTTTCTTTTGTTAAAGCAGTCAGTAATCTGAAATTTGATCTGAAATCTTGTAGTTTAGAATGGAACTCTATGGCAGAGATTACTATTGCTCTGAGATCCACTTTTTTTCTTATTCCTCCTTATAATGGATTACTCAAGTTTCATTCCAGGCATACATTCTTCTTTTCTTTCTATCCACCACTAGCTAGAGATTCCTTTTTGCTGTTTCTCTTGCAGCTAGGTATGATCACTGACAAAGTATTGTTTAGTGGACTCTGAAAATCAGTGCTGTTTAAGTCAACTGTCATGTATTTAAAAGGAATCTCCCTGGATTTCACTTCTCCCCTATCCCCCCTTCTTTTTCTGTTGGTGAACTCATTTCAACAACATGGATAGGGCAATCATTTTTGGGTCAGCTAGGAGCAAGAAGAGAGCAACATTATTTACACTGCTGGTTCATATATCATCAGTCTAGATCTTTGCTGCAAAAGAAGTAAATGTCGATTTCATCTAGGGCCGCTGTTGCTTGTTCTGCAATAAAGCACAAGGACTAAAAAAATCCTTATGAAATGTCCAGCTCACAATTTAAAATAAAAGAAAATACTATGTATAAATTTATGTATCAATTGAGTTTGATGATGGGATGTAAAGGCTTTTGTTTTCATTTTTAAAGCATTCAGTGGTAAAAGACACAGTTTAACTATAATCCAACTAGGAGACTCAGACATTTACAAAGTGACTAGGTCATGATACAAAACTGAGTGTACACACTTGGGTCCTCTAAGAATACAAAGGAGTAAGGTATCAACTAAAGACTTCTTACAACTTTTGTTAGGCCACTGGCTATGCCCTTTCCATGTCAGGAACCCTACCAAGCAAAGAGACCCAGGCACATTCTATTGTTAACAATTTAATCACCTTTCAGGATACAGCTGTGTGAAGACCTAGACTGGGTGATGCTCACTTGAAGACACATATTATACCATTTAAACCATCCTACACCCATTTGACAGGAGAGGCACCTTGGCTGTGAGAGACTAAAATTTTTCCTGATATAATTGATAGACTAAGGGTTCAGACTCCTATTCCATGACATGAAGTCTGTGCTGCATGAAGATGAATACTGTTGCTAATCATGTCTAGCAAGATGAGTGGGGAAAGTAAACTCTGAGCTCCCTAATCAGCATTATCAGAATTGCTTGAAATAAATTCACATGGAAGAAATTCAACAGGAGAGAAATGGATGAAGCAGAATAGGTGCTTTGTTATTATTATTTTTTATGTTTAATCACATTGAATAAACTTTGAAGTAACAAATGGTGTCTGGAGCATGACTTATTTGAGATTCCCACAATGCATTTTGATCTATGAGAAGAGAGGCTCATTACACAGGAAGATTATCTGCTTATTTGAATGACAAATCTGCCCTTATAATCATGGCTGCAAATACATGAGAGCCTGATCATAAACTAATTTTCATAATCCTTGCAGAAATTAATGAATAATAATTACTTTATTCAGCAGCAAATGCCTTGGTTTGGAGTATATGTCATCATAATGATTTCTGCTATTCATACTCTAAGATGAATTTACAGAATGCATTACTTCTAATCCCTGCTTCCCCTTCCTCCCTTCAGAGCCACTCTGAGACTCTTTCCATTGTGTAGCACAAAGTAATTCAAGTATTTCATGACTGTCAGCTAGTGCTTTAAAAAATCACCCTTTGAGTTTCAGTTCTCTGGCGAGCGAGAGCCATAACTCAATTTCTTGACAGTGTGGCTGCTACATACTTTGTTTTCTTCGTGTTAAATGAGCTAGCATCTCAATATTGAAATTTCAGGAACACCGATGAACAGTTCCGAAATGGCACAGTTGATGCCCTTAATTGCAGTGAAGGCCTGCAGACCATCTGCAGTTGCAAATTAATAACATCCTTCCAAAGTGGAAAGGTCACATTGAAAGAGACTGCAGGATTTACACTTTAAGAACTTGGGAGGGCATCTAAATTCACATTCCGAATTTTTTTCCCTGGATGCATTTCTGCTGGTTTCCTCCATAGGAATGAAAAACATGTGTGACATGATCAGACAGGTCAGGGTTAGCCAGGGCAGAAGCCTGGTGTAGGGGTGAGGGTGTGTACACAGGAATATGGAGAAAGCAGCAAGCTGCATTTGTCACCAGGTCTTTTCCCTTTATGCCCTGAAGTAACATAGATGAATTTCCTTCAGGAGTGACAGGTGAATTTCTCCAAGGCTTGGAGTCCAAGCCTACTTCTCAGCATAATTAATAGTTATACAAAGAGTTCCATTGCTGGGAAAATGGAGAACATGGGGTCAGAGTTAGGCTTCTTGCTCAATTCTTGCTCTCTTTACAACATTCTTATTTCTGACTTCTTTATGCTTTCTGAATATTAACCCTCTGAGAGATAAGACCTGCCAAATATCCCCTCCTGTGGGTTGCCCTTGTGTTCCATTGATCAGGTTCTTAGCTTCACATATGCTTTTTAATTTGATTTAATTATGTTTTATGAGAAGACGAATACAGATTGTTTTTTAAAGTGTGCTTGTGTGTGCTCATGCATGCACATATGAGTTCATTGAGGTCAGAGGGTAACTTGTACTCAGTCCTTTTCTTCCTCTGTGGGTTCTGGGGATAAGAGTTAGCTTGATAGGTGCAGGCCTTTTACATGCTGAGCCATCTTCCTGGCCCTGACTTTAATGCTTGCTGTGGGAGTTCTGTTCAGAATATTTGATATTTGTCTCTCTGTGCCTGTTTGTTTCACATTATGTCTTCCATTTCTACCTGCTGTTTTGTTTCCCCCCAAATGGAGAAATTTATAAAGAAGAAATTCTTTATGGCTAAAAAAAAAGAGAACTTCATTTTGTATATATATTCATATATCAGATTTATCTATTTACCCATTGATGGGCATCTTGGCTGATAACAAGTCTTGGTTCTTGTGAGTACTGATACATATGTAAGGAAAACATAGGATGACCTAAAAATAGATTAGTGAGTAGAAGGGTCTAGGAAGGGTGCAGGGGCAAGAGGGTGTAAGTGGAAGAAGGGTGTTGGTTATGATTATGCAAATTATATGCATGCATGGAATATTACACTGAATCCTATTAATATCTATAATAAATATGTATTAATAAAAATCTTCTTTTTGACACAAATTCACAAGACCTCTGGGAAAATAGAGCATATCTCTACAGATTTTATAAAATAAACCATTCAAGTTATCTTGTTGAGCAGGTTCTTGTAAGTTTCCCTTCTGAATTCCACCTTCCATCTCTTCTCAGGCTCTTGGTTCACAGTGCTCAATATTGGAGGCAGGTCTAAGACTGGGATAAATGTGGTAACTGATATTGTCAACTTGACAGGCTCTAGCATTACCTGGGAGGCACACCAGGGCCGGTCAGTGAGGGGTTTTTTAGATTTGGTTAATTGAGGTGGAAAGATGAACCTGAAATGTGGGCATCACCAAGCCATGGACTGGGAGCTGCACTGAAGAGGAGCAGAAACACAAGGACAGTAGCACCCATCTCCGTACGTCTTGACTGTGGACGCAATGTGGCAAATCACCTCATCCCTCTGCACCAGGCCTTCCCCACCACAATGAAACGAAACCTTTCTTCTTTAAGCTGTTTTTAAAGTGTTTTATCTTTATTAGATGCGCATGCGTTTGTGCCTGTGTGTGTGTGTATGCCTGTGTGTGTGTATGTGTGTGTGTGTGTGAGTGTGTGTGTGTATGTGTGTGTGTGTGTGTGAGTGTGTGTGTGTGTATGCCATATGGGAATATTCTGCAAATGGAGGCCAAAGGAAGGTATCAGGTCCCCTGGAACTGGACTTACAGGCAATTGTAAACCACCTGATGTGGGCGCTGGGAACCAGACTCTGGTCCTTCAGAAAAGCAACAAGTGCTTTTAACTGGTGAGCCATCTCGTTCTCTTTCCTAAGCTGTTTCTGTCAGGTGTTCGGTTATAGCAATGCAAAATCAATTTAATACTAAGCACTTTTCAACAAAATTAGGCTTTACCCTACGAAGTTCCCTGACTAGCTGCTATTAACCAAAACTTAAATATTTCTCCTTATCGTTATTCATAAAGCACAGTTGTCAATACTTCTTAAGGTTTCTGAGGCAGTGAAAAAAGACAACAAACACCGAGGATTTAGGCCTGCAGTCTGTAGACATGTCAGAACGCCATCAGGCTATGCAAGTTTGATCCCATCTCTGTGGACACCTCCATTAAAACACTCACAACTGAATTGTTTGTATCTTGGCTGGAGCTCCCTGAGGGCGAGCACTTCATCTTATCTAGCCTTGTATCTCCCTCACCTGCTGCGGTATCTGGTGCAGTGTGAAGCATAAACGCTTGTCGAACCATTGAACCTCTTTGGCCCTAGGAGCTTCTGGTATGCTCTAAGAGCGTACTTGCGTGTTAGAAAAAGACAGTGGGGTTGAAGCCAACATTCAGAGCGATGGCTGGAAGCCAGTCATGTGCAGCTTTGTAACAACTGAGAACAGCTGATCCATAGAGCGCAGGGAAGGGCTGAGTCAGGTTTCATTTTATTTACTAACAATCAATGTTTAAACTTCCAATGGAGGTTAAAACTTAGGAAATGTTGCCTTAAGATGTAATTTTCAAAAAGTCAACAAGTGAGGCTCTGGTTTTAAGAACTGTTTATCATGCCAAAGCTGAACAGGTGTGTCTGCAAGGACTCTATGTTTTCAGCCTGCCTGTGCCCTGTGCCTCGATTTCTCTTTCTGTCATGTGAATATTCACATGACTAGATGTGACTCAGAGGAGGACAAAGTCTCCTTGGTTGCACGAAACCAGCCTTTGGACGAATCCTTCCTGTATACTCTGCTTCTCTCAAAACCATGAGGCTGAGACAGCGGGATGGGCCAAAACATGGGACATCTCAGAAGATACACAGCTTGGTTACATGCCAATCTCATAGACTCTCAGCATCCCCAAGCCCCTGCCAATCTTTGTGTGGCTCAGGTAGGCACTGGGGGCAATGGAAGTAAACAAAGCTCAAACTTTTGTAGAGAATTAGCAAACTGGGGCTAGAGAGATGGCACAGTGGCCAAATGCTTGCTCCATCATCATAACAGTCTGGGTTTGAATCCCCAGCACCCATGTTAAAAGCTGGGCATGGCTTTGCATAACTGCAACCTCAGTACTGGGGGGTAGAGACACACAGATTCGGAGAGCTTGACAATCAGACAGTCTGGCAAAAACAGGGGGCTTCTGGTTTAGTGAGAGAGCCCCATCTCAAGGTAATAAGGCAAAGAGCACTAGAGGAAGACGTCAGACATTCTGCTGTGGCCTCTGAATGGGTAAGTGCGGGAACACATTCATGTACGTGCACCACACATAAAACACACACACACACACACACACACACACACACAGGAGGATAAAAAGAAAATTAGCGAACAGATTAAAGTCACCAACTATAGGAGCATCTGATATCTAAATGGATACCAACAGAATCACATCAAATTTTCATGTTGGCAGTTAGTTCCTTCCATTTAGAGCCATTTAGATTATATAATATATTATTATTATATAATATATCATTATATAATCTGTATAGAATATAATTGTATTCAGATTATGTACTAATGTCCTGTTTTTTCTTTTCTTTTCTCTTTTTTTTTTTTTTTTGCCAACCTGACCCAAGCTACAGTCATCTGGGAGGAGATGTGAGAAACTGTTCCCATCAAATTTCTTGTAGCTAGGTCTGTCAGGTATTGTCTTGATTAATAATTGATATGGGAGGGCCCAGCTCACTGGGAGCAATGTTACCCTTGGATAGGTGGTCCTGTGATATATAAAAAAGCACCCTGAGCTAATCACAGGGCTCAAACCAGTAAGCAGCACTCCTCCATGACCTCTGCATCAGCTCCTGCCTCCAGATTCCTGCCTTGTGTTCCTGTTCTAACATCCCTCAGTGATGAACTGTTACTTGGAAGTATAAGATGAAATAAACCCTTTTCTCCCCAGGTTGCTTTTGGTCATGATGCTTAACACAGCAATAGAACACAACTAGGACAAATAATAACCAAAGCCTGGTTTACAATACTGAGATGTGGTCAGCCTTTTACAAATAAATAACCCCCAAGAAGCACTAAGGTGATGATGATGGAGAGGTAGGAACATCAGAAACAAAGGGGATTTAAACTAAAGGTTTTACTCTGCATCCACACACGAGTGAGAGAGACCCTTAAGGGGCTCACTTGTTGATAAAATGGAGAATACTATTTTGACATTTCAGTTGTAATTTAGTAAGATATATTGTATTCTCCTTCAGCTACTTCTCAGAACGGATTTTTAAAGTAATAATTCAGAAGGCTGAAAGAACCAGGGTTGCGCCTCCCGAGGAGGATGGCTGAAGGGAGCCTGAGATTTACTCAGTTTGTTTATTTAGCCACTCATTAAGCGTAAGATAGCAACTTTAATGAAGGTTTGACTCAGGCCCTAAACAATCAATCGTGTTACCATGACTACTTCTTTCTCTTCTGTTCTTTCCTTCTGTCCATTCTGTAACCTATTAAGATGCAATTAATATGACATAAAATTAACCATTTAAAGTGAACCATTTCCTTACTATATACTCACAAAGAACAACTACCATCTCTTTCTGGAATCGTCAAATTGTCTGTTGGAGTGGGAGTGTCATTTCACACTCCCACCAGCAATGTGCATGAGTCCAGGTTTCTTTACATTCTTCCCAGAACTTATCATCTGCCTGTTCATTTCAGTTTTCACCTTTATAGTTGATGGGAAGTGATATTTCACTGTGGTTATGGTTTGCATTTCCCGAAGCCTTTGTTCATGCGTCTGTAGGCCATCTGTCTCCCTTTGGTGAAGTATATACCGTCTTTGGTAGGATCTTCCGTCTCTTGCAGGCTTTCACACAATGGCAGAGTGAGCAGATATCTCAGTTGGCATGGGACTGAAGGCCGCTTCAGAAAGCAGGCTTTTTATATTTTAAACCAGACTGGATTGGTTACTTTCATAGTGGCAAAGATGATTCCTGGAACGATGGACTTGTATGATTTTAAGGTTTAGGGATAAGAGAAAGAAATAGTATAAATTTATCTAATCCTAAAAATAGTCATTGTGACTGGTTATTTGGATTAGTTTGGCTTGAAGCACAGCTCCTAACCCTGAACTAATCTTTATGGCTGGGGTGATGGATGACACTGAGTAGGCGTGTTCAAGCCAAATGTTCTCCTCAAGTTGAAGGATGAATGAAGACAGTTTATTAGGATTTCTGTGGAACTGAGCTGATCATTCCTTATATACAAGGGTGCCAAGCAGACAGAATATGCTTGCACAGCACCTCCGTGCCACAGTGACTGCTTAATGCCTATTTATTGTTCATTTCATTTGTCCACACAGACACATCTGTGGGAAGATACTCATACCCTAGTGAAGAAATGAAAAGGTGGAGTCTTACAAAGGTTAAGTAACTGTACTCAGAGTCATACAATAAGTAACCGTTAGGGACAGCACAGGTTAATTTGTAATATGACATAGAACAGAAAAGGATGTTAATGTAGCTCAGAGAATTAAACTACAACAGGAAACTTCGTTTGGAGAGTTTTATATTACTGTGGAACCCTTTGGGAAGAGGAAGCGGGCCAGTTATTATAAGGGGGAGTACAATGAAAGGAATTTATTAAATGGTATTTGGAAATTGAAAGGCAAAGGGGGAACTGAAGACTCATTGGAATAGCAAGAAGTTCCAGGACTAAACCACTGCAGTGTGATGTCCCTAATTGGAAAATCTGAAATCTGATTTTTTTTTTGCAGGGTAGGTAGTTTTGTCCTTTCTCAAACTTAGGAACTTGTGGCCTTCTCCTGCCTCAGTATTCCATGTGCATGTTATAGGCAAGCTCTACCATGCTCGAGTTCCAATCTGGAACTCTTAGCACCAACATGACATTACCAGTGGAAAATTCCACATTGAGACTTTGTGGTAAATTGAGTTCAAAATACTGTCACAGCCAGGTGTGGTGGCGCATGCCTTTAACCCTTCCCCAAAGGAAAAAAAAACCCAAACAAACAAACAAACAAACAAAAACACATAAAACCCCTCAAAACAAACAAAGAAACAACAACAAGCCCCTCTCCCTCGACAATTCCTAGGATCCATGCCTCAACATTCTTTCTTATCAGTGGGGCCTGGATGGCAGTATTTTAAAAGTTGGGCATGGTGGTAAATGCCTGTAATTCCAGCACTCGGGGAGGTAGGGGCAGGCAGATCTTTGTGAATTTGAGGCCAGCCTGGGCTACAGAGCAAGTCTAGGACAACCAGGGCTGCACAGAGAAACTCTGTCTCAACTCTCCCTCCCATCCACCTCCCCCCACCCCCCAAAAGAGAAGCACCCCCCCTAAATACTGGCACAATAAAAATGTTATATGAAATGACCTTCAGGCTGCACATACAAGGAAAGATGAAATACAAATGAATTTTGTATTTAAGCTCGGGTCCTATTCTCCAAGGTTTCTCAAGTGTGTGCAAATATTCCACAATTGGAAAGAAAATCTGAAATTCAAAACACTTCTGGGCGGAAGCATTTCCGATAAGGGATGCTCAACTTGTGTCTCTGCAGCTGGGAAGGTTGCTGCGTTTACTAGACTGTAGACTGAGGAAGAGGCCGCAAACAGCTGTCTGGTGCTGATATCCCAGATGCCAGAGGGGTGCGAACAGTCTGGGGTCTGGGAATGTGGGGACCTTTGGATTTGGAAACAATTGCCGAACAAACAGGAAGGAGTCAGAAGCCCCTGCCCCAGCCATCTGAACCCCTGTTAACAGAGATACAGGACATCGGCTGGCAGGATGGAGACGTAGTGTTTGCGAGGTTCCCTAAGGCAGAGCACAGCAAGGTGGGTGAGAGGTAAGGGAGTGATTACCCACACTGCCTCTCAGAGAAGGGAGTCCTTCCCTTCAGTTCACAGTGAGACTCTTCCTATCTAAAATCAGAAAAGACAAAGAAATGCCTTAAACTATTTTTCTGTTAGGGTACCAAAGTAGATTTCATTATGGTGTTTTCATACCTTGTTCTTATTTGCACGCTCACTGCCCTTTCCCAGCTTCTCTCTATCTCTTGCAAGTCTCTTCCCAAATAGTTCCCAATCTGCTTTCATTTTGTTACATTATCTTATTGCATTATTTACTTTTCTATCGCTGTGCTAAAATACCGTGACCAAGGCAACTACTAAAGGAAGTATTTACTTGGGCTTATGGCTATAGATGGTTAAGGTCTATGCAGCTCAGTGAAGGCACATAGGCTGGAGCAGGAAGCTGGGGCTCCCGTCTTGAAGAAATATCTTAAACATCTTGTACATTTTGCACAAAGCAAAGCTTGAGCTAGAAACGTGTGACTCTTTAAACTCCCAAAGATCTCCCCCAGTTGCCATGCTTCCTTTAACGTAGCCATACTTCGTAAGCCTCCCCCAAACAGTGCCACCAATTAGGGAACAAGTATTCAGATGCCCAAGACTATGGGGGATATTTCTTTCAATCATACGCGTTCTTTCCTCTCTGCTCCTGGTAGATCTCTTCATCCCCTCTCATAGTCCTTGTTCTACTTCAATGTTAATATATATATATATATATGTATACATATACATTCATACATATATATGAATTTAAATGTAGATGCTGCATATGAGAGAAAACATTCAGTATTTGTCTTTCTGAGATTGACTTATATCCCTTAAAGTAATGATCCCTAGTTCTATCCATTTTTCTCCGAATGTCATAGTTTTCTTCTTTATAACTGAATAAAATTCCATTGTATGTGTGTGTGTGACATATTTTTTTATTTGTTCATCTGCTATTAGATCTCTTGGCTGGTGCCATATTCTTTCTATTGTGGGTACTACAGCAATAAATATAGACGTTCAAGTATCTATGTGGCTTGAATTTGAGTTCATTGGGTATAAACTCAGGAGTGATATAGATGATTTATATGGTAGTTCCATTTTAATTCATTAAAAATATCTTTTAAAACACAATTCTGAAAATTTATTTTCTGTCTAGGTTTAAAGAATGAGTGTTAAACCTTCCTTTCCTTGTGTGAAAAGTCAACAGACTTCTCCCGAGTCATACCTCAAGTGCCATCAAGGTTGAAGTTCCACGTCTATTCCTAATCATTAACATTCTCTTCATTAACCTGACTGTCCAACAGATGCTGGGAATGGACGTGGCAGGATAGAGACTTTCACCTAACAAAAGTGTGGTTCAGTCTTGCCTCTGTCACTGTGGTTTAACCATGGGTAAGCTGGTTGGCCATAACTTACTGTTTCAGCGGATATGGGTATGCACACTTGGGTCTTGTGCCTTTTATGTTTGCAAGAAATGATGTCTAGAAAGCGCAGCTGGCATGCACAGCACCGATAAAAAATTTTCATTTTATTATTTCACTCAGACCTTGTACTGGGATATCGCACGCCATTCCTTGACATCACTCTCCCAAATGCAGATTCTCACCGCTGTGACAGCAGCGTGGACGGTCACCTCTTCCCTAAAGAAATCCCGGCTGCCGTGAGATCACTTAGCAAGACATCTCTGTCCCACGTGTGCTTCTGGCTTTCTCTTTCTGGCTAGCATGCCACCCCTGGCCTCCTTCCCAAGGAGAAAGTCTGCTTGTTGTCTTGTATTATTTCCCTGCAGGCCCCGAAGACTTATTAAAAACTGGAAACAGATCTCCATCCCCAGACAGTGCATGGCAGGCTTCGGCGAACTGTGTATGTCAAGCACGTACTTCCAACATTTGGAAGATGGTATTTCTGAACTAAAAAGAAGCATTCTTTACTTGGGTTGTGTGACCCAGAGGGCAGTGCTGGCAAAATGACAAATCCCTGTTGGGCTACATTATGCCAAAGCTATAGCGGGATGAATAGTGACAGATGTATAGAAACCTTGGGTGCAAGTCTCAAAATATACTCTCCCGGGTAACAGAGAGAGGCTTAGATAGTTGCTTTATTTTTAGAGAATGACTAATTGGAACATAATATACTTTTTATTCATCAGAGGATATAAACTTGCTGGGTATCTTTGGTACTCTACTAGTTAGTTAGGGTAATCCAGAGAAAGGCAGAAAAAGAGAACCCAACTGACGGGTGCATGTGTGTGTGCGTGCTTGCATGCATGTATGCATGCATGCATGTGTGTTATTGTTGCTGTGAAGGCTGAACAGCCTGGGAAGTCCTATGATACATAGTTTGAACACTGGGGAACCTAGAAAGCCAAAAGAGTAATTCCAACTGGATCTAAAAGACTAAGAAGAGAGGGTGCTGCTGGAGTGACTTGCAATCTGAGGATGATGGCCCGAGAGCGGAGGACAGGCAACTTGGAGCTATCCCATCCAAGAGCCCCAAACGGCTTCTCCAGCTCAAGGAGCGAGAACGACCTCACCCCTCCTTTGTGATTTTCATTTTTCTGGGCCCTCAGCAGCTTGTATGTTACATGCCCACAGTGATGAGGGGGGTAGACCCTCTCTGCTCAGGTTACTGATTCAATTCTACTCTCTTCCAGAAACCCCTCACAGACATGCCTACATGTTATATTTTCCACCATCCTTTAGCCCAGTCAAATGGACACATACAAAGCTGACCATCACATCTGCCTTCTGCCAAACCATTAAAGATTCAACATGTGCCCCTTGAGAGCTGAGAGGTAGTATGTTCCCTGCAGGGTCTGGTGGAACAAGGTTCTGTGCATGCTGCTTTTCCAACTGGTGAATGCATCATTTGCCTTTCACACCCCCCAGGACTTCTTTCCACCTGGGAGTTAATAACCTGTGAAAAATCAAGTTCAAAATGAAGCCATCTTTAATTCGCACAAGGGCATAAGAGGGGCAAGTCCAGCTGTCCTCTTTTCAAACAACCTGTTTCCTTTTTCTCCTGTTTGTTTCTTCTTGACTTTTAATCTTTTCTCTGAATTGAACTGCTTTCTGCTCTGCCAACCTGGCATGCTGTTCTTCAGCTGCAATTGAATTTTTACAGCAAGTCATAAACCCTTGAAAATAAGATTTCTAATGGAAACGCTGATATGGTCCTGGCTAGCATGGCCAGAAAGGTGTTCTAATAATACGAGATAGTAATATTCTCCAGATCTAATACCTTAGAGATTTTTTTTCTCTTGGTGTGATTCATATTGACCTAATTCTTTCTCTAACCTCTTCAGTCCCAAAGTTTGTGGCCTGCCATGTACATGTCTGTCAGTCAAATGCTTTTTGGCATGTTTAGGCCCAGTGATAACTGTTAGCATAAGATGTATCCATTTTTATATGGCCCTGGAGTCTCAGAAGTTTGGAATGATTACATTTCTCTGAAGAGTGGCAGGTTTGGAATATCAGTGCCTCTCTGTGATTCCTGGGAATTATTGAAAAAATTGTGTGTGTGTGTATGTACATGTGTGTATAACATGCATGCTCTTTGTTCCAGTTCTTGGCATAGAACCTCAGAAATTACAATTTACTGAGTGATGGAAATGTCTTTGAATTCGTTATGTTTGTTTGTTTGTTTCTGTGAGCAAATGCCTGACAAGAAGCAACCTAGAGAATTTCTGTTGGCTCATAGTTTGAGAATACAGTCTGCCTTAGTTAGCTTTAACTGTCAAATGGACAAAACCTAGGGTCATGGGAGAAGGGGGGCTCAACTGAGGAATTGGTCAGATCCAGTTTCCCTGTGAGCATGTCTGTGGGGGATTGTCTTGATTGCTAATTGGTATAGGAGGCCACAGTGCATGGCACCATTTCCTAGGCAGGTGGCCGTCAGGTATGTAAGAAAGCAAGCTCATTGTGGTCAAGCCAGCAAGTGACATTATCGTGCTTTCAGCCGTGCTTCCGTGGCTCTAAGTTCTTTGGCCAGAGATAATGCTGTGTGGAATAGCAAGCAGGCCTGCCTTGAGTTCCCGCCTTGACTTCTTCCTGCCTTGACTTCCCTCAGTGACGGACTGGAACCTGGAGTTATAAGCTGGAATACCAGCCCCCTCTGCCCAGTTACCTTTGAAAGAGTGTTTGATCACAGCTACTGACGGAAAACCAGGACAGAGTCTATCCTGATAGGATAGCTTGGCCATGAGAGTGCCTTGGGGCTGTGGCAGTGGGGGTGTGTGGCTAATGGTTGCTTAGTGTCCTCAGCCAGGAAGCAAAGAAAGATGAATGCTGGTGCTCAGCTCACTTTCTCTTTTCCCTTTTCATTCAGTCTGGGACCCCAGCCCATAGAAAGATGCTATTCACATTCAGGGAAGATCTTCTCTCCTCAATCCATTTTCTCTGTACCCAAAGGCATGCCTCATGAATGCTCTAGGCATAGATCACCCAATCAGGTTGAAAATCCCAGTCTCTGGTAGTTTGTTAGATCCACACATGTATAGACCAAGACGAACTTTACATGCACAGAATGCATGGCGTCAGAAGGTCATCATGTATAAAAGGAGGATAGAACAGTCTAAGGCTACAGGTTTATCCTGTTGTGAGGATACCATGAGGACATGCCATCACATGCCTGACACGTAAGAGCTGACCACTGTACGTCATTACATTAACTGCTGTCTTTTTACCTCTTATGATATAGTTGGATCAGTGATTTGGAGTAATGCTAGCAGAAAAAAAAAATCAGACATGAGGCAAATCCGTGAGCATCCTTAGCAGCTTCCAGGAAAACAGGAGCTTAGGAAGGAAGAAGGAAAAGGGGTCTCTTGGGAGCAGATTCTATTCTTCCCAGAATGAATGAAAAATTTAAATGGAAGGGCCTGTGACACCCACAAGAGCGCCTCATTGTTTACCCTGTCTGTTCAAGCTCCAAAGCACTGGTTCTTTCATCTGAGCCTTTGTCCATTTTCTCCCTGGCAAACTGAAGACAGCCCTGTCTCCAGGCTGAAGCTCCATTGAAGGAGACCAAACCTTGTTAAGTCTTGTGTGAACATGAAGAGCAGAGGGGTTGCCACAATGTGGGGGTCATCTGAGGGGAGGGGACAGGCGGCCTCTGCTTTTTGCTTGCCTGTCTTTTGGGAAGTCTCCATGAGCATAGAAAGGGAATGAGGAATGTTCTTTAGCCTCAAAAGATCCTCCCTGACTGACAGTAGGCTTGGTCACCTCTTGCTAGCTGGCCAGCCTTTGCAGAGCGACCAGTCAGTCTTCATCAAATGAGAGCAGTGGTAGGCAGTGAAGAACCCATCATTCATGAGAAAGGTCCTGAAATAACTACAGAAGACCACTCATCTCTTGCCATGTTAGCGTTGGGAGGACAATCAGGTAGCAGCAAGAGTCTAACTGAGCCTCTGGCTTTCCATGTGAGCAATCTGAAGCTTGGGAAGGTGATGTCTCTGAGGCTACCTGGCTCCTTAACCTTAGATACATATGGGAAGTGTCACCTATTAACATATTGGTCTTTGCTGATGACGATTTTGCTGCTATGCTTCTAGTCACAGGTGATCTCTGGACAGGGAGTTGCCATCAGTAGAGCATGGCAGGACCCCAGGTCCTGGGCAGGATTCTGTGCTCATCTGAAGGATATGGTGATGGTCCTCTGTTGGGATGGGCCAGTGACCTCCAATGGGATCCTTTCCTACTGAGGCTGGTCTTTAGCTCATGTGTGCTGGCATTTGCTCCCTTTGCTTCTCTTTGAAAACTTCAGGGAAGCAAGAGCGGTTAAAGGCTGGATGATTTTGTCCATGTCCTGCCTGAAGGCTAAGAATAGTTTTGGCTGTTAACTATAAATTTAAGGCCTTTAAAGAAAAAACATGTTTTTCATTGCCCGTCTTGGCAATTTTTGAGAGTCAGTGTTTTCCAGGGAGGAAATAGAATGAGAAATTTATGACAGGAGCCTCTGTCCTTGCTCCTTGTGGGGATTTCTTTTGCCTCCATAGGATGTGGGCTGCCATTTGTGTCTACACAGGCTGTGAAACCTTCATCTCCAGGATCCAGATCCATAACCTGTGGGTTGTGAATCCACTGGCAAATCTCTATCTCCAAAAATATTGACATTGCAATTCATAGCGAGAGCAAACTTTCACTTATGAAGTAGCGACAAAATAATCTTACGGTTGGGGTTCACCACAACGTGAGGAACTGGGAGGGTGAGAACCACACTGGTCTAGAGCCTAAGATATGAATGGAGCCTGTACACGGTACTGGGACTTTTGTCTTGCACTGAGATGTGGCAGCTTTAGAAAGCTCTGAGGCTCAGCTTGGAAACCTCACACGTCTGTGTTACTTTTGAGATTTTGCTTTAATTTTTCCAGTTTTATAGGCTCAAGCTTTTATTTTTTTATTTTTTGTATCTGGGTGACTTCAAACCTGGGCTCACCTATTCTAGGTGATCCTTCCAAACTCTCTTCTGTACTTCTTTGTCCTCTCAGGAGAGCCCACTTACCAACAATACAGACCTCTAACACGCTTACCTGAAGATAAAATGTTATAGTTGGGAAAAGGAGCACACTGGAAGTAGAGAAGGAAAACCTTAGACCATTACATGTGACTTCCCATTCTAGTTCTTCTGGGTCCCTTCTTCTTGGTACACTTCACCACAGCAGGGTTAGCATCGCTGAGTCCCCACCTTCCTACCTAGTTCCTAACCATCATTTTTGTTTGTTCGTTTGTCTTCTTCCACTCCTGAGAAAAGCATCTCCCTAATTCTGGGTAACATCAGTTTTCTTTTTTATGAATCTGATGTTGAACCTTGACCCTTCCCTTTGCTTTCTTCAGGACAGATGAGAATGAACTTCCACGATACAAGTTGTTGCAAAATAGGTTTTGTTTTGTTTTGGTAAAACATTTTAAAACAGGACTCAGGAATGAAGAGGACTTAACAGGGTGATTAAGAGGGATGGCTTTCTAGCAAATTACACTCAAAATAAACAACTAAAAAGAATCTACATTTAAATATTGAATTCCTATATAAAGCAGGAGATACTGGGAAAATGAAAGTATAACTGAAGCAAGAATATTTATTTGTTAATTTGTTTGGAAGAAAACTACATTGAGAGGGGTATGCTTTTGAAAAATATTTTCATGCAATATTTTTTTCTTCTTTCAGAGTTTGTGACTTTCTTCTAGCTCAGCTAAAGATAATCATATGCCTGCAGAACTGTTACTGAAGAAATTAAAAGAAAAGATACTTGGCAATATTTAGCCTCTTTCACAAAACCAAATATAGTATTGAATATTGGGCATTTAAGCTTGATGAAGGAAACTAATCTAGGTCCTATCAAATATATAATGGGCTAAGCTTGTAGGAATCTTATTTCAAAGTTTCTTAATGGAGAAATAGAGAATTCATATCATAGAAAGTTTCAATGTGCATAAGAAAAAGAATCCCTTTCTTTGCAGTGAGGTTTAGCCACACGACTGGAGGGGAAGAGTGACTTTGTATTTCTCCAGACCGGGGAGATCAGTATCACTGGGCAAGCTTCTAGCTCTACCCCAGACCTACTCCAGGGATAGGGCTCAGATATCTCATTGTCAGCAAGCCCTCTGGAGCACGCTAAAGTCTGAGAAGCATTGATCTAGCTAAAGCACCCCATCTTCCAATCTAGGGTGTATCAGAGAACATAGAGAAGACATAGAAGGAGGTGGAAGCTGTGTGTATGTCCCCTTTCTCTCCTTTCCAAACCGATCCAGAAAGCAGGGTTTAGCGAATCGCTGGAGCACAGAGGCGGGGTCTCTCTCACTCTCGAATGCCTCCTCTCATTTGCCTACATCAAACCTAAAGGACTTTATCACAAACCTGACCAAGCTGAAAACACTTGAAATTTGAGTTCCCTCGAGTCATCTTCTAGTCCTTGGCTATATAGAAACATCCCAGACTCAGCCAAGAGTCCAGGAAGGGCATTTGTTCACAAAAATGTCTCAGTCTGGAGTAAGGAGGCTTTGGTCAAGGGCTGAGGAGCACATGTCTCAGGCCAAGGCCAGCGGTGTGGGGGTGGGTAACAAGTCAGACCTTAGTGGTTCTCTAGCATGGTGGGGAGAGGTGAAGGAAGGAGGGAGGGGTTGAAGGGAAGAGGAGAGGGTGAGGGAGAGGGAGTGAGAGAGAGACAGAAGGAGAGAATAAGGAAGAAGAGGGAGAGGAGGAGGGTTAGGGTTAGGTCTACTTAACCATGTCAGCACAGAAGTCAAACCAAAAAGATGACAGAAGCCACATAGAGTAGAAAGATGCATTGCCCAAGGTCCAATAGTTAGAGGACATTACCTCCCCTTAATGAAATGTTTTCATGAATATCATGCTTTATTCCATCTAATGAGGCACCATCTCAAGTGTAGGCAGAACTGGAGAACACTATATTTTCCTTACAGACACAAGAACTTTACATCAAAGACTTTTTAGATTATCTAGACAAATGAAATTTTATTCAAAGAGTACTAAATAGCCAGTGTCTCATCTCTCCTCTCCTTATGTCCACAAAAAAACTACAACTCCATCTGAGATTTATGTTAAGTCTACAATCACATCACGTATGGAATTTAATATCCAAAAACCTCAGCTGGAGCATTGGCTTTGTAAGTCCGCTAATCTATGTTCTGGTTTATTCTCACCTCAAAGACAGGATCAGTATACTTTCTTTCATGTACATCTGCACACACCCATAGAGAAAGGGATTTGTGACTGTCAAGAAATTCTCCTAATACTAATCTTTGAAATGAAGTCACACAGAAGAGCTTTCAATAGTGGTATTTGGAATAAACACCATTTTGAAGCAAAATATAAGTATCAACTTTATTAACTTTATGGCTTATTTGATAGTGTCATTGGTGTATCATATATATCGTGGCAAATACTTCTCTCCCTTCCCCCACATGTACTTTCCCTTCTGCTGATTATAGAGCCTGTTCTTTGGGAGAGTGTATCTTTTATAGTCACAACTCTTCTGCTCACACTGGGGTGGTGATGGGGACCCATTTGGGAACCATATTCTTCTAACAGGTCAATGGCGGAGTTAGCATTATTACTTTTTATTGTTAGATTTTAAATTGGGGCAACTTCAGTCTTCCTCCACTGTGGACAATGGCACCAGTAGATTCAAGGGAACAGGCAGTGAGCAGAGGACCCAAAGGAGGACTGCCAGTTATTGTTATATTGCTGTCCCAATAAATGAGCTACACACCCACATCTTATGCTGGTCAGTTTAAGTGGGCTTTCTCACTGTCAAATAAAACTGGTGCAAAGCACAGCTCCTCTTCTCCTAACCTATTTTGGCTCTTGTAGTCTGTTTCTTCTGAGAGTACTGCCTCTGAACACATCATCCAGGCCAGACACCTGGGGTACATCACCATTTCTGACATGTTCTTGCCATCTTCCCCATTGTCTCTAGAAGCTGACCATTTCCATTTGTACTGCCTGCTTCAGGAAGCCATCATCTTTCCGCCAGATGGCTGTGGTGGCCCTAATTCATGTCCACTTGTCCTGCCTGCTCTCTCCCATCCTTCACTCCCAGCAAAAGGGATCTTTTCAAGATGAAATTTCATCTTGTGATTGATGGGCTTCTGACTCAGATACTTGGCCCTGATTATGCCCTGTGTGTCTCTTCAGCTGTTTTATTAAACAACATTTTCCTAATACATTTGACCACAGAGCTCGAGATCCACAAAATATTTCATGGCAGTAACGTTTTGCTGAACACAATTTGGGAACAATTTTCTAGGAGATGTTAAAAGCCTTGGTTACAGATTCTTGCCTCTACTAATAAAAAACTCTAATATTCTTTTGGATGTGTCATTTAAAAATATTTGGAAGTTACTGAATTCCTAGTGTAGGCGAAGAAAGGCTAAGTATTTTGCAAGTGTTCTTATATAACCTCCCAAACTCCCATTGACGATGCTGTTATCATCTCTGCTTTATAGATGAGGAGCAGAAGCTTAGCTTAATCTGAGTGATTTCTTGCAGGTGCTACATGGGCAAATTGGGTTTGGAATAGGGTTTCTTGATTAGGAAGCCTATGAATTTAAGTGTGCATTACTGTTTTTCAAATCATGCTTTATATAGCACTGGGATTCTATAAACATGCCTCTGAAACATCTGCCATGGAAGAAACAAGGAGAGAGGGTGATGAGAGGGAGACAGATTCTCCGAGTAGACCTTTGTCTCTTTTACAATTGAGATATATACACATTTTTTTTTCTTGTGGAAATGGTTGAAACATGCTTGGAAAGATGGCTTTGCTCAATAATGGTATTTAAGAGCTGTTTTCTCTGTCAAGATTTTTTTCTTTTCCATTTATTCTGATTCTTGAGGCTTATTTCCACAAACACCAAGGCAGCAGTTGACTGACATCCATAGTTAGCACTTTTGGCTTACATCATTGGTAGTTCTTGTATAGGAAATCAAAGCATGTACAAAGTTTACTTAGCTGTCTCCTGGAGTATATGAAATAGAGTGGGCGGTATAATAGAATACTCCATCTAAGCCTGTCTGTTTCTTATCTCGGATATTAGATTCTGGGAATGGCAATTTATTGAGTGGAAAGCTGCATAGGGTGCTATGTTGTGGGATATTAAGGATACTGACAGGTCTGAGGGATGTGAACAAAATAAAAGAATAACAAAGGAAGCAGAGAGAGGAAATATAAAATGAAAATTTATGGGTCAGATTCCTTAAGCATTTCAACAAAATTAGCTGGGAGTTTGATTCAGTGTGAAGTCCGTTTTATCCTGTATGTCCACCCAGGAGCTGCAACATGGTTCATATAACTCTCTACCATCTGGTCCACCTCCTTTTTGTCCTTCCCCCAATTCAGACTTTATTTTGTTCCTGGCCACTCAGGAGCAGTCTGCCTAACCATGTATTTATGTTTAGGCTTTAGCCTCATCCCACCCAATGCAACTGCTGAGATTTCTACTTCATTTCTGTTTCCTGGCTTGGGGCTCAGCATAGGCCCTGGCTTATTTCCTTAATGTGACTCACAGCGCTACTGGGCTCCTCTGAGAATCCACTGTCCCTAATTCAGGGTCATCTTGCTGCTTATGAGTTCTGTGCCTTTCAACTATAATGCTTTAACTGTGACCTTGGGGAAGCCAGTCTGATTTGATTTTGATTAACCAGCTATCAAATGGATGATTGTTCCTAAGGAGTTAGATGTTTTTGATTGGAGTTTTGTGCGTGACCTTCCTTGATGTGGAAAGCTGTATAGGTGATTTGAGTCTTTGGAAGATGAGAACAGTAGGTGTTTTCCTAGATTGCAGTTCTTTTGGCCTATGTATTTCTAGACAAACATACCAAGGCCCTTTTTTTGGTAACCTTCATTTCACAGGCAACAAGTTAAGATGGATATAGACCTCAGGTTAAGTCTGGTGATAGCTATACACTCTGGACGCAAATAGGCTGAGATAGAGGAAGAGAGATGGTAGGTGAGAGGTTCTCCCAGGACCCCTTCCTACCGTGTGCTTGTGCCTGGAGTTCCTTATATTAATGTGCTTACCTAGCCATTTGGATAAGCTACAGTGATTAACAGCGCTCTTGGTGGAAACCGGTTATTATAATTGTTGTTTAGATACTTTCACAATAAATAGTTACTGCAAAGTCCTTAAGGGATACCAGGATGAAGCATGTCTAATGAGTGGAGGTGACATCTGTGATCTTGGTGCCTTTCTCTGCTAAAATAAAATTGAAGAATATTGCACACCCAAAAGCATGACATAAAATTAATCAAACTCAGCACCTCTTTCCTCAGGGACTTTGAAATCCTAGATTTCAGCCTTTTAAAAAGTTACCGAAAAGATCATAAGGGATAAAAACGATCATTTTAAAACCCAAGGAAGAACATTAATTTAAATTATGATAATATGACCTATTAAAGGAAGGCACTCTGGTCTTCTTCCATTCCAGGCTAAAATAAATCTATTTTTGTTCAACTTTTGAGGGAAGTTACACTAGTCGTAGAAATTAAAAAGAAGGAAGTATCCATTAAAAATTATCTTCCTCTGCCCTGATGTTAGGCAGTTCACCTCTGCCATCATCTCCACTTGCTGAACCTCTGTCTGAGCTGGAGTTTTGACTGAACACAACCAAACAACCCGCATTTAGAGAAACAGCAGGTAGACTCCGAACCCTATCAGGAGGAATACATGCAGTTAGATACTCCATGGCTAAAGGGGAGGGTGTGTGTAACAGAGCAAGCTTCTGTGCCCACGATGGCTAATATTTAGAGCCAGATATACATGAAATCTCACATCCAACTAACAATCTTCCAATCTGCCTACATACATACCACCTTCAAAGGAATACAGTCTCCTTTCAGTCTTGCTTTCAAGTTCAACAGGCACATTCACAGTGTTCTATCTAGAGAACTTAACTTTACTGTTGGACAGGTGATATCCATCACAGTGAAGAAAACTTCAAGATGATTTGGGTAGAGTTTGAAGAAAAAAATTTAAAGAATTGAGGTGGGAGTAGATACCAGACAATGAATCCATAATCACAGTGACTAAGAAACCATGTATGACTTCACATAAGCATAACAGTATATTGAGAAACCAACTAACTGGAGAATAAATATAAAAATGTTTTCTATTGAACATTGTTTTTTACTCAGTTCTACACAACTTACTTTTCATTTTGTTTCTTAAAAGCAGATTTTATGTCAAACATTGATTGAAGTACTGGCGACACAGTGATGAATAAAGGAAACCCCTGGCTCTCATGGAGCTCATACTCTTTTCATTTTTTCTATGAAATGTGTTTATTAAAATCAGGCAGGGAGAGACAACTGAGCTGTTATGATGAGCAAATTCCCTAAATGTCAGGAAGATTGTTCCATTTTCACCCAGCAAGCCTGAGGAAAACCGCCCACCAATGTTTTATTCCCTAGGACACTGTGGATTGGTAGGATAAAGTACTGGCAATTACACATATCTGGAAGACACTGATTAATTAATTGACCAATTGGCCAGTGTTTCCTTATCTTAAGAAATTGCATTTATTACCAGTCTACAATTATTTTTTTAATTTTAATTTTTTTATATTAATTACAGTTTATTCATTTTGTATCCCAGCTGTAGCCCCCTCCTTCATCCCCTCCCAGTCCCACTCTCCCTCTCTCATCTCCTCCCATGCACCTCCCCAAGTCCACTAATAGGGAGGTCCTTCTCTCCTTCCATCTGACCTAGCCTATCAGGTCTCATCAGGAATGGCTGCATTGTCTTCCTCTGTGGCCTGGTAAGGCTGCTCCCCCTCAAATGGAGGTGATCAAAGAGTCAACCCATGAGTTCTTGTCAGAGACAGTCCCTGTTGCCCTTACTAGGGAACCCGCTTGGACACTGAGCTGTTATGGGCTACATCTGTGCAGGGGTTCTAGGTTATATCCATGAATGGTCCTTGGTTAGATTATCAGTTTCAGAAAAGACCCGTAGACCCAGTGTTTTTGGTTCTGTTGCTCTCCTTGTGGAGCTCCTGTCTCCTCCAAGTCTTTCTATCTACCTCTTCTTTCGTAAGATTCCCTGCACTCTGCCCAAAGTTTGGCTATGAGCCTCAGCATATGCTTTGATACCCTGCTGGGTAGAGTCTTTCAGAGTCCCTCTGTAGTAGGCTCCTGTCCTGTTCCCTGTTTTCTCCCTCTTCTGATTTCTGCCCTGTTTGTCTTTCTGAGTGAGGATTGATCATCTTACCCAGAGTCCTCCTTCTTCCTTAGCTTCTTTAGGTGTACAGATTTTAGCATGTTTATCCTATATGTCTAATATCCACTTATGAGTAAGTATATACCATGTGTGTCTTTCTGCTTCTGAGATACCTCACTCAAGATGATCTTTTCTAGAACCCACCATTACCTGCAAATTTCATGATTTTCTTGTTTTTAATTGCTGAGTAGTATTCCATTGCATATATGTAACACAATTTCTGTATCCATTCCTCAGTTGAGGAACATCTGGGTTGTTTCCAGGTCCTTGCTATTATGAATAAAGCTGCTACAAACGTGGCTGAGCAAATATCCTTGTTGTACACTTGAGTGTATTTTGGATATATGCCTAGGAGTGGTATAGCGGGATCTTGAGGAAGCACTATTCTTAATTGTCTGAGAAAGAGCCAGATTGATTTTGAAGGTGGTTGTACAAGTTGACATTCCTACCAACAATGGAGGAAGGTTCCCCTTTCTCCACATCCTCTTCAGCATGTACTGTCACTTGAGTTTTTTATTTTGGCCATTCTGATGGGTGTAAGGTGAAATCTCAGGGTCATTTTGATTTGTATCTCCCCAATGGCTAAGGACATTGAACATTTCTTTAGGTATTTCTCTGCCTTTCAATATTCTTCTATAGAGAATTCTCTGTTTAGCTCTATACCCCATTTTTTAATTGGGTTACTTGATTTGTTGCTTTTTAACTTCTTGAGTTCTTTATATATTTTGGATATTAGCCCTCTGTCAGATATAGGGTTGGTGAAAATCCTTTCCCAGTAAGAAGGCTGTTATTTTATTCTGACAACTGTGTCTTTTGCTTTACAGATGATTTTCAGTTGATGAGATCCCATTTATTGCTTGTTGACCTTAGATCCTGTGATCTTGGTGGTCTGTTCAGGACGTTGTCTCCTGTGCCAATGAGTTCAAGGCTCTTTCCCACTTTTTAACAGATTCAGTGTGTCTGGTTTTACGTTGAGGTCTTTGATGAATTCTAATTAGTTTTGTGCAGGGTGATAAATATGGATCTATTTGCATTTTTCTACATGTAGACATCCAGTTAGATCAGCACCATTTGTTGAGTATGCTGTCTTTTTTCCATCGTATGGTTTTGGCTTCTTTGTCAAAAATCAAGTATTCATAGGTGTGTGGGTTTATTTCTGGGGCTTCTATATGGTTCCATTGAGCCACTGTTCTTTTTCTATGCCAGAACCATGCAGTTTTTACTGCTATTGCTCTGTAGTACAGCTTGAGATCAGGACGGAGATACCTCCAGACAATTTCTTATTGTACAGGATTGTTTTGGCAATTCTGTGTTTTTTGTTTTTCCATATGAAGTTGAGAATTGTTCAAGATCTGTAAAGAATTGTGTTTGTATTTTCATGGGAATTGCATTGAATCTGTAGATTGTTTTTGGGAGGATGGTCATTTTCACTATGTTTATTCTACTGATACATGAGCATGGGAGATCTTTCCATCTTCTGATATCTTCTTCAATTTCTTTCTTCAAAGTCTTGAAGTTTTTTTCAAACAGGTCTTTCACTTGCTTGGTTAGTCACCCCAAGGTGCTTTATGTTATTAGTGGCTATTGTAAAGGGTGTAATTTCCCTAATTACCTTCTTAGCCTTTTTGTCTTTCATATACAAGAGGGCTACTGATTTTTTTTTTTGAGTTAATTTTGTGCCCAACCACTTTGCTGAAGGTGTTTATTAGCTTAAGAATTTTTCTAGTTGAATTTTTGGAACACTCATGTATATAGTCATATCATCTGCACACAGTGATACTTTGACTTCTTCTTTTCCGATTTGTATCTTCTTGATCTCCTTTAGTTGTCTTGTTGCTCTAGCTAGGACTTCAAATACTATGTTGAAGAGATATGGAAAGAGTGGGCAACCTTGCCTTGTCCCTGATTTCAGTGGGCTTTATTTAAGTTATTCTCCATTTAGTTTGATGTTGCCTATAGGCTTGTTGTATATTGTCTTTATTGTGTTTAGGTATATGCCTTGTAACCCTGATCTGTCCAAGACTTTATATATGAATGGATGTTGGATTTTGTTGAATGCTTTTTCGGCATCTAAGAAGATGATCATGTGGGTTTTCTTCTTCAGTTTGTTTATATGCTTGATTACATTGATGGATTCCTGTATATTGGACTACTACTGTAAGCCTGGAATGAAGCTTACTTGGTCATGGCGGATATCTTTTATGTGTTCTTGGATTCGGTTTGCAAGTATTTTATTGAGTATTTTTGCATCAATGTTCATAAGACAGATAGGTCTGAAGTTCTCTTTTTTTGTTGTTGTTGGATCTTCATGTGGTTTAGGTATCAAGGTGACTGTGGCTTCATAGAATGAGTTTGGTAATGTTCCTTCTGTTTCTTTTTGTGGAGTAGTTTGAAGAAAATTTGAGTTAGCTCTTTGAAGGTCTGGTAGAATACTGCACTGAAACCATCTGGCCCAGGGATTTTTTTTTTTTTTTTGAGGGGAGACTTTTGATGACTCCTTCTATTTCCTTGGGCAATATAGGACTATTCAGTCTATTTACCTGATTTGATTTAATTTTGGTAAATATAATCTATCAAGAAAATTGTCCATTTCATTTAGATTTTCAAATTTTGTGGCATATAGGCTTTTGTAGTAAGACCTAATGATTGTATGGATTTCCTCAGTGTCTGCTGTTATGTCCCCCTTTTCGTTTCTGATTTTGCTAATTTGGATAGTTTCTCTCTGCCTTAGGTAATTTGGCTAAGGGTTTGTCTATCTTGTTGATATTTTCAAAGAACCAGCTTTTGCTGATTCTTTGAATTGTTTTCTTTGTTTCTAATTCATTTGATTTAAGCTCTGAGTTTGATTATTTCCAAACATCTACTCTTCTTAGGTATGTCTGCTTCTTTTTTTCCTGGGGCTTTTCTGTGTGCCATTAAATTGCTTTTATTAGATGTCTTGAACTTCTTTCTGGAGGTACTTAGTGCTGTGAACTTTCCTTTTACCACTGCTTTCATTGTGTCCCATGTTGTATTTTGAGCATTAATATTTACTATTAATATATCTTTTAGTAGTGCTGCTGTTAATTCTAAACCGGCTGTATACCCAAATCATCACACAGAGACTGGGATTTATTTGATTAACCTAGATCACAATGCTGGACAATAGTTGTTCCATCCTAAACCTCCAAGTCCACATAGTTTCTACCATTCAGATTTTCCACATAATACTTGCTTTTTGTGAAATCTTAGGTCCGGTCCATCTCTCCCAGCTCTCCCATCTCGTTCCAAGACCTCTCCTCCAGGCTCTGTTCTCCCAGTCTCTCCCAGCTCTGTTCTCTTCTGCCTCCCACTCCTTTCTGTCCTCTGGCTCCTCCCCTCTCCCTCCTACTCCTTCTTCTCCATTGCTTAACATTGTAGCTGGTTGTTTTATTTTGGCATGTTTACACAAAGTTGAGACAGATGATGCTTAGAATAAGTATCACAATGCAATGTCTGGATTGAAACCAGAGAGTGGAGGAGAGAAATCAACATTTGAATGAACAAGGGAAAGGTGTATACATTCCAAAAGAACGTATACCAACAGTCCCATAAGTTTAGGTGCATTGTGCCTTCATTTTCATTGAATTTTAGGAAGTCTCTAATTTCTTTTTTTCATTTCTTCATTTCAATGACTGAGCTGTCATTGAATAGAGAGTTGTTTAGTTTCCATGTGTATGTAGGGTTTTTGTTATTTCTGTTGTTGTTGAGGTCTCGTTTTAGGTCATGGTGGTCTGATAGGATTCAAGGGATTATTTCAATCTTCTTCTATCTGTTGAGCTTGCTTTGTGCCTTGCTATACGGTCAATTTTTGAGAAGGTTCCATGTGCTGGAAAGAAGGTATACTCTTTTGAGTTTGGGTGAAAAGTTCTGTAGACATCTATTAGGTCCATTTGATTTAGGATCTCTGTAAGTGTCATTATTTCCCTATTTGGTTCTGTCTAGATGATCTGCTCCTTGGTGAGAGTAGAGTGTTAAAGTCTCCCACTATTAAAGTGTTAGGATTAATGTGTGATTTAAGTTTTAATAATGTTTTCTTTACAAATGTAGGTGCTCTTGTATTTGGGGCTTAAATGTTTAGAATTGTGATGTCCTCCTGGTGGATTTTTTCCTTGATGAGAATGAAGCGCCCCTCCTCATCTTTTTTGATTAATAAAAGTCCATTTTATTAGAAATTAGGACAGCTATCACAGCTTGTTTTCTTGGTCCATTTGCTTGAAAAACATTTTTCCAGCCCTTTACTCTGAGGTAGTGTTTATCTTTGTTGTATAGGTGTGTTTCTTGGATGCAGCAGAATTTTGGATCCTGTTTCCACAACCATTCTGTTAGTCTGTGTCTTTTTATTGGAGAGCTGAGTCCATTGATGTTGATAAATAATAGTGACCAATGAATGTTAGTTCCTTTTATTGTGGAGTTGGTGGTGTTACTGTGTTTTAATACTTGTTTTCTTTTAATTTTTTGTTGTGAAGTTGTTATATCCTGTGTTTTCTTGGGTGTAGTTGTTTTCGTTGGATTGGAGTTTTCCTTCTAGTATCTTCTGTAGGGCTGGGTTGCTGTACAGATTTTAAGTTTAGTTTTGTCATGGAATATTTTGTTTTCTCCATCTATGTTGATTGAGAGCTTTGCAGGGTATAGTAGTCTGGGTTGGCATCTATGGTCCCTTAGAGTCTGCAGGACATCTTCCCAGGCCCTTCTGGCTTTCATAGTTTCCTTTGAGAAGTCTGGTATGATTCTGATAGGCTACCTTTAAATGTTACTTGGCCTTTTCCCCTTGCTGCTTTTAATATTTTTTCTTTGTTCTGTAGATTTGGTGTTTTGACTATAATGTGTTATGAGGGGTTTCTTTTCTGGTCTAGTCTATTTGGTATTCTGTAGGCCTCTTGTATGTTTATGGACATCTTTTTTTTTTTAAGTTGGGAAAATTTTCTACTATGATTTTCTTGAAAATATTTTCTGGACCTTGGAGGCTGGAATCTTCTTTTTCATCTATTCCTATTATTTTTAGATTTTTGTCATTTCATGGCATCCTTGATTTCTTGGAAGTTTTGTGTTTGGAACCTTTCCGATTTTACTTTTTCTTTGAGAGATGTATCCATTTCTGCAAGTGTATCTTTTCTGCACCGGAGATTCTCTCTTCCATCTCTTGTATTGTTGATGCTTACCTTTGTGGATCCTGATCTTGGAGGCCCTTACAGCTGACTGCAAACCTGGGAGGCCTCTACAGCTGCCTGCTGTGGTAGAACTGGGAGGCGCACCTCTCCTGTCTTAGTTACTGAGCAGGGGAACATGGAGGTTTGTGCTTAGAGCAGGCTGCCTCTAAGAGGAGAGAGGTCCATCAAGGGGAAGGGCAGGGGGGGTTGAATATTCGCAACTCTCAGTCCCCAAAGACATCTGCGGGTGAACTGGATCCAAATGGGTTGTCCCCTCTCTCCTGGGAAGCCTCAGTGTTGATGCTCTGGCTTCAGCCGCCCCTCTACTCGCTGGTTTCGGAGTTTCAGAACCTGTGCCCCTCAGGTACCAGGTGCGCTGGTTACCGCCACGTTGGAGCCACCACTCACGCTCTTTTAATTGGTAGTTCTCTTTGTCAGGGCCTGACTCTGGACTTTACTGATTTAAAGTCATTATGCTCTGCTAAGGATCTCTCTGGTTTGGATTTCCCTGTATGCTAAACTTGCCACTGAGTATAACATTAAAAAGTACAATCCAGGAAATACAGTGGTATCAAGGTAGAGTTTTGGCTTCAGAGTGTAAAGGTGCAAGTACCTAGTACAGACAGACTGGATATATGATGAGCAGAAAGAAAAGCCTAGAATAAAGGCAAAGGAAAGCAGTGGCTCTCAGGGGACACCATGGACTGGTAGCTGTGGCATCCCTGAGCTAACATCAGGTAGGAAAGCCAGAAGAAAGAGATAGTAATGAATAACCCAGGAACGTGCATCAGAGGTGGTGTGAGCAAGTACCACCGAACAGAGCAAGCTCAACCGTCATGGGAAAACAGAGCCACAGGCCAGGAGAAACTGAAGCAAAAGGGTCAAGTCAATGGAGAAGTCAAGACTAGCTGAACTGAGCAAACTCTGCTGAGGTTGGGACCAGGACAGCAAGAGAAGGCTTATAATGGTGGATCTCAACCCTCTCAATGCTGCAACCCTTTAATACAGTTCCTCATGCTGTAGGGACCCCCCAATCATAAAAACGATCTTTGTTGCTGCTTCATAACTGTAATTATGCTATTGTTATGAACTGTAATGCAAATAACTGAGGTCGTGACCCACAGGTTGAGAAGCACTGGCTTAGAGAGATGGGCCATAGATGGGGGGGGGGGGAGTTATAGAAGCAGAGTCAAGAAAACCCAAGTCAGGGCTTGCATATGTTTAGACGGACACCATGAGTATTGAGGCTAATGCATCACAGGTGGACAGTGTTTGACCGAGATGAGCAGAGGGATTCTGGGTCAGAATCTTATCAGAAAGCTAAGAGCCTCTTAGGAAGGACAGCCCAATTCGAAGAAGCCTCACAAACTGACTGTCTTGGGCTTTGAAATCTTTGGAAATAGAAATTGACAAACAGAGGCAAATGTTTTTAGGGTGTGTAGAGGGGTTCTAATTGGTGATAAATCTTACAAGGGACCCAGCTTCCTAAAAAGGGAGGCTCATTTTTGTGAGCCGTACTGTTCACCAGGGTGTATAAAAAAGGTATGCTATGTATGCATAACAATGGTGGGAATTTTAAATATAGTCTTTTTTTCTTTTACTCTGTTCTTGATTTTTATACAACAGGGAAAGGTGTTCTCAAACACAAGGCAGGGCTGTAAGTTCTAGAATATGGTATGGAAGAGTTCAGAAGTGACTTCAAGATAGATGAAGCATGACTGTCTGCCTAAGCCATTACCCTCAATTGAATAATCCTCTGTCTTTTCCTTTTCTCCCCTCATCCTCTATTGAGCATTGTGCATGTCCAACCGTGGCTCTCATTAGTCTGATAGCAATTTCACTTGACTCTTAATACCACTTTTGTGTTTATGCATGTATATGTGTGTGGTATATATGTGTGTACCTGTTTGTGTTTGTGGGGGCCAAAGGTTAGCTATGGATGTCTTTTCTCTATTATTTTCCACCTTATGTTGTTGAGACAGGGTCTCTCAATGAACCTGGAACTCACTAATTTGGCTACACTGTCTGGTATGTGAGCTCAAGAGATCTGGAGATTTGCCAGTCACTCTACCTAGTTCTGAGGTTAGAAATGTGCCTTAATGTCTGGCTTTTTACCCGGATACCAGGGATTAGTACAGTGCTGTAGGAGCTTTACCCTTGAACCATCTCTCCCACCTCCCATCAGTTTTAGCCACTAATTCTCCAAAACTGCCTCCAGCCTTTGGTTTCTGTATGGCTCAAGAGTTGTGCATTTCACGCCTCGGTTTCTAAAATGTCTCCAAATCAATACTCACCCAAGAATAATGTTAACTTCATTTACTGAGCAAAGATAGATCTCACCACCTCTGTTCTGCATAGGAAACTGCCAAGGCTTGCCTGAGTGAGTGTGAGACTTTCTATCCAGGCTTCCAAGGCTTCCTACTGTCTAACCCCCATGCTGCATCTCAGACATGGTTGTCACTGGGTGAAATGAACCCAGTAAACGTTAGAATGAGATGATCTGCCTAAACCTGGATTATGTTAATGGATATGAAAATTCTCCTTAAAATGTTCTCTCTCTAAAATGGCAGTTTTGAGAATTAGAGTGATTAATGCAAAAGTCTGGTTCTTGGGTAATAAAATCAAGAACAAACAGACAAGTGACATTACACATACTGAGCAGGCTGTACTACAAACACAGGAATATATATACATATATGTGTGTTTATAACAATAATTAATGAAAAATGGTCATGAATTTGAAAGAGAGCAGGGAAAGATGTATGGGAGGGTTTGGAGGGAGGAAAGGGAAGGAGAAAATGATGTAAGTCTAATCTCAAAAAAGAAAAGAAACAATTTAAAGATAGCAGTTATTTACATTGCAGGTTGTACTTATGAATATAGGAATATATATATATGTGTTTGTAACAATAATTAATGAAAAAATGGTCATGAATTTAAAAGAGAGCAAGGAGGGATGCATGGGAGGATTTGGAGGGAGGAAAGGGAAGGGGAAATGATGTAATGTAATTACATTATAATCTCAAAAAAATAAAGGAAATAATTTTAAGAAGACATTGCAATTTCAGGGAGTGTATGTGTGGGTGTAAGTGTGTGTGTGTGTGTGTGAGTGTTGTGTATAAGTGTGTGTGCATGTGAGTGTTGTATGAGTGTGTATGTGTGTGCAGTGCACTGGCTTTCTGGGAAAGAGGCCTATTGGCAGTGGCCTTAAGGAACCCCATCAAAGCTGCTTGGAAAGGCAGGGCTAGGTGATAATGCAGCTCTTTTGTTGGCATTGCTTCTCCTATAATAAAGTCAAGGACAGTGTGTTCAGCTTCAGTGGGAAGCGAGCTGTACATTAGGGGGTAGGTATCCGGCTTGCAAAAGGTTGAATCAGATGCTCCTTAAAACACTCACCAGTTCGCTAAATTTAGGGTGGTGAATGCCATCCAGGCCAAGAATATTCTTTGGCCTTGGGCCTGTAGCATTTTCATTTGACTAGGAGTTGGATGCATTTTGATTTCCTCTAAGCCATTCTCTCCACACTTAATACCTTTGTCTTTGAAGGGAGGAGATCATGAGTTGAAAGCTGTGTGGGTCCCTGCTGATAACGACAGCTAATGGCTCTGCTTTGGGGATGTGTTTTTGGGGAACAAGCTGGTGTGCTTTGTGATGTTTTCATACAGCATCGATTCATCAGTCATGGAGGAACCTTTCTTGACTATGCTTTTCTCTTTCTTGACTCTTCTCTGCTCTTCTCCCTGCACACCCCTTTCTTTTAGTTGTAACTGTTTTCTTTGAACTGTTTTCAAAGGCAAACTCTTTTGGCCCTTTGTTTGGGCACCTGTGCATCTGCTTACAGATTCAGGGCTACCACTCCACTTCAAAAGTCTTGACTTTGGGGTGCTGAGCTTCCCAGACAGCATCTTGTTTCCCAGAGTGTGGAAAGGAACAACTTGAAAAATCTGGAATCTGGAAAGTTCCGATGAACAGAGTAAAAAGAGGAAGGGGGAAGGGTATGGACTCTGAAATCAGCAGGACCAAGCTTAACACCAGGTTTGCTATGTGCTTGGTGTGTTATGAGCCTCCTCCCTGTGCCTTAGATTTCTATCCACAAGGAAGTGACAATGACAACTTGTAAGCCTTCCCCTTCCCTTCCTCCATTATAAAAGGGATGCTTGCATATGCTATGTAAAAGGTGGGTCTCCTTCCTCTTTTTTTTCCTTATAAGTCAAATTTGAATATGACTTTGGCAACCTTTCCTTTATCCTCTGACATTGTCCACTCAGCAGCTCTGATTTCTGGCTCTTCAATCACCTAGCTGCTTCATTGTGAACTCTTGGGAATGTACCCATTTTCAGGCTTCTCTTTTACCGGTTTATGAGTTTGTGTGTGAGTAAACCCGAATAGTTCTTTATCCCAGCCATTGCTGTGGTTTGAGTGGTTTATTCATTATTTTTCAATAAATAATTGAGAAGCATGCCGCTTTGAGAACCAGTCTCTATGCTCAGGGGGCTGGCAGGTGAGTGGCGAACACAGACAAGCCAACAGACAATGACAGTGGAGCCAGCTCTTGCTGAGGTATGTGAAGGCACAGGTAAGAAGGGGCACTTAAGCCAACCTGGGGACTCAACCTTGCCATCTCAGGATGAGGAGGAACTGGCCAAATAGAACCATGGGTTCAGCAGAGTGGGTAAGAATCCATCGGAAGTACAGAATTGCATATGGCATCATTGACTGGGCTAGGACTAGGGCTGGATGGAAATAGCCTTGGAACTATCTCTACTGGGACTCCTGAGAGACTGTTGAGTCTGGAGGCATTTCAGAGAGATAGAAAATAATTAAGGATGCATGTGAAGAATTGTTTTGTGTGTGTGTGAAGTATTAACAATCATTTTATTGCTTTTCAGGTACTATTCTGAAATAGTTTCAGTGCAATACTTCTAATGGTTAATGGGTAGGCGTTTTGTGTCTTTATGTCTGGAGAGGTGCAAATAGTAGAGAAAAGTCATTTCCCTCTCATCTCATGACATGTAGTTAAATATGTTTCATCGTAGAGTATCTATTCTTGAGTCTCAAGGATTTTAATCTGTGGCATCTTCAACCCAGCTAGGTCCTTTTGTCCCCCATAAATTTCTCAAGCAGCTCCCTTTAATACTAAATGGTATGCTTCTAGTTCGAACAGGGGTTAGGTCAGTTGTCTGGCTGGAAAGAGGGATTTAAAGTACTTGAAACAGAGGTCAGGATACCTGTCTAACAATGAAGAGAATAGACGTGTGTTTTACATTGAAGGAGCCTAACACATCTCCCAAACTAGATGCTAGTTTCCCCTTTTTCATTTTGCACATGTGCCCTTCTTACCTATTTACTATGTATTGGGATTGTGGTACTCCATGATGGGGTCCCTGGGATTGTCCAATAAGGGTCAATGGTCTGTGTTATAAAGTCTGTCTTGGATGTATAAGAGACTCATCTAAAACCTGTCAATGTGGCTTCAGAAGAGTGCTGTCTCTTTTCTCCTGCCCTTCCCCTCTGTATGTACAATCCAAGGTCTTTCTGTTTGATCTCTGAGTTTTCTCGTACTAAGATGGTTAACAATTCTAACCTAGTTAAGCTATTCTGCTGTTACTCGAGGCTGATGTCTCTCTATACTCTGACAGTTTTCTTCTAGTACCTTCACCCATCCCCACCTTGGAATCTGAATTCCTTTCTTGCCAAAAGACATCTCAGAGGTCATTTTGTTCATTTTTCCTGTGATAGGATGTGAGGTGATTTCTCAAGCCCCAGAACTCATCACAATTTTCAGTTCAGTATCTTTCCTTTATGTATGTTCAGCTTTATCTTTCTTCCCTTCATATATTAACAATTGCTATAAAAATGAGAATGGGAGCTAATATGAATGAGATATTATACTGAGGGGCTTGCATAGATGTTTACCTCATTGATCTATCACTGATCCTAGGCCTTTAAATGGTGCCTTGACCTTGACAATCAAGAAAAGGAACAGACTCAAAGAGCAAGTGCAGATGAATATGGAGTTTAGAACAAGGTCCAAAGCCTGTGTTCCTTCTGTTGGGAATTTCGGCTTTGACCTGTTGCACTCAGACCTGACATTATAAGGCCTTTAGAGCAGAGTCAGGAGATGCTGTCTTTTGCTACTGATACCTTGAAGACATTCGAACAGGGGTCTGACCCTGACTTTTTGTTTTCAACTGTCTACATTAGGCATTTGGACTGAATCTCTCTACTTAGGATCTGCATTAGTATACTCCTGATTAAGCCCATGGTCTGTCCTTGCCAATGTGGACAGCAGACTGTACCCTTTCCTGATGTTCTTTCTGATGTCCAGCTAGGGAGCATATTTTCTTATCCAGCCATCTCGGTTCTCTCCCTCATTTATTCTTGGCTTTTGGACAGCTAAAGAATATTTGCTGACTATGTGAGGAATGATTTTAAAATGTAAAGTTCACTAGTAGCAGAGATGGAGTTCAAAATCTTTCAACTTACCTTATTAAAATGACCTCTTGACCTGGAAGCTTGTAGGTGGTACATTTAATACCATTTGGAGTTCTTACTGACACTACCAGCAGCAGCACGTAGGAAAGGTTGGTATGACAGAACATTGCACATTTTCTTATATGTGTGTGTGTACGTATGTATACACACACAATTTGCTCTCTGGTTTCTGATTAAACACGCTGTTATGGGATGCTAGAGCAAAGTCTTCAATTATTTTCCTATGCATCAGATTACAACCCTCTGGTTGAGATACCTCAATTTGTCTTTGAATCTTATTAGAGAATTGTAATGCAGGGTTTAAAGGGGCCAGGATAATTATTATCTTAGATCCACTGTGCTCATGCCAGGTTTTGAACCTCATGAGCTTCAGATGTCTTTGCCTGTGATTTCCCTGGTGTTCTTCCATGGCTCGCCACTGTTTTTTTCAAGCGCGTTCCCCATGGCATTTCTTCAGCATGCTCCTTCATGTGCAGCCACCTTCACCTTCTTTGTTGTGTATTTTAAAGACATCCCAAGTCTTATCATCTTTCTGTCATGGTGTATAGAGCACGGAGCTAGGCTTCTTCTTGGAATGGTCTTTTGTGTATTGGGCCCTTTGGGAAGACAGCGCGTGGCTTTGCGACCCCTGCAGCATTCCAGACTAGCGCGGTCTTGGCTTTTACTGAACTGTTGACTCACTGTGAGCACTCATAGAATTTCTTTCTCCCAGACCAGCTGTGCTTGGAGAGTGTATTTTAGTAAAGGTGTTCTTAACATAAAGAGTCAGAAGGACACTGGGAATGACTAATTTGTCCACATGATTCTTCATTGCTTAGTTTGCTGTCTTGTGGTGTTGAGGATTAAACCCAAAGCCTTATACATGCCAGCTAAACGATTTGCTACTAAGCTAGATCCTCATCCTCTGTTCACAAGATTCCTCTGGAAAGGGCTGGAAGATGAGGTGTGGGGGGCTCTGGAGGCAGGTGGAAAGCAACGTTATCTCTAGATGTCAATGCTTCTTTTCCAGAATCTCATCTGTTCCTATGAATGCATGTAGGGTCTCTGAAAGAGGCTAGAATAATCTAATTGGAAAGGAGTGAGTACTTCCCAGCGTAAAAGGAAACTTTTCCTCATGCTGGTGGAAGTTCACCTTGGACTCCTGTTTTCAGGGACATATTTTTGTTCTAATCTTCTCCCAGAACCACCTCTTGTCTCCTTCCCTGAACCTCTTATCTTTTCCCCACACAACTTCCCCCGAATTATACCTGGATTAATAGTTTACCTGCTCCCGAAACGGGTGAGATTCTTACTGCCATGCATTCTGCAGTGTGTCCTTTGGAGTGCCTCATATTGTATCATTTTCTGGTCTCAGGGTCTGAGGCACAGCTCAGGTGGGCCTGGGAGTTTGGCTGGACCACTGCATAACTGCTGTGTTCATTTAAAGGTGACGACACACCTTAGGGAATAGTACTACCATGTTGCATGGTGATGCTCACTGTATCATGGTACATTCTTGTGAGCAGTTTTGTGGGGAGTTTTAGTTATTTTCCACTGTAGATGAACACTGACATAGTATTGCATGCCAAAGATAAGGTGAGGAAGTTTCTAGGTGAAATGACAGATATTTTCTCTCTCTGATGATATTCAGCCTAAATTATTGAGATAGAATGGCTGGCAAAGCTGGGTTCCCCTCTTCAATCTTCCCTCTTACATCTGCTCAGTAAATGGCAAGAATGAGGGGAAAATATGGATATGGCCTTCCGTCTCTGGAACACATTTATTTACTATAAAGGATTCTAGAATAAGGTGGGTTTTTTTTCTAACAGATTTTCTCCCCCTGTTATGTTGTAAGATTGATTTCTATCTTCAAAATGTGTTCATGGGGATGAGGGCTTTTCAGTGAAAGCATTACAAATCACCCACAGCTCCAGGCATCTTTGGGAGGAGCGAGGCTGTTTCTCTAAAACTCATTTTTCATGGACAGCAGCACCACCTGCCATCTTCCTGCATTTCCAATTTCGGAATGTCCTTGTCTGTTTGGAGCTTGGGTGTGTGAATTCCAGATGAGCCTATGCCAGGTTTTAAATTCACAAGCCTTGAGGAGAAGATGCAGTGACAGCTGATGGAAGCATGGATGGCTGAGGAAGCTTGTCTGAATCAGAAGCATATATTCCAGTGAATTCTCCATCTTTCCGTTGCAGGGTTCTGGCTTGTCATCAACCAGACTATATTTCAAAGTGACTTCACAGTGATCAGCTCATTGGCTCCTCCCAGCATTCTGAGGATGAGAAAGAGAAAGAAGCTGAGAGCTCAAAATGGTTTTGTGAACCTTGGCTCAAAACAAGCTACCAGTAGAGCTGGCATAAGAAGTGCATTCTTCTTCATTTTACCGAGGCTCCAAGGCCTGGAGCACGGGCTTTAGAACTCTCTAGAAAGCTTCTTGGGGTTGTTTAGCAGCAAGGAACTGGAATGGAATCAGAAAATTAACATTAAGATATCTGGCTTTTTAATTAGCCATCAAGGCATCTTTCTATTAAATTCCTGCCATAATTTTTGGCTTCCTGTAGGTGGTCAGCAAATGTCTGTAAAAGTGGTGAGTAAGCTTTCTCCTAACCTCTGAAATAGAGCTGTACCTGGAGTCAAATCAAAGAGATTAGAGACCAGCTGCAGAGGTATGGCCCCGAGGTTCTGAATGGGGCAACAGCAAAGAAAAATGCAAAATGAGCCCTCGGATTTATATATTTTATACACAGACCTCCTGTGCACTGTGGCTTTGGAATGCATGTCCAGGCACAAGGCATAAAGAGTATAGAGGAGTAGTCACTGGGATTTGATTTTTGCCTCCATCCATGCCTTCTCAACTTTTTAACCTTTTCACTGGGCTCATTGTTTTCTGGCTTGGGTTAGATGCACCCTAATCACCTATGCAGTTCAGGCAAGATTTCCTTGCTTCTTCTTGAACAGGCCATGGTGTTCTTTCACTGAGTCTCTGAATCTGCTCTTTGCATCTCTGGGCCCTTAATCCTTTGTGCCTGTCACCTGTACTCTTGCATTACTTTTATCCCTTCTTGGTTTTCTTGTCTTTTGTCTTACTCACCATGCTTCAATTAGGGGTAAAAACATTTGCAAGTGGGAAACATAAAACCTTATCATGATGCTAACTGAGGCAGATTTGAACACAATGCAAGATGGATTAAGTCCATTGATGTCCTGATGAGGAAACAGGGCTGGGGAGAGCTGGCGATTGAATTGAGCATAGAACCCAGGTCTCCTGATTCCTTTTTTTGAATTTGCAAATAAAAATGTGCATGTTCATCGGAAGTAACATGGAGTCTCAGGACGAATTAAAGTATAGCATCTCTTATATGTCTTCCTTTTCTCCTCATTGGATCCTAATATGTGACAGAAGCAACCTACTAAAAGAAGCATTTGTTTCAGTTCATGGTTTCATGACTGGAAAGGCATAACAGCTCTCATGCATTGGGAGTGTGAACTGTCATGTTCTCACTTATCTTCTAGGCTGAGTGGATGGAGACAGAGAAAGAGAGAGAGAGAGAGATGACATAGAGACAGATAGGCAGAGAGAGAAAGAGAGACAGACAGAGACACACACACAGATGGATTGGGTTGGAAATGGGGCCATGCTATACTCCCTAAGACTTGCTCTCCTTCCTCACCCCTGCAGTGTACCTGCACCCCCCTGCTAGGTTTCATCTTTAGTCACATCTCTGTGGCAAGGAAAGGGAGAGAGAGATTAAGTGTCACCTCTTAAAGATCCATCAATCTCCCAAAATAGCTTCTTAAGTTGAGGACCAAGTATTTAAACACACAACCCGTAGAGGCTATTTGACAAACTATAAGGAAATACCTTTTAGAGATAAGAACCTTCACCTTTACACTTTAAGTGGTTTTTCAGAATTGATTTTATTGTTACTGGCTTTAGTCAGTATGCTGATCCTTGAATATATTCTTTTCATCTAAATGAAATTAGGTATTCTTTAATCAACATCTCTTAATTTTTTTCACCTCTGCCAGGGCTTTATGGCATCTCCTTCAGCATGTAAAAGCATCTAAGGTCACTGACTTAGTGACAGGACTTCTCTAGCACAATGGGCATACTCTCTTCTCTCTCCTTTGCTCTCCTTCACACCTGGGTGAAGGAAAGGAATCTCAGAAGCAAATGCCTTCACTGCCTTATATGTCTGTTGTCCCAAGAATCAAGGCCACAGGCCATCAGCAAAAGCATTACAGCTAGTTCCTACAAAGAGCGATGATGTCCCCATGGTAACATGACCAGAGTGGAAATGGCAGTTGCACTGCATCATGGAATTGATTGTTAGCTGTGGAAGACCACAGACCACAGATATAAGGAGCTCCTCGGGACCCATGATCTCATACTGATGATGCTGGATACCAGCCAAAGTTTGTAGATGAATGAGCCTGAACAAATGTGATTTGTTAAGCTGCATAGACAAGAGTCAGAAGTAGAGAAATCAGATTTCAATTTTGCCTGTATCTTGTGTAGGAGATGGTCATTTTATTTGGTTCTGGTAAATGATTGAACCCCATACTGCTTTTTAAAATAGAGTCTTTTTTTTTTTTACAATACATCCTGACCACATTTTTCTCTCCCTCCACTTCTTCCAGTTTTTTATTTTATTTACTTATTTTTTTTGCCACTTCCCCCAGATCCTCCTCCATGTCCCTTCAGAAAAGAGCAGGCCTCCAAGAGACAACAACCAAACACAACAAAACAAGATATGATAAGACAAGGCAAAAGCCCTCACACTGAAGCTGGACAACCCAATACGAGGAAAAGAGTCCCAAGAGCAGGCAAAAGAGTCAAAGACACCCCCATCCCACAGTTAGGAGTTCCACAAACACAACAGGCTAAGAGCCACAACATATATACAGAGGACCTGATGCAGGCCCCATGCTTGGTGGGTCAGTTTCTGTGAACCCATACGACCTCTTCTAAATTGACTTAGTGGGCTGTGTTCTCCTGGTGTCCTCCATCCTCTTTGACACTTAAAATGTTTCTGCCCCTCTTTTCTGTGGAATTTTCTGAGCTCCAAGAGGAGGAACATAATGGAGCCCTCCAGTTTAAACTAATGTCTGGCTGTAGGACTTTACATCTGCTCACATCTGCTGCCATGGGAAGCCTCTGTGATGATATCTATACAAGGCACCTATCTATAGGTATAGCAAAATGTCATTTCATTGGGCTTTTTGTTTGTTTGTTTGTTTGTTTGTTTGTTTGGTTGGTTCTACCCTAGGTCTCTGGGTTACCTGTTCTCAGGTTCTGGGCCATCCAAGCAGTGTCAGGCATGGGCTTCCATTCCTGGCGTGAGCCTCAAGTTAAATAAGACATTGGTTGGTCATTTCCACTAGTTCTGTACCACCACTGACTCAGCAAATCTTTCAGATGGAACATTTTGTAGGTCAAAGGTTTTGTAGCTGGGTCACTGTCCATGTTTCTCTTTTGGTAGCCTGCATGGTACCTTCCCCTACCAAAGAGACTAGAACTTAGGGGACAAGACTCCATGAAGGTACTAGCAGGACCTCTCCATGTTCAATGAGCTGTGTGGACCCTGCTGTTAGCTTGCTGAGTGCAACCCTCTGTCCTAGCATCAACCTGGGTTATTTGGGGATCTCCACAGGAACCCCTTGGGCAACAACTCAACCAAATGAAAAGCAGTTCTGCCACTGGGAGCCTTGCCTGGCTACAAGAGATGACCAGACTCTGTATCCCCAATTACCGAGATAATCACTAGGATAATCCTCATAGATTTCAGGAAGTTTCCACTGCACTAGGTTTCCATATACCCAAACTATGCCCCAATTCTAGCTGTCTCTATTCATAGTCTCTCTCTCCATCCCATTTCTCCCCGCAACCTGATCCCTGTAGTTCCTGTCGCCACCTGCCCCAAACCACTCACAAAATCTATTCTATTTCCCTTCCCCTTGTGTAGATGTACTACAATTTCTGTATCCATTTCTCAGTTGAGGGGCATCTGGGTTGTTTCCAGCTTCTGGCTATTACGAATAAAGCTTCTACAAACATGGTTGAGCAAATGTCCTTGTTGTATATTTGAGCATGTTTTGGATATAGGCCCAAGAGTGGTATAGCTGGATCTTGAGGAAGCAGCATTCCTAATTGTCTGAGAAAGAGCCAGATTGATTTCAAAAGTGGTTGCACAAATTTACATTCCCACCAGCAATGGAGGAAGGAAGGTTCCCCTTTCTCTACAACCTCTCCAGCATGTGTTATCACTTGAGTTTTTGATTTTGGCCATTCTGATGGGTGTAAGGTGAAATCTCAGGGTCATTTTGATTTGCATTTCCCTGATGGATAAGGACATTGAGCATTTCTTTAAGTGTTTCTCTGCCATTTGATATTCCTCTATTGAGAGTTCTCTGTTTAGCTCTGTTCCCCATTTTTTAATTGGATTACTTGATTTGTTGCTTTTCAACTTCTGTAATTCTTTATATATACTGGATATTAGCCCTCTGTCAGATAAAGGGTTGGTGAAGATTCTTTCCCAATCTGTAGGCAGTCGTTTTGTTTTGATGACAGTGTCTTTTGCTTTACAGAAGCTTTTCAGTTTCATGAGGTCCCATTTATTGATTGTTGCTCTTAAAGTTTGTGCTGTTGGTGTTCTGTTCAGGAAGTTGTCTCCTGTACCAATGAGTTCAAGGCTCTTCTCCACTTTTTCTTCTAACCTATTTAATGGGTCTGGTTTTATGTTGAGGTCTTTGATCCACTTGGACTTTAGTTTTGTGCAGGGTGATATGTATGGATCTACTTGCATTTTTCTACTTGCAGACATCCAATTAGACCAGCACCATTTGTTGAAGATGTTAGCTTTTTCCATTGTATGGTCCCTTTCCCTGGGAGATCCATGCCCCCTCCTAGAGCCTTCCTTTTTACCTAACCTCCCAGGGCCTATGGCTATAAAGCTTTTAAAAAATTATTTATGTAACATCTAATATCCACCTATAAGTTAATACCTACAATAGTTGTCTTTCTGGGTCTGGATCAACTTACTTAGGATAATTTTTTTCCAGCTCTATCCATTTGCTTACAAATTTCATGACATTTTTTTAAAACAGCTAAGTAATACTACATTGTGTAAATATATCACATTTTCTTTATCCCTTCTTCAGCTGAGGGGCATCTAGGTTGTTTCCAGTTTCTGGCTGCTATGAATGAAGCTTTTGTGAACATAGTTGAGCAAGTGTCCTTGTGGTAAGTTAGAGTGTCAGAGAGTGGTATAGCTGGGTCCTGAGGTAGATCCCAATTTCTGAGTAACCACCATAGTGATTTCCATAGTGGCTGGACAAGTTTGTACTCCCATGAGCAAAGGAGAAGTGCCCCCATGTTCTACATCCTCACCAGAACATGCTGTCACTGTGTTACTGATTTTAGCTATTCTGACGGGTGTAAAATGGAATCTCAAAGTAGTTTTGGTTTATATTTCCCTGATGGCTAAGGATATTGAACATTGCTTTGTTTCTCAGCCATCTGAGTTTCCACTATTGAGAATTCTTTGTTTAGATCTGTACTTCATTTTAAAAAGTTAGTTATTTATTCTTATTATATGTGCATTGGTGTTTTGCTTGCGTGTGTGTCTGTGTGAGGGTGTCAGATCCCTTGGAACTTGAGCTACAACAATTGTGAGCTGCCGTGGTGCTGGGAATCGAACTCTGATCTTTTGGAAGAGCTGTCACTGCTCTTTACCCCTGAGCCATCTCTCTAGCCCTTGTACCACATTTTAAAAATTGGATTATTTGTTGTTGTTGTTGTTGTTGTTTTGGTATCTAGTTTCTTGGGTTCTTTACATATTTTGGATATTAGTCTTCTATTAGATATGGTATTTGTAGAAATCTTTTTCCATTCTGTAGACTGCTACTCTGTCCTATCAACAGTGTCCTTTACTTACATAAACTTTTCAGTTTCATGAGGTCCCATTGGTTAGTGCGTGAACTCTTGGTGTTCTGTTCAGGAAGTTGTTTCCTGTGCCAATGCATTCAAGGTTATTCTCTACTTTCTCTGCTATCAGGTTCAGTGTATCTGGTGCTGTGTTGAGATCTTTGATCCACTTGGACTTGAAATTTGAGCAGGGTGAAAAGTATGGATCTATTTGCATTCTTCTGTATACAGACATCCAGCTTGACCAGCACCATTTGTTGAAGATACTGTCTTTTTTCCAATGTGTATTTCTGGCTTCTTTATCAAATATCAGGTGTCCATAGATGTGTGAAAGTATGCCTGGAACTTCAGTTTGATTCTATTGACTAATGTATGTATTTTTATGCCAATACCATGCGGATATTTTATTACTGTAGCTCTGTAGAACAACTTGAAATCAAAGATGATGATACCTCCAGCAAGTTGTTTTATTGTTCAGGATTGTTTTTTGCTATCCTGGGTTTTTTGTTTTTCCATTTGAAGTTTGAAAATTGTTTTTTCAAGATCCGTAAAGAAATATGTTCAAGCCAGGTGGTGGTGGTACACATCTTTGATACCAGCACTCAGAACGCAAAGCTCTGTGAGTTTGAGGTCAGCTTGGTCTACAGAGTGAGTTCCATGACAACCACAAGACAAAGAGACCTGTCTCAAAAAAAAAAAAAAAAAGAATTGTATTGGATTTTTTTTCTTCTATGATTTTGTTAAAAATATTTTCTGGGCCTTGGAGATGGGAATCTTCTTTTTCCTCTATTCCTATTATTCTTAGGTTTTGTCTTTTCATGTTGTCTTGGATTTCTTGGATGCTTTGTGTCAGGAAGTTTTTAAACTTAACATTTTCTTTGATGGATACATCGATTTCTTCCATTGTATCTTCCACACCTGAGATTCTTTCTTACATCTCTTATAGTCTGTTGGTTATGATTACCTCTGTAGTTCCTGTTTTCGTCACTAAGTTCTTCCTCTCCATGATTTCCTCCATTTGTATTTTCTTTAATTTTTCCAATTTTATCTTCAGATCTTGAACTGTTTTGCTGATTTCCTTCCCCTGTCTGACTGTATTTTTCTTCAATTCCTTCACCTGTTTGTTTGAACATTCCTCTGTTTCTTTTATTTCTTTCAGTAACTTAATCATTTCCTCTCTGAAGGCCACAAAGTGTTTGGCTGCATCTTCCTGTATTTCCTTACAGTTGGCCATACTCTGTTTAACTTTATCTTCCTCTATTTCTTTATGGATGCCTGTAATCTGTTTGATTTTATCTTCTATTTCTTTTCAGATGGCCCTAATCTGTTTGACTTTATCTTCCTCTATTTCTTTATGCATTTTATTTGGTTTTCCCATTATCCTCTTTATAAGCATAGATGTAAGGTCATCTTCTTGAATTTCACTTATACTAGGGTATCCAGGGATACTTGCCCCTGGATAACTGGGTTCTGGAGATGCCATATTGCTTTGCCTTTTGTTGGTTGTGCTTTTACGCTGGCCTCTACCTATCTGGCTGTCTCAGGTGTTGGCTCTTAGTTTCTGGTGCCTGCTGGAGTCCTGGGGTGGGGAGAATCCCCGTAGCAGGAAGATGGTTGTTCCTGAAGGAGTCCTCCTCAGCTTTTTGGGTATGGTTAACTGGAAGTTGGTGTTCCTCAGGAATTGTCACAGCTCACCTCAGGTGTATGGACCTGTGCGGTAACTGTGGTTGTTGGTAGTCAGGGGGCTGTCCTCTCACCAGAAGTCTGGAGACAGCTGTCCTGCCACTGGGTTTCTTGCTCTGAATTTAGTGAGCTGCTACTGTTGCTCTTAACACTGTGTTTGCTGGGCACAGCCCTCTTGAAGAACCACGGCATCCCGTGGTTTTGTCAGTTTAGCTAGGGATACTAGTTGCACCTTGGAGCGGGATCTGGGGGCTGATCCCGTGGACCTCAGACTTCTGTAGGTCTGAGGTTGGAGCTCTGTGCCCTAGTACCCAAGCGGGTAATCAGTGGCAAGTGAGCGCAGCACTCATGTGTGTGGTGGGAGGCTAGAGCTTGTAGCTGCGAGTATCCAGAAACTTTTCTGGAGCTGGGTATCCTGAGGTCGAACCCGATGTTGCCCCCTCCATGGGGTTTCTTCCTGACAGGGAGACCTAATCTGTGGTATTTTGGGATCCTCAGTTCAGTCTGGGATGGTGAGTAGAGCACTCAGGCACAGGCGAGTCGCTCTGCCCTGGCAGCGGAGTGCCTGCAGGAACCCTGGAACTTTTCTGGAGAACTTTTTGGGGAGAGGACATTTTGGCTGAGTGCCCCAAGGTCAGACCTGCTGTTTCCCTCACCGTTGGATTTCCTCCTGACCGAGAAACCCAGTCTCTGGTGCCCTGGTGCCCACAGTTCTGTCTGGGAAGGTGAGTAGAGCACATAGGCAGGTCTCTGGGCTGATGGCTGAGCATCCCACTCTAGGCTGGTGGCTGAGTGCCCGCCAGACCTTTTCCAGGGATTGTCTGGGTGACCTGAGGTCAGTCCCTATTGCTTCCTTCACCATAGGGTTTTCTCTTGACTGGAAATTCCAGTGTCTGGTGTTGTGTGGTCACATTTCAGTCTGGGATGGTGATCAGAGTAGGCAGGCATGTGGCTCTGGGCTGGCGACCTAGTGCCTGCCTGGTTTTAGCTGGGTAACCTGAGAACATACCTGATTGCTTCACACACTGTGGGGGTTTTCCCTCACCTGGGAAACACAAGTGTTGGTGGTTTAGGGCCCCGAGTTCGGTTGGTTGGTCGCTGTGCAGTCACTGCTGTCCTGCTTGCTCTTCAGACACAGTGTCCTCCTAGCCATCTTGAAGGACAATTTTTTTATGTGGTGGATTATATTTGCTGATTTCTGTATGTTGAGCCGCCCCTGCATCTCTAGAATGAAGCCTATTTGATCGTGGTGGATGATATTTTTTTGTGTGTTCTTGGATTTGGCTTGCAAGTATTATTTTTTTGAGTACTTTTGCATGTATATTCATGAAGGAAATTTGCCTGTAATTCTTTTGTTGTTGAGTCTTTACGTGGTTTGGGTAACAGGATAATTATGGCCTCATAAGATAAGTTAGATAGTGTTCCTTCTGTTTCTATTTTTATAATAATTTGAGAGGTATTGGTGTTAATCTTCTTTGAAACTCTCGTAGAATTCTGTGCTAAAACTATCTGGTCCTGGGCTTTTGTTTTCATTGTGGGATTTTAATGACTGCTTCTATTTCACTAGGGGTTATTTGTCTATTTGCATTGTTTATCTATCTGATCTTGATTTAACTTTGGTAAGTGGTATCTATGAGAAAATTACACATTTCTTTTAGCATTTGCAATTTGGTATAATACAGGTTTTTTCATTCATTCACTCCATTCATTCATCCATCCATACATATATCCCAATTGCAGCCCCCTCCCTCTCTCCTCCCATTCCTACACTTCCCCCTCCCCTTTCGCTTCACATGACACCAGGACTAAGCTCCTCTTCCTTCACTGAGGCCGGAAAAGGCTCAACTAGGGGAAAGTGACAAAACAGCAGACAACAGAGGAACGTGTGTGTGTGTGTGTGTGTGTGAAAGCACGCTTTTCAAAAAACCTGGAGAGATAGTTTGGAAAATTTCCACAGACACTCAAGAACTGTCTGGGGATCAATTTTAGACCTAGAAGCACCCTTTTCCCAGCCTTTGCTGGAATCCCAAAATTAGGTAAGTGGCGTCCCAATTCAATATTATGGGATCAGCAGCTTTGGTGAGGTTAATCCATAGACATCTCTGAGATATGAGATTACCTCAGAACAAAGGCCTGGCTTTGTTCCAGACAGACTCCTCTGGCATGGCCACATCTTCACACAAGAGTACAGGGGTGGGATTGTGAACCCTGGAAGAGGTACCTGCTACCTCTTGGCAGCAGCTGGGGGACAGGGTGCTTACTGAACCCAAAGCTGCCTCAGGCAGAGAGGGAGGTAGAAGAGAAGCAGTTGGTCCCCCTGTGGCTGAGTCGCTGGGCTGGGTTCTCAACTCCTCTCAGGTTTGAAGATGATTGGCGGAGAACTATGAGGTGAAGAGAGTGGCCCCAAGAAGTTCAGCTTTTGGGTCTCAACTTCCCCCGAGTCACAGGCACCAGGAGACTGAGTTTTCTCTCTCTTTTTTTCCCCTACAATTTATTCATTGTATATCCCGATTGTAGCTCCCTCCCTCCACACCTCCCAGTTCCACTCTCCCTTTCTCCCCCGCCCCCATTCCCTTCTCTTAGACCACTGAAAAAGGGAGTTCTCCTTCCCTGCTATCTGCCCATAGTTTATCACGTCTCATCAGAACTGCCTGGATCCTCTTTCTCTGTGACCTAGTAAGGCTACATCGCCAGGGGCGAGTGATCAGAGAGCAGACAACGGTGTTCATGACAGAGGCAGCTCCTGCTCCCCTTACCTGGGAATCCACATGGAGGCTGAGCTGCCAATCGGCTACACCTGAGCAGGGGGTCTAAGTTCTCTCTGTGCGTGGTCCTTGGTTGGTGCATCAGTCTCTGTAGGACCCTTGGGGTCAGAATTTTTTAGCTTTGTTGGTCTTCTTGTGGAGCTCCTGTCCCCTTTGTGTCCTTCTATCTCCCCTCCTTCCTCCATAAGACTCTCTGTGCTCTGCCCAGTTTGGTTGTGATTCTCAGAATCTGCTTTGATCCCCTGTTGGGTACAGCCTGTCATAGGACCCTCTAGAGCAGGCTCCCATCCTGTTCCTTCTCTTCCTCCGCTTCTGGCGTCTATCCTGCTTGTCATACTGAATTGGCTTTAAGCATCTTCCTTAGGGTCCTCCTTAGTGTTTAGCTTCTTTCGGTCTGTAGATGGCTGTACTATAGTAAACAGCTAATATCCACTTATAAGTGAGTGTATACCATGCGTGTCTTCCTGCTTCTGGGTTACGTTACTCAGGATGATCTTTTCTAGGTTCATCCATTTGCCTGCAAATTTCATGATTTCCTTGTTTTTAATAGCTGAGTATTATTCCACTGTGTAAACATGCCACAATTTCTGTATCCATTCCTTTGCTGAGGGACATCTAGGTCATTTCCAGAATCTGGCTATTACAAATAAAGCTGCTATGAACATGGTTGATCCAAAGTCCTTATTGAATGGTGGAGCATCTTTTGGGTAAATGCTCAGGAGTAGTATAGCTGGATCTTGAGGTAGCGCTAGTCCCAATTTTCTGAGAAAGAATCAGATTGATTTCCAAAGCAGTTGTACAAGTTTGCACTCAGACCACCACTGGTAGAGAGTTCCCTTTTTTCCACATCCCCTCCAGCATGTGTTGTCACTTCCGTTTTTGATCTTAGCATTTCTGATGGGTATAAGATTCAATCTCTGAGTCATTTTGATTTGCATTCTCCTGATGACTAAGGATGTTGAACATTTCTTTAAGTGTTTTCCCACCATTCAATATTCCTCTGTTGAAAATTCTCTGTTTAGCTCTGTACCCCATTTTTAATTGGATTGTTTGATTTGTTGATGTCTAATTTCTTGAATTCTTTATATATTCTGGGAATTAGCCCTCTGTCAGATGTAGGGTTGGTGAAGATCCTTTCCCAGTCTGTAGACTGTCATTTTGTTTTGTTTACGGTGTCCTTTGCTTTACAGAAGCTTTTCAGTTTCATGAGGTTCCATTTATTGATTGTTGATTTTAGAGCCTGTGCTGTTGGTGTTCTGTTCAAGGCTCTTCCTCAATATTTCTTCTAACAGATTTAGTGTGTCTCCTTTTATGTTGAGGTCTTTGATCCACTTGGACATTAATTTTGTGCAGGGTGATAGATATGGGTCTATTTGCATTTCTCTACATGTAGACAGACAGTTAGACCAGCACAATTTGTTGAAGATGCTATCTTTTTTTCTATTGTGTGGTTTTGGCTTCTTTGTAAAAAATCAGGTGTCCACAGGTGTGTGGGTTTATTTCTGGGTCTTCTATTTGATTCCATTAATCCACCAGTCTGTTTCTATGCCAGTACCATGCAGTATTTATTACTGTTGCTCTGTAGTACAGCTAGAGATCAGGGATGGAGATACCTGTGGAAGATCTTTTATTGTAGAGGATTGTTTTAGCTCTTCTGGGTTTTTTGTTTCTCCATATCAAGTTGAGAATTGTTCTTTCAAGGTTTGCAAAAAATTGTTCTTTCAAGGTTTGATGGGAATTGCATTGAATCTGTAGATTGCTTTTGGTAGAATGGCCATTTTTTACTATGTTAATTATACCAAGCCATGAGCATGGAAGAGCATTCCATATTCTGATATCTTCCTCAATTTCATTCTTCAGAGACTTGAAGTTTTTTTTCATATACATCTTTCACTTGTTTGATTAGAGTTACACCAAGATACTTTTTTTGGTGGTGGTGGGGTGTCTGTTATGCAGGGTGTTGTTTCCCTAATTTCTTTCTCAGCCTGTTTGCCTTTTGTATACAGGAGAGCTACTGATTTTTTTTTTTTTAGTTAATTTTGTATCCTGCCACTTTGCTGAAGGTGTTTGTCAGCTGTAGGCATTCCCTGATAGAGTTTTTTGGGTCACTCATGTATACAGTCATGAATAGTGATACTTTGACTTCTTCCTTTCTGATTTGTATTCCCTTGATCTTCTTTAGTTGTCCTATTGTTCTAGCTAGGACTATGTACTATGTTGAAGAGATATGGAGAGAGTGGGCAACCTTGCCTTGTCCCTATTTCAGTGGAATTCATTTAAGTTTCTCTCCATTTAGTTTGATGTCAGCTACAGGCTTGCTATATATTTGTCTTTACTATGTTTAGGTATGTGCCTTGTATCCCTGATCTCTCCAAAACTTTAAACATGAATATGTGTTGGATTTTGTGAAATGCTTTTTCAGCATATAAGGAGATGATCATGTGGGTTTTTATTTTCAGTTTGTTTATAATTACATTGATGGATTTCCATATATTGAACCTACTTGGTCATATTGGATGATACCTTTGATGTGTTCTTGGATTTGGTTTGTGAGTATTTTATTGAGTATTTTTGCATCAATGTTCATAAGAGAAATTGGTCTGAAATTCTCTTTGTTGGATCTTTGTGAGGTTTAGTTATCAAGGTGATTGTGGCCTCATAGAATGAGTTTGGTAATGTTCCTTCTGTTTCTGTTTTGCCGAGTAGTTTGAAGAGTATTGGTATTAACTCTTCTTTGAAGGTTTGGTAGAATTCTGCACTGAACCACATGACCCTGGGTTTTTGTTTTTGTTTTTGTTTTGTTTTGTTTTTTGTTTTTTGAATAGGAAATTTTTCATGACTGCTTCTATTTCCTTAGGGGATATAGGACTGTTTAATTTCTTTGCCTTATCCTAAGTCAACCTTGGTAAGTGAAATCTATCAAGAAAATTGTCTATTTCACTTAGATTTTCAAATTTTGTGGTATGCAGACTTTTGAAGTAAGACCAATAATTTTTTGGATTTTTTCAGTGTCTGTCATTATGCTCCCCTTTTCATTTCTGATTTTGTTGATTTGGATAGTGTCTCTCTGCCTTTTAGTTAGATTGGCTAAAGGTTTGTCTATCTTGTTGATTTTCTCAAAGAACCAGCTCTTGGTTTCATTGATTCTTTGAATTGTTCTTTTTATTTCCCCTTTATTGATTTTAGCCCTGAGTGATTATTTTTAGACATCTACTCTTGTTTGGTGTGTCTACTTCTTTTTTTCCTAGGGCTTTCAGGTGTGCCATTAAATTGGTTGTATGAGATGTTTCAAAATTCTATATGAAGGCACTTAGTGCTATGAACTTTCCTCTTAGCACTGCTTTCATTGTGTCTCATAAGTTTGGCTATGTTATGCCTTTATTTTCATTGAATTCTAGGAAGTCTTTAATTTCTTTATTTCTTTTCTGACCCAGCTAATGTTGAGTAGTGAGTTGTTCAGCTTCCATGTGTGTGTAGGCTTTTTGCTATTTCTGTTGTTGTTAAGGTCCAGCTTTAGTCCATGGTGGTCTGATAGGCTTCTTGTATCTGTTGGTGCTGGCTTTGTGACCGACTATATTTTCTGTTTTGGAGAAGATTTTATGAGGTGCTAAAAAGAAGGTATATTCTTTTGTGTTTGGGTGGAAAATTCTGTAGATGTTTCTTAGTTCCATTGCTTCATGACACCTGTTAGTGTCATTGTTTCTCTATTTAGTTTCTGTTTCATTGACCTGTCCTTTGATGAGAGTGGGGTGTTGAAGTCTCCCAATCTTAATGTGTGGGCATCTATGTGTGGTTTAAGATTTATTAATGTTTCTTTTATAAATGTGTGTGCCCTTGTATTTCAGGTGTATATGTTCAGAATTGAGATGTCTTCTTGATGGAGTTTTCCTTTGATAAGTATGAAGTGTACTTCTCCATCTTTTTTGATTAATTTTGTTTGAAAGTCTGTTTTATTAGATATTAGAATGTCTGCTCCTGCTTGTTTATTGGCTCCATTTTCTTGGAAAATCATCTTCAAGCCCTTTACTCTCAGGTAATGTCTATCTTTGTGACTTAGGTGTGTTTCTTGTATGTAACAGAATGTTGGGTCCTATTTACAAATCCATTCTGTTAGTCCGTATCTTTTTATTGGGGAGTAGAGTACATTGATGTTGAGAAAGATTAATGACTATTGACTGTTAATTCCTTTGATTTTGATGTTGGTTTTAGTAATTTGTGTGCTTGTCTACTTTTAGTTTTGCTATAGGGAGGTTATTTATTTCCTGTGTTTTCCTGGGTTAGCCTTCTTGTGTTGTATTTTTCCTTCTAGTAGCTTCTGTAGTTCTGGATTTGTTAGTAGGTACTGCTTAAATTTGTTTTTTGTTATTGAATATCTTTTTCTCTGTCTATGCTGGTGGAGAGTTTTGCTGGGTATAGTAGTCTGGGCTGACATCTGTGTTCTCTTAGAGTCTGCATGAAATCCATCCAGGTCCTTCTGGCTTTCATAGTCTCTGTTGAGGAGTCAGGTGTGATTCTGATGGGCTTGCCATTATATGGTATTTGGCCTTTTTCCCTTGCAGCTTTTAGTATGTTTTATTTGTTCTGTATCTTTAGTGTTTTGATTATTATGTGATGGGAGGATTTTATTTTCTGGTCTAATTTATTAGATGTTCTGTAGCCTCTTGTATGCTTATATGCATCTCTTTCTTTAAATGAGGACTATTTTCTTCTATGATTTTGTTGAAAGTATTTTTCTGAGCCTTTGAGATGGGAATCTTCTTTTTCTTCTATTCCTGGTATTCTTAGGTTTTTTTATTTTTTTCATGGTGTCCTTGATTTCTTGAATGGTTTGTTTCAGAAATTTTTTTAGCTTTAACATTTTCTTTGATTGATGTATCAGTTTCTTCCATTGTTTCATCTACACCTGAGATTTTCTTCTATCTCTTGTATTCTGTTGGAGTGCATAACTCTGTAGTTCCTGTTTTCTTCCTTAAGTTCGCTCTCTCCAGTTTTTTTTTCAGTTTGTGTTTTCTTTAACATTTCCATTTTCATATATTAAACCGTATTTTTATGTCCTTCACCTGTTTGTTTGAACTTTCCTCTATTTTTTAAAATTTCTTTCAGTGATTTAAATATTTCTTCTCTAAAGGCCACAATCTGTTTGACTGTATCTCCCTTATTTCATTACAGATTTTATTCATTTCCTCTATTATCATCTTCATAAATATAGCTTTAGTGTCATTTTTTTGAGTTTCATTTGTGTTAGGGTATCCAATACTACTTGCCCTTGGATTACTGCGTTCTGGAGATGCCATATTGATTTGACTTTTGTTGATTGTGCTTTCATGTTGGCTTTTACCCATCTGGTTGTCTCAAGTGTTGGCTGGCAGTTTCTGGTGCCTCCTGGAGTCCTGTGGTGCAGAGCTGGTGTGGGAAATCCTCTGGGCAGGAAGCTGGTTGTTCCCTCAGGAGCCCTCCTCAGATTGGTGGGTATGGTCTCTGACTGGCAGGTGGTTCTGAGGCAATTGTGGCAGTTCTTCTCAGGTGTATGAGCCTGTGGGCTAACTGGACTCCTCAGGAGCCCAGGGGCTCTCCTCTCATCAGGGAAGTCCCAGAGACAGCTGCCATTTCACTGGCTTTCTTGCTCTGAAGTTAATTTGCTGCAGCTGCTCAGACACTTTACTCAGACACTATGTTTGCTGGGTGCCGCCCTCCCAAAGAACTAAGGAGCCCAGAGGTTTGGTTGGTCTCCTTAGGGAGACAGGTTGAGCTTTGGAGCAGCACCTGGGGCTCTTCCTGTGGCTGCCAGGCATCTGTAGGTCTGAGGTACCCCAGTACCCAGAAGTTATTCGCATGTGGCTTGAGGCTGGAGACCCTGAGTCTGCAGGAAACCAGGAACTTTTCTGGGGATTAACTGGGTGCCCTGAGGTCAGACCTGTTTGTTTCCCTTACAGTGAAGTTTGCTTACCATTTGGAGACCCAGTCTCTGTTGTTTTGGGGCCCACAGTTCAGTCTGGGACAGTGAGCAGACATGTAGCTCTGTGCTGGAGACCAAGTTCTTGAAGGGACCTAGGAACTTTTCCAGGGGTTAGCTGGGTAGCCTGAGGTCAGATCTGATTGTTTCCCTCACTGTGGAGTTTCCTGTCAACTGGGAGACCCAGTCTCTGGGGTTTGGGGGCTCACAGTTTGGTCTGGGAAGGTGAGTACAGCGTGAAGGTGTGTGGCTAGGTGCTGGATACAGAGTGCCTACAGGAACCCAGGAATTTTTCTGGAGCTTAGCTGGCTGACCTGAGGTCAGACCCAATTGTTTCACTCACTGTGGGTTTCCTCTCACCTGGGTAACACAGTCACTGGTGTTTTGGGGCCCGCAATTCAGTCTGTTGGTAGCTGTGCAGTCCCTGCTGCTTTGTTGATAAGACACAGTATGTGATTGATGCCACCATCTTGGATCCCCCTGTTAGAAACTTTTTAGATTTAGAATTGTCTTTGACCAATCTGCCCCTGAGATTCTCTCTTCCATCTCTTGTATTCCATTGGTGATGCTTGTGTTTGTAGTTTCTGTTCTCTTTCCTACATTCTCCAATTCTAGGATTTCCTCAGTTTGTGGTTTGTATTTCCCTTTTCAGCTCTTGGACAGTTTTATTCATTTCCTTCAATTGTTTGATCGTATTTTCCTGTATTTCTTTGGGGGATTTATTTTCCTCTTTTAAGGCCTCTTTCATTTTCATAACATCATATTTAAGATAGGTTTTTTGTGCTTTAGGTGAGATAGGCTTTCCAGGGCTTACTGTAGTAGGAGAGATGGGTTCTGGTAGTGCCATAGGGGTTTTGTTGCTTGGGTTCTTATGCTGACCTCTCGCCATCTAGTTGTCACTGGCGTTGTCAGGCCTAGTGGTGCCTGATGGTAGGAGGTCCCTGAGAATTTAGGTAGAGCCAGTAGTCCCAGATGGCAGCAGTCTTCTGGTTTTCCTGGGTGGCAGGAGGCCTCCAGGGATACAGGGAGAACTGTTAGTCCCTGATGGCTGCTGTTGTCTGGGATTGCAGATAGAGATGGGGTCCTGATGGTCCCTGATGATTGCTGGTCTCTGGGATGGCAGGTAGAGATGGGGCCAGGATAATGGAGCATGCCAGGGAGATGGAGTGCGCCAGGGATATGGAGGGCAGAGGGCCTGCAGCAGAGTGGTGCTAGTGGGGGAGGGGAGGCCAGGAAGGGATGATCTCTGGGCTCCAAAGGTGGCATAAGGGGGAGGAGGGTGAGGGAGGCTACAGCTGATGGTCTGTTGCAGAGCTAGGAACAAGCCTGAGGAATTGTGTCTGCTCAGGGAACAGAGAGAGCAGAACAAGCCCCAGTTTGTAAAGTGTGATATGAAGCCAATTTACTTTGTGTCGTGGATACTCATTGCCATATGTTCAGTGTCTATTTCTTCTGGGAATTGCAGCTCTCGACTTTATCTTTCCTGCAGACTTACATTCTACCAAAGTAGTCCTCAACCTGATTCACAAAGTCCCTTCTTCCCCTGCATAATTTAACTGGGATTAGTGAAGACAAATCAGTTTGAGAAAATTGGAGGTTAAAAACGAACAACTCTGGGGTTGCGGCTAGACTTCTTCCCTTCAGGTCCATCTGCACCGAGACAAAGGATGAAGCAGCCATGAGTGGAACTGGAGGAAAATGTCTCACTGCCTTGAGTGGCCATTAAGTCTTGGTATAGGTTCTATGAGACACATATCTCAATATACCTTCTCCCCCTAAACTGTTTCAGTCTGTGTGTTTGCTGCCCATAACCAAAACAGCCCTGATTAGCTCACTTATTTTAATTTGTGATTGGCCCTGGCAGTGGTAGCTGGCCCCTTGGGTGTTTGTATCACGGTGCCGATGAAGCCAAGGTTTGTCCTGTGCTGAAAACTCTCTGACCACCTCGGCTAATGCCAGTTTCTCAGCTCATTGTTTTATTAAAATGTCATTTTAGGGTTTTTTTGTTTATTTTTTTTCTGGTAAATTTCAGCTCTTGGTTGAGCCTTTGAAAATGTGTGGAGGATCTGACAGCTGGTGGGATGCTTTAGGACCAGATTCCAAACTTTTAAGCCATAGAATCACACACTATTTGTGAGTGTCTGAACAGAAGAGAACGACCAGAGCTTCGTGCCCCAGTTTTGTTCCTTGCTCTTCTCACCTTCAATTTGTTTTCCTTTCTGGCTGTATTTGTTTTCTGAGCTCTCAGCCTGATCTTTGACTATGCCTCTCAACCAGTATCATCTACACCATGACTGTAATTTACTGGCGACATCTCCCACTTATTAGTTAGGTTCCCAACTCACCATTTCTGGGCCTGGGGTCAACTGGAGCCTTGTCTGAATAAGTCCTCAGCTTTACGAACCTTAGGTAATAAGGGAAAGCATCAAAAACCACTGAATAGCATATGGTTAGACCAGTTACAATCCATCATCAATTATTCTCGCTCTAGTCAGGATCCCATGTGTACCCCGGGCTGTCCTTAAACTCATTACGCTCGTTCCTTAGTCTCTAGAAACATGCGCCACCACACCTGGCTCTATCACTGCTTTTGATCATAGGTCAATAACATCATTTTTTCTATAAAAGTGGCCTCTGTATTCATGATCAGATGAGCATAGTGTTCTATAAATTATTCTATAAGAAAACAGCAAGAAAAGACAAACACCTCTTCAGTGTTCTAGGATCATACAACAGTCTTTCAAACCTTATCATCCAAATAATACCTCCTTATCTTAACCTGCCCTTCCTTTCAAATATATTAACATTAATTTGAAAGTAAAAGGGTAAGAGAAAAATCGGCTATTTTGTTAACATAAATGTACAAATGGCATTCTGCCGGTGATTTTTTGCCTGTACCTCAAATCATCATTTTGAGCTGCAAACTATTCCTAACACAATTAAAGCATTTTACTCAGCACCGTTCCCACTTGATTTAAAAAGCATTAGTGCTGGAGTGAACACTGAATGGCTGCTCTTCAAGGTGAAAATAAGTAGCTAAGTACTTCTGGATCATGTCTAAACTGCACTTGGCTTTCGCCAAAAGCTGCTGCCGGGGGAGAGGAGACGCACAGTCAGATTGCTGCAGGCCTCTTTCTCAAAACCCAACTCCTGTTGGCTTGAAATGCTCAATGAACATGCATGGGCTGGGTAGAGACAGAAATCACAGTGTTGTTTATTGAGCTGCATCTCTTATAACTATAGTGGGACAGTCACCCCACACCTGGCATACACACACACGCACGCGCACACGCACACGCACACACACACACACATATGGCCTTCTCAATGTGGACTCAAGGTGGCAGGAGCTCGCTGCAGGTTCTAGTGTAAACATTTTCTATTTGACTGTTTATGTCCTTACACAGTCATTTTGAAGGGGGCTGGTTTTCATATTATAACGCAGGTTGTTTACCAGCAGTTAGAGCAGGAGCAGGGTGGGGGTGGGGAGCAGAGGAGGCTGTAGTGTGTGCGCGTTTGTGTGTGCACTCGAGTGCCTGCGTGCCTGCATGCCTGCTGCTAACTTTGAGTATCATCCTCTAACATTTTCACTTAGTTTTGAGGCAGGGGCTCTTACTGCATTTAGTGCCAGACTTGACTGGTGAGCTCTGCCTGCTCCTGCTCTCAAATGTTTCAGTGCATGCCATCATGAGAATGCCGGGAAGGACTCATCTAGAAAAATCACACTGTTTTAATAGTTTCTAAGTATTTAACTTCAAAATCAGAACTCAGATCCTTATGTGAGTGCAGCAAGTGCTTTTACGCAGTCATTCCCCAGCTCTACAGTTACTTTTTGCGTTTGAATTGTGAAAAACTTAATATCTGGTTAGATCTCTGATTGTTGACCAACCCTTCCCCTAACCCCAGCCCCGTGCCCTCACGATCGCTTCTCATTTTATTATTGTAGTGGCAATGTAACACTAGTATCTATCTATTGATATTTGTTGCTCTGTGCTTTATATAGAACACTCCTAATATTTCTACTTGAAATGTTTTCTGTGTGTCTTTGTAGGCATTCTTCAGTAGGCTAATGAAATTGCCACCTTGTTTAAACACTTGTATTAAATTTCTTTGAATGATCGTTCCCCATCTTTTGAGTTGGTGAAATGACTTTTCTCTTTTAACCTACTAATGTGGTGAGTTATATTATTGGGTGTTAAATCAAATTGTGTTCCTGGAATGGACTCAGGCTGGCCGTGTCTTTTACATCCATGGCTGGATTCAACTTATGGTACCTTCTAAGTATGGTACCAGGAGGGGGTTGCCAGCCCCTCCTCAGACATTGTCTAAGTCAATTTTTAAAATTATTCTTTAAACATTTCGGCTTTTTATTTCTTCGTGAGTCACATATAGTGAATTGCTTTTCTCCAGAGGAATTTGTCAATGGCATATGTTTTGAACTATCTTCTTGGTCTTCTACTCTGTCTGTAACAGGCTCTACTTTCAATTGTGATATAGCTGTGTGTCTCTTTTACTTGATTAGGCTAACCAAAAGCTTAACATTTTACTAACATTATCAAGGTTATCTTTTGTATCTGTTGCTATCGGCGCTTCTGTCTTTGTTCTCTATACTGCTTATTTCCGTTCCTGTGTTTATCTTTTCTCTTAATTTTTTCTTATTGCCTTTAAAAATGATATTGATATTTATCAGAAATAGTTATATGTTTCAGTATGCGCAGTGTGTGCGTGGGTGTGTGTGAGAGAGAGAAGGGGTAGGAATAGGTATATTATGGCATGTATGTGAGAACAGAGAACACCTTTGGGGTCAGTCCTTGACTTAAACTGTGTTTGAGACCAGGTCTCATAGCTGTTTTGTTATTGGGCTGCCCAGTAGCTCCCCAATTCTCCTGTTTCTGCCTCCCACATCCCTGCAGAGGAGCAGGGATTACAGACTCATATGCTGCTGCATCCAGCTTTTATGTGGGCTTTGGGGCATCTTAATATGGGTTCTCAGGCTCGGCTCTTGGCTTTATTCTCAGAAGCATCTTTCAGTCATCCAGAAATAGGTTTTGAAGAACTTGAGATTCTATGATATTCCAATGAGATGCCTCAAACATCGCCAGGACATATATTTATTAAAGTCTAGAATGTCTTATCTAAAAAAATTGCAGTTTTAACTTTTTTCTAAGTCTTAAGCTTTAAATTTTTGTTCATTTTCGTCTCTGCTAAACATACAAAATAATAGATTTCTGCAAATGACTACTTTGACATTCCCAAGTTTCATGATGTATGACTTAATTTTAGTATATTTTAATTTTCATAATGTTTTCATCTTTGATTCATGTATTATTTAGAAATATTTCCCAATATCATAATTATCTTTTCATCCATGTCTAATTAGATTTTTAAAAAATCAAACTTTAGACCTTAAGTCTAGTTTGTGTCTATATCCCAGTGACGATTTAAATTTTAAATTGTCTTTGTGTGTGTGTATATGATATATGCATGTGTACATGCTTGTGTGTGTGCGCACGCATATGCATATGGAAGACAGAAGTCAATGTCATGTGTCTTCCTCTATCACACCCCACCTCATTTTTGGAGGCATGTTTTCTCACTACACCTGAGGCTCACTGATTGGCTCAGTCCATGAGCTCCCATGATCCACCTCTCTCTACCTCCCATCGCTGGTCTCACAGATAAATGCTGTAAGGCCTTGGTGCACACTGGAAATTTGAACTCAGATCTTTAATCTTGTGCAGCAAACACTTTACCACTATTTCCGTAGCCCTCAAGTTGTAGATTTTTAAGTATCCGAAAGTTTTATTTGCTTCCGTATAAATTGTTATTTCTAGTAGCCTAACTCTTGTTAACTTTCAATCTCATTAATTTATCTCTTTAAACATTTTGTGTAGTTATTATAAGACTGAATAAGATAATGCCAGTATCTAATTATTAGAGGCTTAATGTTAAAATACTTTTTATCATTTTTTCCCTTTCTACTCTTGTTTGCAATACATTATTATTTAATGATTTTTATTTTGAGCTCATTGCTTAAACATAGTATATGAGAAACCTTAGAGGAGGGTTTTGGTTACTTCCACCCAGAGAAAAACAGCATGTTTGTATCACACACCTCAGAACATAAGCAACGAGGTTACACTTTGGTTTACTTTCTCATTAAGGTATTTTTGTACCCATCAAGTGAATAGACCTTATGATTGTGGGTCATAAAGTCTTTTCTTTTTCCTTGTGTGCGTGTGTGTGCGCGCATGTGTGTGTGCGTGTGTGCCTTTATGTGATTCTGGTGCCTGTGCACGTCTGAGTCTTTGGATTCTCCAGGAGCTGGAGATAGAAGTGGCTGTGAGCTGCCCTACTTGGGTCCTGGGAACTGAATTCTGACCCTCTGAAAGAGTGGTAAGCGCTCTGAACCATCTCTCCAGCCCCAGAACATAAATTCTTCAGTGACAGCCGGCATCAATGGTAATATTATTTTAATTTTCCTGCCACAGTTATAGCAGAGACTCAGTTTTCTTTATAGGCTCTTTTTACTAGGAGCCACCTTGTTTCTGGCTCATTCTTTCAGGAATGCGAATGTCTGGGTTCTTCTGAAATCTTGTGAAGCAGCTGCGACACTTTGAAATATATTGAGTTCTTAGAATATATAGTATTATGGATTGTCATAATTATACATTGAAGCATAATTATCAAAGTACTAAAAATCGAATGTGTGATGTATTAATATGTATGTTTTAAAAATTATATGGTTTAGTGATTTGCCTAATAACTGCCATAATTACATAATAGTAATAATGAGCAAAGGCATGATTTCAAGGTGTCTGCAGCACCTTGATATTGCACAGAACAGCTATGGTTTACTCTGCAGGCAAAGGTAGCAACTGCTCCAACCCCTGATATTTGTTACTTACATTTTATGTAATATGGAACTTTAATATGAAAATAAAGATATGATTTTTTTTCTATTGAAGTCCATACAGTCTTTTACAAACACTGTGAAAGTTGGCAGGCTTCATGGTTAAGAAACCCTGGAAAGGACCAATGTCATGTGACCTTTTAGACAGGCTCTCGGTCTTGGTGGGCTGCCTTCCAGTCACCCCGGCTTTTACTGTACAGGGCAGTTTCTGGCTTAAACCAGATAAGGTGAGTGGTGTGAAAAAGAAGATAGCAGTGGAGTAATAGAGCAATGGTGTTTCGTGAAGGAAATGATCAGTATAGTGGGAAGTGAGCAAGGATGTAGTATACTTCCGCTTCCTCTTATTGCAGACACTGCTTGGATTTAGGGAACCGTCTGCCGCACTGCCAGAGGGTGTGCAGGGTGTGCGTCTCCCATCATTTTAAAGTCTTAACGGACAGAGACTCTTTATTTTTGTTGTTAAACTCACACATGAGTGGATCTCTCTCTCTTTGTGTGTGTGTGTTAAATACACAGTAAAGGTTTGCTGCGTGGTTAAGGAAATAAATGAAATAAATGTGCAGCCATGGGACCAAAAGAGTACATCTGAATTTTCAGTTCCGTGGCTGGCTCTGTGAACTATTAAAAGAATTTACAGTTTCAGGTTTTAAGAAGTAATCCCCCTGTGAATATATTGTGACCTGCGTTCACAGCGAATATTCTATCTACAGATCTATATATAGAGATAGCGGGTGAAGTATGTACCAGGATGGCTATGTATAGATTTATTTGGCCCCAGAGATCAAGAAAGACTAAAATAGAGCTCCTGTACAACAGGGGGAAGATGGCATCCTTTCCAACATGTTTAATTACTCTAATAAAATTATTTTTGAAGGGAGATGCTTTACAGAATTGTTGCTCAAACATTTGACTTTTAAGGGCCACACTTCACTGAAGTGAGATTACTTTTCATTTTGTCTAATACCTTAACCTCAAGGGCAAAATCTGCCAGACGCCTCACTGCTCCAGCTACTCCAAGCTGCTGCCAAGTGGGAGGGGACTAGCTGTAACTCACACCTTGGGATGACTCTAGTACCAATCTTAGTTTCCTCAACTGTCATTATTTCAAGCTACAGTGAGGAACAAGGGGGACAAATGATGAACAAACACCCAGATGTGTTAGTGACATCTGCTGATATGAAAGCTTAAAACTGGACACACGCTATGTTTGCTCCTGCTGCAATTAGTCTTTCCTTCATAAGACACGATTGCTCTGTCGCTCCTCTGCCATTTATTAAAAAGCAAATTAGATATAATCTTTAGCACTCCATTCACCCTCCAGCTATCGAAGTATGGGGCTTAATAAAACAAGGACATGCTTTTCAGAATTCCCAGTGTTCTACGAGGCCCAGCTTCTGCAGGAAAAACAAGCAGAGCACACATAAAAGAGCAACAGAACCATTTTAGATGTGTTACATCCAAGCATGTCACCCTTAGCATGCAAGCACATGACACTATGGTGTATACAACAATGGGTGCCCCATGGGAGTCTTCAGCTAAAGGCTCAGAAAAGGAACTTTTCTTTTTTGTTTGTTGCTAAAATCCTAGGCTCCTCCCTGCTGTGGAAGTTCCTTCCACAGGTTCAGGTTAAGGAATGAGATGGAGATGGCTGACTGGGTCCTCTTACTGTTTGCTCTTCCCTTATTACTCTGGATAGAGTTTGGGGAAGAATATGGCTGATCTTTGGTAAAAAGGAATAGTTGAAAGGCAAGTAGGGTTCAAGTGTATTTCCTATGGGCCACATTGTGTCTACACCCAATTCCCTGAAAAGTAAGTTAAGACCCTAAAACCAATGCCTGAGACTGTGGCCTAATTTAGAAATAAGGTGTTTGAAGGTATAACCAAGAAAGATGAGTTTAGGCTAGAGAACAATGAGGCCTAGTGCAAGGATTAGTGTTCTTTTAAGACAAGGGAAATGGAACACAGAGGCTTACACTGTGAGAAAACCCAGGGAGCCAGGAAAAGAGACTGACCAAGGGATCCTGAGGATAGCCAACATTGGCAGAAGCCAGGACACAGGCTCAGGAGAGAGTCCTCCTAGAACCTGCAGAATAGGAACCAGTCCTGCTGACTCAGTTTCTGACTTCTTGTTCCCAGAGCTGAAAGGGTAAGCATAGCTCTAAGTCACCCACTTCTGGGTGTTTTGTGACTGTAGTGATTCAGCAACAATGCATTTCTGGTTTTAGTGCGTTTTTGTTGTTTGTTTGTTTTTAAATAGTTCTTGTAAGATTTCCTTTATTTTTTCATTTGATCTAAAATGCAGAAATCTAACTGCTATAAATTAAAGCTCTCTGGGATTTGGGGGCTTAAAACTATATTTACTTTCTTTGTCTTTAAAAAAATATCATTAAAAAGTAACTTTAAAACTGTAGTCATGAAAGCGGAGCCAGGCAGATCTCTGTGAGTTCAAGGTGAGCCTGGTCTACAAAGCAAGTCCAGGACGGCCAGGGCTACACAGAGAAATCCTGTCTCAAACACAAAACAAAACAAAAAAAGGCATAGGAACCATAAGGCTATAATTCAAATGCTGACAAGGTAGGCAAGCCTTTTATAATTCTTGCTTCATAGCAAGCTCTATCAAATATTCTGAGGCAGAAGGCTGAAGATGATATTGTATAAGGAATTTGAGGATGGCATTCAAATATCTCCATCATTTCTATACTTTCGGAAGCTGCTTGCCTGCACTTCTTACATATATAGGTAATATTTATTTCTCTTAAGTCTCTGTTGGGGTTTAAGACTAGATAGTTATAGTCTCACAGTTAAACTTAAATTATTTAGGATGATAGAAATTGAAAAAATAATAGAATACTTTATCCAAGGATACCAAATATACAAATGTAAATCTTACCTAATAATTTTCATAATTGTTATTTTACATTAGTTTACTATTGTAAGAGGGCCCTTTATTACACTAAAATGGGGGAGATGTAGGTATAAGGTTATTGTGTAATTCAAATGCTGATTACTGAACCCCCTATACCTGGTTGCAGTCCTTGTTTTGAGAATCTCTTGTTTCAATGTTGTGCAAACACTTCTCCCAACTGTCCCCTGATATGTCAATAAGGCAGCTTATAGCCAATCATTGAGCAGGAGAAAGAGTAGGACTAGACTCCTTGCCAACCAGGGTGGAGGAGCTAGAGGAAGAAGTAGGGGATTCAGCCATGGGGGGAGGTCCGGGAGACATCAGGAGAAGGAGCTGGAGCTACAAAGTGCAAGTATCTCTGGGATGTATGCAAGGGGGAAGACAAATTAGCCTAGAGGTTTAAGAATAGATTAATAACTGCTCAGTTATTGTGCTGTAAGATTATTACTAAGTAAATATAAAGGAGTCTCAATTATTTGTGTGATAGACTGGTTAAGAGAGAAACTGAGAAACAAACACAGTTTTATAAAATTCACTTTAACAATGGGCTGAGGATATAGCTCAGTTGGTAGAGTCTATGTCTAGCATCTATGATGTCTTGGGTTCCATACCCAGAGCTGCATAAACCATAGCACTCACGGAGACAGTAGCATCAAGAGTTCAAGGTCATCCTCAACTACCAATGAGTGCAAGGCTGGCATGCCCTCCCTCCCTTCTTCCCTTCCTCTTTCTTTCATGCACACACATGCTTGTGCACTCGCACACACAGAGAGACCCATACGCCACACACACACACACACCGCACCACACCACACACCATCAGTCTTGATGAATTGAACCCCATTGTTTTGGGGCTCTTTTTCTCATTGTCAACGAACAATGTTTAAATTCTTTAGACCTCAATACACACAGAATTCCCTCTATTCATTAGGATAATCTGAACAAACAAAAAAAACAGAAAAGGAAAAGCTTACATGGATTCAAATGTTCTCACACTCAAATGCTCCCACACACCAGCACCACTGACAGACACTGTGTAGTTCTGAGAGACCTTTGGGGTTAACTGCACATAGGCCTACAGTCAGAGACACGTGTCTTCCCAGAATCCTTTCCTTGGCTAGTATGCTTTGCTCTAGGACCCCCTAAGCTTGCTTCTTTCAAAGTACAACACACTTGTACAATGATCTTTTCTTCTGGCCTTTTCTTTCTAGCTCTTTTTCTCTCCCGCTCTAGATTTCAGGGGTCTGGGAGCAGAGCTTTTTGCCTTCTGTCCTTATATTCTTTGTTTTCAGCAGCCTGCCTGGCAAGGAGCAGGCTCTCAGCCTTGGAACAATGAGTCTCTGCCCTCAAGGGCCCTGCAGTGCAAGCTGGCACCTTTCTACAAAACAGCATTGACAAATGGCAGCTGCTTTGTGTTTGAGCCCACATTTGTTAATGCTACTTTTAACAGGAAGTCCCAGTTCCTACAGCGGCAGGTATACACTATAACAATAAGGATTAGCCCGAGGTTAGCTCCCACAGCTGGGAGAAAGGAAGAAAATATATACAGGTATGTGAGGGTTCAGGGTGATCATTTCAAATTTCTGGATATTTATGTTTTACCCAATTCTCTCTGTAGCAGCAGCTTCGGGTAACTGTGGACACTGTTGCTTTAAATTAGTGATGGTTTGCTATTGACTTTGGGGAGCAAATCTGAGCTACTCCATGTTTTAGCTGATCTGCCTTGGAAGAATGGTACTGGCTGTGATGAATCCAGTTCCCTCTCTGGAACCTACTTGTCCAGGATTTATTGGCAATGGCTGTTAACACTTTTCTTGAAGTGGCCTTGATTTTTATTTTCAGGAGGTGGCCATCTGTCTAGTGGTGGCCTAGACTTGTCCATCAGCAGCAGTGGCCACCGTGGGCATGGTGCCAGCAGAGCACTGCAGCCAAGTAGCTTTTTGTGCTTCCTCTAATCCCCCTTTCCTCTTCTCTGCCATGCGTATTTCCATGATAAATCACCCAAGAAAGATTTCCAATGCGCTTTGACAGGATGAAACTGTGCGTTTCAGCTTGATCTCGTTAAGAGCCCCATAGCCAAATCCCCCCAGCGCTGAAAACAGAGAAGGCTTGCAAGCTGTTCACGGCCTGTCTCTCTAGCTGAGGGAGAGAGACTTGACTGACACTCTGCTGACTTTCTGCCCTTGACCTGGAGGGGGAGGAATGTTTACCACATGTTTCATTTGCAAAATCCCCGTGTAAGTTCAGTCTTGCGTAAGGGCTGAGCAACTAGACTGCTGAAGAATTTGCCAGTTTCCTACTCTCCTCCCTTCTCCCCTTCCATGTGGGCATGCTCAGTGTAACAGGCACTGTGGTAAATAATAATTAAGCCCAAAGTCCATATCCTCCAGGAGCTCACAGTGTGGTGGGGAAGAAAGATAAGCAAATAGATAATCATTACCAATGTGGGCCTTGTCATGGTATAACATAAAGCAGCATGAAGAGAGCAAGAGTGGGTACCAGAGTCCATTTGGAAGGGATGGTGCTGAGGATGGGCTTCCTGGTTGAAGTGATGCATAAACTGCTTTAAAGGGATGAATAGAGTGAGCATAGTCGGTTTGGGCAGTAGCCTGCATAGACTGAAAGGTTTGCCATAGCAAAGGCCTCCTTGCCTCGATCATTGTTTCAAGCACATGTTTTGCTCATGCTATGATTATTATGTGTTTCATGTCCCCATGATGTATGCTCCCTGACTGACTGTCCTGCCCCTGCTCTCTGTGGATCTTACTGAATGGATCATGCATTTGCATCTTGCTTAAATATCAATTCACACTTACTTTTGAATTCACTCCTCTTTGGTTGACATTGTCAGCTCATGGTCCTTTTTATTCACTGTGCAATCAGTGCTGCCCCTCATTTTCTTGGAAACAGCTGGTAGTACTCATGATCAAGAAAACTGAAGCTAGATTTATGTCATCTTACCTTTCAATTATCAATACCTTCCCAGGAAGGGACTCAGGTTATACCCAATTGATGGACAACTCTCATTCATTATCTGTTACTCTTCTATCACCTCAAAGAACAAAGAACAATGGTTTCCCAACCCCATTTTCATGAGATCCAACTTACTTACAGTCATGAGGAGTCTGTAAGACTTGAAGATTGATATTAGATAACCACTGCTATCCATGACATGGAACCCATACACAGATAAGATGCCAGTAAGCGTCAGAACTGTGGGCATAGAAGCTTTCGTCTGGAAATCAGGGTAGAAATGATGGTGGATTCAAATTAGTCTTCATCTTATCTGCCATGGCTCATATTTAGGACTCTGTCTTTGCCAGATAGCCAGCTACTTTTATTCTGCACTGGAGAGAGAAGGCATTTTTTTTTTTTCAGGCAATTAGCTTTAAAAAGAGTATGGTTCTGTGGCTTTACTGAAATGCCAGGAAAGATTATGAAATCTCTAAAGATCAGGAAAAAAAGCCAAGATGGTAAATGACATTTTATTCATTAGGATGGATTCCCAAGTTCTTCTAAAACTGTTTTGTCCTTTGTACATTGTAAAGGGTCTTTAGAGTTCCATTAGTCATAACAACAGCAATAAACCCAGCTTACTTTTGCACGAACTTTGCAGTCGCTCTATGCTTGAGTGTCTGCAATTCAAATGATAAATGAAGATCCTTGTAGGGGAGAATAAGAAAAGAAGGTTTCAAAAAATGACTGTTCCCCTATCTTTCAGAAAATTTAATAATTGTGTAACTTACTTTTTATCCCTAGGACAAAATGTTTGAACAAATCAATTTAAAGTACGTGTTTGTTTAAGTTCCTGGTTTTCTGATAGCCCATTCAGCTATAAGTTCATCAATGAATTAATCTATCTGTGACATTAGTGTCCTTATCTAGTCACCTCCAATCATGCCATCAACTAGAGACCATGCCTTCATGGTCCCTAAGCCATAGCAACAACCAAGTTCAGTCTGTGTCTGGAGTCTGACTAGGCTCATCTGTTAGCTTGAACAGTTAGCATGCCAGGCTCATGGTTTGGCTTCTGAGCAGTCTTCTCTGTCTCTGTCACCCCATGTGATAGCTGTCACTACCAGATTAACCCCCAAGTCTTCCCTGGAAAATCCCCCAAGGTCTTCCTCAGTCAGCTCTTCACTGGGTGATACATCACTTTCAGCCGTAGCATCTCTGCTTGGTGACTCACTCTTTCCAGTCTGCACACTGAAGGGTTGAGCTTCGAATTACGACAGAGTGGCCATGTACCTGTGCTCTACCCACTTCAACTGCATTTGAGGTGCCTCTGTCGCTACCACCACTGATCTCTAACACCAACCTCCTCATGAGGCTTTGTCAAAATATTAGTGTTTATAATAGCACGTAGCCTCTCAATGCACCTACTGCCAGGAGCTCTACTCTAAGCCTCCTTTCCACCTATGATACAGCTAAGCAGCAAGATGTTTATGAACAGCTTGTATGCTCTTGGGTGTCTCTGCTTTGTAAGCCCTAAGGGTTGAGAACACAGAATCTTCTAAAATAGGCAGACACCTCAAGTGTGTCTGGGCATGGATCTTTTATAGCTAACCATCCTGGCAGCAGGCAGCACTCTGCCTTCTCCTGACCAGTTAGCATTTAATGGAGTAAGGCACATCTAAGTTATATAGTCTCTCAGTAGGAGAATAGAGGGTTCACTCTTACTTTACAGTTGTATCAGCAGGAAGGATAACTGTCTCAGAAGGGCAAGTCACATGCATTTCTCCTCATTTGCACAAGCAGTCTACATGGATACTGTCCTTATGCTAGAGACAAAGAAACTGGGGCTAGCAAAGATGAGGTGATTTGCCTAAATTCATACCAGTGACAATGAGAACTGGGTCTGTTTCAGTGTGCCTGGCTTAAAGGCTCCTGATCTGTCAGCTCCCTGATGGCCAGCACTCAGAAGAAGGACCCAAGCCATGAGCAGGCTTTATGAAGGCAGGCTGTCATTTTTTTTTCCTTAGTTATTTCGAATTGTAGGACTAAGTACTCATTATCTTATTTGAGCCTCACAGAACATCTGTGGACTTGAGAAGACAGCAGTTATTAAAATAGAAACCAGAAACTGAGGACAGTGAAGCTTAGAAAGGTTAAATGATTTCCTAAAGCCTAGGGAAATGGAGAGGGGATGTTGCTCATTTCTGAGGTTTCTGGAGCAAACACCTGTGTGCTTTCCAGTAATGTTTAAAATCTCATTTGTAAAGTTAGCACAAATGTTTCCTTTTCCTCTGCAAGTATGTGTTGCATGCAGTGTACACATGTGAATGTGTGGGCATGTGTGCATGTGGAAATCAGAGTAGGATGTGGAGAATCTTCCCTTTTTCCACCTCCTGCCTTATTTATTGTCTTGAGTTAGGGTCTCTCACTGAAGCAGAGATGTGGTGCTTTGGTTATGCTGGCTTTGGGGGTATGCCTACCTCCATGCCCCAATGATTAAAGCACACGTAGCCATGCCTATCATTTTACATGATTGCTGGGATCTACCTCAGGTCCCCAGGCCCTGTATGCTCCTACCTGCAAAGCTGTTTCTCCAGCCCCAGGAATACGGGCTTATTTACTTTTCTATTATTGTGAAGAGACACCATGATCAAGGCAACATGAAAAAGAAAGCATTTGATTGGTGGGCTTGCTTACAGTTTCCGTTTCTTATTAATTACGATGGTCCGTTACCATCAAAGCAGGGAGCAAGGTCACAGGCAGGCAGGCATGGTGCTGGAGTGTTGGAGTGGTAGCTGAGAGCTCATGTCTTACCTTAGCCACAAGTTGGAGGCAGGCAGACAGAGAAAGAGGTGGGTGTGGGGGGAGACAGGGCCTGGCATGGACTTTAAACCTCAAACCCACCATTCAGTGGCACATCCCCTCCCCCAACAAGCCCACACCTCCTAATCCTCCAAAGAGTTACACCAACTAGGGACCAAGCACTCAAACACATGAATCTATGGAGACCATTCTCGTTCAAACCAATACATGTACATATATATATATATATATATATATATATATATATATATATATTATGAAAAAGAACAAAAAGTAAAATGTTTCCCAGGAATAAAATAAAAATCACATGCAGTTCTGAATTCTAGAGATCCAAGTTTTCCCACACTTCTTGGCAGCACAGGCCTGTGGTGGCTTCTCCCTGCTCTGTGACATGCTGTGCTCCACTGGGAGATGATGGCGTTGGGCAAAGCCCTCAGAAGGGTCAGCGTGTCAGGCTTTTTCTGTATGTGACCCTCCCTCGCTCGGCTCTTCCTAGAACTGACTGTGCATCTTGACTTCATCAGCTTGTCTCTGGAGGCCCTGTTTTTCTGCAGGGCTCTTCAGAATCCTTACCCAGAGTGATAGAGAACAAAGGCTCTCTTGGTTTATGTTCCCAGGAGGATATCAAGAGATGCCTCAGATAAAAGAGATCAAAGAAGTGCACCGGTCGGCTTTTTGAAAACTGCCCACTACCCCTTATAGCTCATACACGTTAACTGTTAGGAGCATCTTCAGAAGAGTCATTCCACCCTTATTGATAAACATGTTCATGGACAAGCTCTCTTGTTATTAATTAGTATTAAATGTTTCACCGTGGCAGACTCTGTGTGGTCCTCAGCTCAGCCAGGAAGGAATCAGGGCTTGGACATTAGCAGAGACCATGGAGGAGCTGGTGAGCAGCCTGAGCTACTGAATGAAGGTGGCCAGAGCAGTCTCCTTAAGATGGAGTACGATTTCTAGTTTGTTCTATTCGTCAGTATTCTCAGAGTGGACAGTTTGTCACTGAGCTCCTATCTGAAAGTGCTGTCCTGGAGTTCAGTAGAATATATTGGTCATTGCCTAGAAATCTTAGCATACTGAGTTCACACAAAGACTTGGGAATTCTTTGAATCAAAGATGGAGATGATTCAGCAGTGTCCTTCCATCAGAATGTGCTTCCTCTTCTCACTAGGCCTGCTCTGCTGGCTCAGCTTGTACAGAAGCTCTGTGTTTGATTCTAGCTTTCCCTTCTCCTGCTCTTTTTCCTCCCAGATCTCTCTATCACAGCCCTGGAGGCTGTAGCTAGTTAGTCTCCAGGGGTCTTGTTAAAGTTTGGATTTGGGTTCAGTGGGCCTAAAGTGAGGGCTCAGCATCCCAGGTATTCTGAGACTCTGAGGGATTCTGAGAGCTGGCTTGCCTGAGGACATAACCCCTGTGCACAGCTGTGGAACCTGACAGACCTGTCATGGAAATGCTGTGCTCCAAGGTTAAGCAAAGTTGACCTCATTAAGGGACCCACTTATTCTGTTCCTCAGTCCTGGATTCTACTGTGACTACACTCAGACTCAGGACTTTCTCTGTCCCTCATGAGGCTCGTTGTGCCCAGAATGCTGCTGTTATGGCTTCTCGAGCCTTGGCCTCAGGGAGAGATAGACCTCAGAATGCTTTGCCTCTTGCCTCCCTTTAATGACAGGACTGTATTCCTCGGCATCTGGGGACACGAGGGCATTGTCTACAGGACAGTTCTTAGATGTGCCAGAAGTGGGAAAGAAGGAGGAATCACTGCAGGTTGAATCAGTAAGCTACTCTTGAAATTCAGGCCTAGTATTGACTGACCTGAATGTTTTTCGACAGACTCCAACTGTTTTCATTGGACGCCCATCTCCACTCCCCCATCCCCACGTAATTTATTCTCCCACGCATCTTGCTTGAGTGCGACCTAGGGAAGTTTGACTAGTACCTGGCCATGGGGCAGGCCTCTGAGGCGAGGTTAATTGCTGTGCAAATGTGATTTTAGCCGTATTATCTTTAAGCAATCTAGGATGCTCCTTTGGGCTCTCTTCCTTGGCCTCCCAGCAGCCAAGACATGCATTTTTCCAGTTCAGAAAGGTCTGCTTTTAAAATTGCCTGGCCTTTAATGCACTATGTTGTCTTTAGTTGGAGGACAGGAAGTTTATGTCAAATGTTTTTATGTAAATATAAGTGTACATGGATCTGATGCTAGACACGTGAGACTCTTGGGTTCTCTGAAGAATACGGAATAAAACGGTATGGAAGGTGGTGGTTCAAGGCAGGCTTGTTAAGGTTATGTGGGTTGTCATCTGTGGCAGAGGATGGGGACCTGACCTGTCACCATAGTAACAGCCAAGAAGTTGTAGAACTGACTCCTGAGGGGCCGGCTGTAGTGGAGGACAGCTGTGTTTGGGACCACCATACTGCCCTTAGCCTGGATAGGGGAAGAGGCAGGATGAGTCAGGCTGGAGCTGACTTAATGTGGCCCAGAGTTCAGACGTTTCAAAAGTGGAGACAGAAGTCTGTGTCTGGTGCACACGGGGTGAGGCTGCTGGGAAAGAACAACCCATCCTTCTCCATGATGTATGTTCCTATTCTGTACTGGTTTGATTGAGAGACGCTTCCCCGAGGCTCAAGCATGTGAAGTCTTGAACTCCAGTTGTTGGTGTTTGGGAGGCAAAGGTGGTCCAGCATTGCTGGAGGAAGTCTGTCCCTGGGTGCAGGCTTAGACATTGGAAGCCTTGCACTGTCTAGTTCGCTTCCTCTGCTTTGTGATTTCAGTTCAAAATGGAAGCTCTCAGCTTCTTGCTCCTGCCACCCGGCCTCCTGCTTGTTTTCACTGTGCCATGTTGGACTCCATCCCTCTGGAACCATAAGCCAAAATGAGCCTTCTTCCTTCAGTTGCCTTTGGTCATGGTATTTAATCACAGCAACAGAAAAGAAAGCAATACATGTTTTTGTTGGTTGATTGGTTGGTTGGCTTTGTATTATTTTGATACAGGGATCACAAAATAGCCCTTGTAGGTCCCAGGACCAGCTATGTAAATCAGTCTGGCCTTGAACTCACAGACCTTGGCCCTCTTCCCCACTGAGTGCTGGGATTAAAGGTGTGTGACCCATGCCAGACACTTTGCTCCTTTTGTTGCTTTGACCAAATACTTGACAGGAAGCAACATAAGGAAGGACAGGTTTGTTTCATCTCACAATTTAACGGGATCAGTTCACTGTGGAGGGGAAAGCATGGTGACATACCATTACACAAGGGAGGAACATGCAGCCAAGACTTTGATACTCACATCTCCGTGGACTAGGGAACAGACAGCATTTGGGCAGGAAGTGGGGCTGGACCAAACTCAAACTCACCCCCAGTGACTCTTCCCTCTAGCAAGGCTTGGACCAAGTATTCGATCCTAGGGACACATAGGGACATTTCATGAGCACAATCATGGAGACAGATTATGTAGAGTAGCACTTCTGGGCTCTTTCTTCACCATCTGCTTTGTGACTTGTTAGCTGTAGTCTACTCTTTGCTCTGCTCTTCAGTCACAGGTAAAGTCCCAACCTCTGTGTGGTTACTGATTTAATTCAAGGGTAATATTTGGGTACCCTGATTCTGCTGCATATAATACTGCAGGGCTACCGTGGCAGGGACTGAGTTAGACTCTGCAAACAGTTTTATCAATAATTAAAATATTTTCGGTAACATGTGTGTGTGTGTGCCAGAGCCTTTGTATGTGTATGTGCATACACGCAAATAGTATGAGGTCAGAGGACAACCCCAATAGTTGTGTTTTAGGTGTTATTCATCTTCTCTTTGAGACAGAGGCTTTCGTTGCCCTGGTCCTTGCTAGGTAGGCTAAACTGGGCAGCCATTGAGTCCTGAGGATCCACTTGTTTCCATCTTCTGACTCTCAGACTATAAATACACACCTCTGTGCCTGGCTTTGCGTGTGTGTGTGTGTGTTGGGCTGTTGTGGGGTAAAACTCGGGTCCTCATGCTTGTAAGGCAAGCACTACAGCCTAGTAATAAAAATAATGAATTATTCTCCATCTACTTGATTTCCAGATTCTATATTTGATTGCAGAAAGGCAGGTGGGCATGCAATTTATCAATTTTCCAAATTCTGTTTTTGGTGCCTGATCTGGGAAACTTTAAAAGAAGGGGTCTAGAATCTGGAGAGGATTTCATAATAATGGGTCCAGCCTAGGTTTGTGGCTCTCATTATTAATTAACACCTAGAGGCCACGTGGCATTTTCTCCTGGGCAGCTTTCAAGTGCTCTGTATTTTGCTGTGTGGCCATTTTACTTTGCAGCAGCGTAGTTGACTTCTAATAAGCCTGGACTCGTGAGTGGATTTAATGTGTTTAATAAGTGAGCCACATGGGCAAATGATCTCGGGTCAGTGTGGATTATGGTCGCTTGCTTATAAGCGAGAGGAAATTTTTACACAGGAATGCAGGAGCTCCTCTACGGAGAGGGCTGCAGATGACAGAGCAGCAGTCCTTGGACCTTAACAGGAGGCAGTCAGGTTGTCAGCTGCAGCTGACTGTAACAAGGCCAAAGTGTTTCTTATTACTGCAGGGGAGGTTCCGGGAGGAACCTGAGCGTCAAAAGCAGCAGTCTCAACCTGTGAGTCCACACCCCCTTAGAGTTTCCCATCAGGCATCCTGCCTACCAGGTATTTACATTACAATTCATGACAGTAGCAAAATTACAGTTATGAAGAAGCAAAGAAAATAATTTTACGGTTCGGGGTCACCACAACTTGCGGAACTGTACTAAAAGGTCTCAGCATTAGGAAGGTTGGGGACCACTGTTCAAAAGGTGGGTTTTCAATGAAGTTGAAACAGGTGGAGGGCTGCAACAATTTTCTGTGTCTCTTACTGTGCTGCTCATCCAGGACCACCAAGACGGATACACTCTACTCTGAATTCACTGGGGTGTGCGAGGTTTCCAGCTATAAATCACTAATGCCAGTCCTAAGTAGTCCATTACTGAACCAGTGGCCCCAAATTCCATTAACTGCACCGAAGGACAAGAGAGAACACGGAGGAAATGGGCATTCTCTACCGAATGTTGCCTGAAGAGTGAATCCTCTGACCCTGTCCCATTATGAAGTCTCACGTACACTGTGTTTTGTATGGCTTCCTGCAGGACCTGAGCTAAGATGTGGCCTGGGTTGTGTACAAGAAGGGGGCTTTTGTTTCAGTTTTGAGAAGAAAAATGACTTAGAAAGCTCTAGAAGCTAAAGTGAGGGGAAGGGACAGGTGAACAAGGAAGTGGGGGAGGGATAAAAGGGTTTGCAGAGCCAGGCTTCCCTGTGAGCAGCTTGGGACCTCTGGGAGCCGAACAGACGACCCTGCTCTCTGAAGCTGGGAGGGTGGCTGTCTACCTACTAACTTCTGTTCATTAGGGGTCAAGAGCAGCGTTTTTGTTTTGGTGCAAGGACTGAGTCTTCTAAGGTCATAGCCCAGAGGTTCTCAAACTGTGGGTTACAACTCCTTTGGTGGTAGAATTACCCTTTCACAGGGGTCACCTAAGAACATCAGAAAATACATGTATTTACATTATACTTCAAAACAGTAGCAAAATTACAGTTATGAGGTAGCAACAAAAATCATGTTATGGTTGGGGGGGTCACCACAACATGACGAACTGAATTAAAGGTTTGCAGCATCAGGAAGGCCCAGAAGCGAGAAGCCCTCAGATTGGAGAGAGAGATATAAGAAACTGTCTGCCTGTGTTGTGCTGAAGTCCAGCGAAGTGGCCCCAAGATATCCTGCTACACTGTATTGTTGTATAAACTTCAAGACTTCAGATTTTTGAGACCCATAAAACAATAGCAGATTTTGAGAATAAACAACTGCCCAGAGTCCCTACCCTACAGACACTGTGTCATCAAATGGAACCATAGTAGACAATGACCTTGATGGAATGATTTCAGATCCCAACGGTTTAAAAGGGTTAGGCCCTTGATTCTCAGTTTCTCGAAATCAAATCAGCTCAGGAAATTAAGAAGGACTAACTTGTTTGACTGGCATAGTTTGATGGCTATATTTCAAACCAGATCAGGAAGGAGAACCAAAATGAAACAGTGGAGGTATGATTAAAGTGTGATAAAGAAAAATGTCCTCATGACAAGTGTTGCTATTCAGGGACCAAACTGGAAGACATGGAAGTTGACTCAGTTTAAACAACCCTGTCTATGACATCACTTAAGACACAATTTACAAAGTGTGGGGATGTAGGTGTTAGGAGTGAAGAGCTACTACATAAGAATGCAAATCAACACTTCAGCTCCTTCCAAACAAACAGCTTGAATTTGAAAATGAAAAGACGTAATGAATAAAGGAAGACAGCTTGGGTTTGCCAAAACAAACAAGCCAGCAAACAACAACAGAAACCAACCAAAAACATGTCGCCGATCATCACATGTAAGAGAGCAAGGTTTGCTGCGATGAGAACCGTGTGGTGAGTCTGCGTTCCTCCTGATGTAGTCATTGCTCTTCCTTCCGTCGCCTCTGCAATGACTTCTGCTACAATTTAGTTGCAAGATGCAGACCTTCCACAGCTTAGACTTCTAGGCCCATCAAACTTGACTTGGATATAGGCAGTATTTCCCTTCATGAGATCTAAAATCAGTGTTACCTAGTTTTAAAAATGCATACATCTTTCCTTACAAAGTCCGTGTCACAGGTGCCTCATCAGCAAACATCAGCCTAACATGCATTGCCTGTTTCCCACATGTGGCCTTTAAATTCTGCTGGTTTCCCTTTGTAGGTGTCCCAGAGACAACCATTCTGGATGGCTGGCCATGGCAGCTGTGAAGAGATCTGCCGCCTCTGCCCACACAGCTACCTGGGCCTAGACTGTTGCTGCTTCCATTATTGTGCTGCTTCCTTGCTCTTCCCAGAGGACCTGTGTATTTGTGGCAGTCATTGCTCTCTGCCAAGGCACGATTCTCCTTCACCACCTTCCAACATGATGGCAATGAAAGCAAGGACTCAGAAAGAGGCACTTCTTCCCCCAAGATTCTCCCTCGATACCTGTGACATCCATTGTACAATGGTCTGGCTTATTCAAATCCTCGCTGAAAGTCAAAACAAAGAGAAGACTGTGTAAGTCAGACAGAAGAAGATAAGATGAAGCGATATAATCCTCCTCTGACTAATAATGTGCTGTGGTGACCACGTGACCTTTCTCATGTCCAGGTATCATTTAGTCCCATGCTCATAGTCATGGTTAGAGCTGGACCAACACAGACATTGCTTTAAAGCCTCTGGACTTTACCCTAAAATCAGAAGACAGCAGAGGTGTCTTTCAGGAGGCTGGTCCAAAGAGAGAAAGAGGAGGCAAACAAGACTTCTTACGAACTCTTCCACCCGGGTTGGCACTGTTCTTGCAGTGGGCAGTAAGTGGGGTGGGAGCTAGCCAAGACAGTGAATCGATAAAGGCTTGTAGCCTGGTGACTCCTTAAATCAATATTTTAAAAATAGTTGTTCCAAATTGATAGAAAAGAAAGAGACGTTTTAATACTCTGCTAGTTCATCTAGTTTTTTCCCTGTCCATTTATGTCTGGAATGACAGTGCACTGTGATAATTTTATGTATCCTTTAAATGCCTTTGATTCTTTAACAGTGGGGACACTTTCAAAGTTTGCCTCATGTGTTGTGCCATTTTTCTTGTGCTTTAGTTTATTTGGCTTCTCCTTGTTTCTCAGTTTTTATGCCAGTCATGATTGGATGACCTTAGTCACTTTGAGTTGCTAAAGATAGAAATGTTTGCTAAGTCTTATTTAAAATACTTTAAGATTATTCATGCTCTCTCTATACATAATTTTCATTTCTTGTTTCTACTTTTCTTTATGCATTTTTTATGAACCAACCAGTTTCTTCGGCATCTTGCTAAAGAGCTTAGAAGATGGGTGTGGGACAAAGCAATTGTTTGCTGTAAGTGCTACATGCTGTTGCTAAGACTACTATTACAAGATTGCCGAAACGGAGGCAGAAAATGTGCACAGATACCTTGTGAAGGAGTGCCCTTCTACATTTTCACTCCATGCTGCCCACCTCTGTGGGAGTCAGGCCAACACACCTTTTGCATGTGATATAGTTGTGTGTTGAAATGAACAGAGTACTTTTGCGTAATTCTGACTGCTTTCATGTCCTTTATCAGCTGACCTCATTAACTTTACTCATTTATTAGGGATGACTTGGAGAGAGCAGGGGAAATGGCTGTACACTGTGTCAAAGAACATCCTGGCTCAAAGTTAGTGTTGTCAGGATTGGTCAGTTGAGTACCGGATTCTGATGGTGGTGGTCAGGGTAGAAGTAGCAACTGAGAGTTAATTTTAGTGAAAGATCCTCAGGACTTACCAATGGATAAATGTGGAGTAGATTCTGGACAGGATGTTTATATAAACATGGCAGCCCTTTTACTTCACAAGCAGTGGCATTATCGCTAATTAATAAAGTTCCCAGAGGAAAATCAAAGCAGAGTTGATATCCAATAACCTTTTCTTTCATTGATTAAAATGTTCTGTGTGTCTGCTGGCTAATGTAGTTACAATTAGTCACATTTAACTAGTAGGCCTTTGAAAAATGGCTCGTGAGACTGACGGAATGAGTTTTAAATATTATATAATTTTAATTAATTTAAGTTTAAAGTTGTTACTGCAGGTAGTTAGCACTACTGTGTTGCTCCAGGTAAATGTACTGTTGTTACCGTAGAGTGATTACTTTCAGACCTTTCTAGAGTCATGGTGAATGTTTCTCCATGCTGAGTGGCCAGAGCTGTACTGCTCCCCAGAACTGTGTCAATTCTAACACTTAGCTCTACTTAAAATATATAAATTTGTTAATTATTTGATATCTCATAGTGTTTTGATCATATTCACCCCTCTTCTCTCAACTCCTCCTAAAACATCTTTTCTACCTCCTAACTCTGTGTTTTCTGTCTTTTCTTAAAAGTAATCGTTGAATCCTATTTGTGCTGCTCATCTACTCTTGGGTGTGGGGTCATCCTCTGGAGTACAGGTGGTCTACTACAGTTCATACCTTAGGGAAAACCGACTCTCCCTTTCCTGGAAGCTGTCAGTTGTCAATAACTCTTTAGCTGTAGGTGGGACTTCATGCCCATTTCCCTCCTCTATGGTGAGATTTTGTCTGGCTTGAACTTGTGTAGATCTTGTACCTGCTGCTAGAGTTTCTGTCAGCTGACTTGTGCAACTACCCTGTTGTGTTTTCAGGAAAACATTTTCTCTTGAAGTCACCTTCTTCCATGAGGATTCCACACAGTATTAAACTGAATCCTGATGTCTTATCAGTGTACCTATAGATTAGCACATCTCTCAACACTTACCAGAGAAGCTTCATTTTTCAGTAGGTGGTCATAAATATTGACTTCCACAACTGGTCAAGGGGCAGAGGATTAGAGAGCGAAGAGTGTTCAACCTTAAGCGGGGAATCTATAGCTCATTTCCTTCTTGGTTCCACTTTTAGTATGCATCTAGAACACTCTACAGGACTCACACCGTTCTGCTCTGTGTGTTCATGGTACAGATCTTGGCCAGGAACCTTGAGAGGACCTCTGTGTGGGATTTTGCAGCTGCTGTACTGTGATTAGGGTAGGAATTTCAGTGGGTTTTGATGTGTATTTTAATATCATTTTATAGATGACTATAAACGCTAATCTTTGAGATCTGAAGACAGGTTATAATACTGGCTTTGGACTCCTGGCTCCCCAAAGTACTTTTTTCTCCTCACTTTCTCACTACATTTTTCTAGTGAGTTAGCTGTATATCTAGGCGAGTTGGGCTGAGAAGTGATAAAAGTTGGGAATTAAAAGAGTTTGTGCTTATGGATATTCATCTCCCAGTGGGTTGCTAAGAGAGCAGATCTTGATGGCAGGGAGGACTAGAGGGACAGCTTCAGTGGGAGCTTCATGCGTCCCCATGTCTGTGGCAGTCATAGCCAGTACACACTGGGTACCTGCTATGTCAGGCATCATATACATACATTATATATACTGAGCCCTGACAGTGACCCTGGGAGGCAGGTGTCTCCTCTTACATTCTTGTGCTGGGGTCACTGACATGTGCCACTGTGGGCAACTATTGCGTGACTCTAGGGATCAGAAGAACTATTATGTTTTCAAACACTTTACCAACTGACTCTTCCCACTAGCCCCTGCCCTAGGCCTTTCATTTATTTATTTATTTATTTATTTATTTATTTATTTATATTTAACCCAATCAAGTTGAATATGGAAATTGATCATTAGGCCTATGGAGCCATGAGGTAAAGAGAGTAATGAAGCAGCTGGCACTTAGACTGTGTTTTTATACAATGCCACTAAAGACATTAAAATATTCACTTCACAGACAGGATTCTATTAAAGAATCAGTCTTTAGAATTCTAAGGTATTTGTCTTTTGTCCTTTTTTGTGAGGGTCTATATGATGTCTCTGACTTTGCATATGTGATATTGTATATGCTGGTATGGCCAGTTTTTCTTTTTCTTATTCCAAAAATATTTACTGGTTTTCTGTCATTTCCAGTATTAACTAGGCATTGTTCTAAGAAAAAACACTAAACCTTTTTGGGGGTAGGAGGGGGTATCTTAAGAAGGAGCCCTTAGTCCAGCTGCTCTGTTGGTTACCCTTTGCCAATGAAAAACTCTTCAGTATCTCAAAGGAAGGCACGGGGCTGCCTGCCTGGGAAAGGCACATGGGTGCTGGAGACAGGGGCTTCTATTGTTGCTGTTTTGTTTTTTTCAAGATAGTGTTTCTCTATGTGACAGGGTGTTTTTATTGTATGACTCACAGGTATACCAGACTGTTGTGGCAAAAATCTTACTTTTCTTCTGTGGAGTTCTTTGGTACATAGTGTCCAGTTTTGGTCTTTAAATGTACCACACTGAGTCCGCCACTTCTGCAAAGGCTCAGGCATAAGTAAGTCCCCATAGCCTTACTTTTTAGTAACATTATATTTTACCTGAAAAACACAGGGTTTTTAAGGATTTTTATGGACTATTGCTCCAACATCATGTAGTTAGTCTCTCTTAGGTTTAATCATCTGCTCACTGCATCTGTTTTCTAATATCTTGGGTGTGAGAGAGTTTCTGGCATTCTGGGAAGAGTAAGGGCTCTCTCTGGTCAAGTTCATCAACCACTTGATAGCAATATAATGCTTGTTTGGGGGCCTCGGCCTAGCCGTCTGTTAAATTTCTATAGATCTTTCTTGATGTTAAATCGCTCTTCCATTTGGCAATGGATGAAATACTGTTGAATTTCCCTGGCAGAGAGAGGAGAGATGTTCCAGTCCTCCAGCGAGCTTGCTCCCTGAGAGAGTCTGCATCTGGCTGTGTTAGCAGAAACATTCATGTCCACCTTCCTGATGGCAGTCAGACACTAGGTTCTGACTCTTGAGAGGGCCATCAATCCTTTTACTGAGTACAGAGTCTGGGAGAGAAGACAGAGTGTCCAAACATTCTACCAAGTGGCTCTCAGACATGGCCCACTATGGCATATGAGTCCACCGAAGGAGTCTCGAAGCTTAGCTCCCTGGCCTGGCCAGCAGGGTCTGCCTTTTGAGAGTTTGGGGGCTAGCAGGGAATGGTGAAGTTCTCCGGGAATAACTACTGGCAGTTTCTGGAGGTAGTGCTGTATTACCAGTGGCTGTTACCAGCAGGCCGAGCAAAATAAGCAGACCCTGCAGACCAGCATGTGAGAAAGGTGATGGCGCTGAGATTTCCTCCCATGCCTCAATCAGATGCTCCGTTAGTTGCTTTTCTCACTGTTGTGATGAGACACCTGACAAATGCGTCTTGAGAAAGGAAAGATTTGTTTCGGGTCACAGTTTGAGGGTGCAGTTGGTCGTGGTGGGGAAGCGATGGTGGCAAGAGCATGAAGTGGCTGGGTATGGTGTGTCCATAGTAGGGAAGGAGAAGAGGGAAGGAGGGAGGGGAGGAGATAGAGAAGGAAGGAGAGAGGGGGGGAGAGACAGGGAGAGAGGGGTAGTACTCAGCTCACTTTCTCCTCTTTATTCAGTCAGAGATGTAGTCCATGGAATGGGCCCACATTTAGGGTGTGTCTTCCTGTTTCAGTCAACCTAATCTAGAAGGTCCCTCATAGATGTTCCCAGAGGTTTGGTCTCCTAGGTGATACGAGATCCTCTTAAGTTGAAAGTCAATATTAGCAGGTTCTATTTAGCAAATAACATATGTCTTAGACATGCTATAGCCTCCTTATATGGATCTGTTCCCATTTAATCCTACAACCAAACTGTATAGCAAAGGGTTCCTATTTTCCGCTTGAGATAGTCCCAGGAGCCTAAAGAATGTATTCAGTGCCTTCCAGATTGGGAAGTGCTGAAACAGGAATGATACTACACAGCCTATTGAGCTTTACTTTTATTAAAATGTCAAAATATTTCCAAACCTTTAGTTACAAAACATTCACTATTTTTTTCATCTCCTCAAACTCTAAGGATGCCCTCACAATTTAGCAGCCAGATTATTTCATGCCCAGAGCTAGATTATACTGCTAGATCCCTGCTGTGGCACCCAGTCATTCTTAGTTCTGATCCATTGATGCCTGAACATCCAGCTCACTTTGGGCTCAGAGCAAACTGATATTCAAGAGATTAAGTAGGGTTACTTTAGAGTCCCAGCTAGTGCTCAAGCCCAGTTCTTTCGACTATAAGTTGAGTCTTGTTGGTTTGCTTTATGTCATAAGCCTACTATATCTTTTAGGGAATGAAACAGTGGATTTGCTGATTTTATATTTTCTCTAGCAAACCTTTAAACTTTATGTGTTTTTTTTTCTTGGCAGATAATTTGATAAATATTATAGTTCCTGTGGGTAAAATCTTGAAACCTTTATCAGACAGATACATGTAAGGAAAGGATCACTGCCAGTTTGGTTCTGACACTCGGCATTTGTGGGGCATATGTTAGGGTGGAGAAAAACACAAGCTTATACAAGAAGTGTAGACTTTTGTCTTCAGGAATAACTCTTTTGACCCTTGCAACCATTCTGCAGACAGAAAAGTCCACTGGCCGAAGTGCCCTTGAAATTCTCAGCATTGTAATGACATTGCTGCCACCAAGCAAGACCATTTCTGAATGTAGAATTCAAAATTGGAGAAAAGAATTCCGGGACTGAAGGAAGATCTACAGGCAATGAGTGTGTCATCATTGCTGAGCCGCAGAGATGCAAAGACAAGGTAAGTTCCTATCAGTCAAAGTGTGTTAGATGCCTATTCTGACCTAGACTATGAGGAGCTCTGAGGATACAGAGCTAACGCCAGTATTTCTCATCTACACTGAAAGGCTAGTTGAGAGACAGAAGACAGACTAGTAGACATTATAACTATAAACACTAATATAGATATTGTGGGGCCTAAAGTGAAAAAGGGCTGTGAAAGTTAAAAATATGACCTGGCACTCCTAAGCCCTCTTCCTTGGTTAGCATGATCCTCTCTTTCTTATAAACAGATTCATGTATTTTTATGTTTGTGGGTGTCTTGCCCACATGCATGTCTATGTATCATGTGAATGTACTGTCCATGGAGGTCAGAAAAAGCTGCCACATTTTATGTAACTAGAGTTGAAAATGTTTATGAGCCCTTCCACATGAGTCCTGAGAACTGAACCTGGGTCCTCTGCAAGATCAATGATTTTTCTTAACCACTAAGCCTTTTATTTTTCTTTAACTTGTATGTACAAGTGTGTGTTCATGTTGAGGTGTATGTGTGTGTGTGTGTATTTGCTTGAGGTCACAGGAAAACCTTGGCTGTCATCTTTGAAAATACTACCCACTTCTTTTGAGCCAGAGTCTCTTATTGACTAGCAGCTCAAAAATTAGGCTAGTGATCCCCCCAGGGACTCTCCTTTCTCTACTTCCACAGTGATAGGATTATAAGTAGATGCTACCATGTCTGGCTTTTTTTTAATAGATTCTGGGGAACAGATCTTCATTCTTGAGAGGCACTTCACTGAGTGAATTCTCTCTATCTCTTGTTATTCATTTTTTTTCCAATAGAGAGGACCAACACTGATTGAATACAAATTTGGGACTTGCTGTTTTTGGTACAGTGGAAAAATAAAGGGGTCAAAATATCCCAACTTTTAGCCAAGCATCATTTAAATTATGACCACAATGTGTACACTGGTTAGGGGAAGATGTAAAACTGAGTTTGGGAGACACTAGGGCTTTGAGAGGTTCAGTGGCTTGCACTTCTTAATAAGACCCAGGGTCAGCTGCAGAAGTGAGGACTGTTGATCTTCAGGGAGTTGCATACTAGACAGCTGAAGTATGGAGGGCCAATGGCCAGCTGTACTGCTACGGGCAAGGCTTTGGCTGAGGGACGACGGAATGTTTGTGAAGAGGCCCAGGCTTCTGTGGGATATATAAAGACAGTTAGAAAGGGAGAAGTTGAAGAAGTTGAAGGTCTATAGTTAGAGTGAAGAAAGCCCAAGAATGAAGGTGAGAGAGTTGATAATGATCGCTTTGCAGGTATTTGACACATTGAGTTGAGAATGGAAAGGAAATTACCTGGCCTTCATTTTTTTTTTTAAATGATGGCCCCACTGAAGGTGTTTCAGAACTTAAGGGTCCAAGGCCCCTGATGGAGTCAGGTGTAGAATTCAGGCTAACAGCTGTGCTTTGGTTTAGGTTCCAAAAAGGATGTGGAAGACAGTGCCTGTGTATTTTTGGATGTTTATCCTTATAAACCTGAGCAGGAGGAAGGATTGTTCTATTCCCAGAATGCTTACTCATGATTGCAGAACTCATGCATCTTGGAGGATCCAACTGAAGTGAGGGTAGATTGTTTCCGAGAGAGAATTCTGGCCCCAATGGTTGCAGACAATGGGGTTCACCCACATGCAGTAAGCATAGGCAGCTAGCAACCAAGTTCTTTGTTTGTTTGGGGTTTTTTTGTTTGTTTGTTTATTGAAAGGACAGGTTGCTGGGGATGTTCAGTCATAATCATGTTCGATTAGTTCCAATTTGCTTCAAATGTCGAAAAGTTGAAAAGAAAACCTGTTGTCACATACCCACATCCATCTATGGGAAGAGCTTTTGCTAATGTTGATTTGCATTTTTGAGGCTTGTCAGTTGCATTCAGGCCAAGTCTAAAAGCCACTCTGTGTGGAGGAACTTGAGAGATGCTCCAAAGGGAATGCTCAGTGCATGTCTGCAGAGTGAATTGTAAGGTTTTTGACCTTTGTTGCTAATGGCAAGACGGGGCTTCTGTTCTTTCTGTACTAATGTCTCCAGTTCTTCTGTTTCCATTTCCGCTGTCTCTAACTGCTCCTTTGTAGTAGTGTGGGCCCTAATATCTTGTGGCCTTCTTAACTGATGTCTCTTTCTACAAAATCTGCCCTGTCCAGTGGATCCTTAAGATGATTGCCACATATCTACCCCAAAACATATTGGCCATGTAAATCTTTTGTGCAACTGTCATCACCAATTCCCATTTTCTAAAGGATAATATATAATCTTCAGAGTGTGGTAATCAGCATCTTCCATAATATAGCCAACACCCTTTGCAATTTGACTTTCCATTTATTCTTTAGAGAAATAGACTTTTGTAGCCAAATGGATGTGTTGAATGTTGTTCATGCACTGTCCTTTTTCAATTTATTTTTTATGTCTTTCCTTCTGCTTTGCTCCCCCTCTCTACTTTCTGAATCTGATGCATGCCATGATCAACCACAAATGCAGTGGGCAATTCTCTAAAATGAACTCATCCATCCAGATACTTGTCAGTGCTTCTTGTGTCAATACATTGAGTTGGCAACCTCTTTAATAGCTCTTGACCACAGTAACGATAACAGCTAAATTATATATGCTAGTCATCATTACAATATCTCATTTAGCATACTTAAGAAGTCTAACTTGAGTAATAGTACTTTAATACAAATATAGACCAGGTAAAGTCTCTTCTTTTCTTCCTTCCTTCCTCTTTCTTTCCCTCGCTCCCTCCCTCCCTCCCTCCCTCCCTCCCTCCCTCCCTCCCTTCCTTCCTTCCTTCCTTCCTTCCTTCCTTCCTTCCTTCCTTCCTTCCTTCCTTCCTTCCTTCCTTCCTTCCTTCCTTCCTTCGATGGTATGGGTATAGCAAATCACTACAGACTTAGTGGCTTAAAGCAACACACATTTACACTCTCACAGATTCTCTAAGTCTGAGTCAGGGTATGGCATCATTGCATCCATGCCTGAAGTCCCACCAGACTGAAAAGCAGATGTCAGTCAGAGAGCGTCTCATAAAGCCAGGTATTCTTTTCTGAAGCAGACTCATTCCTGGAAGAATCAGGTTCCTTGTGATTGTGGAATTAAGACCTTTATTTTCTTGCTCGATGCTGGCATCATTTTCTTTTATGTCTCAGAAGCCCATTTATTTCCATTGTTTCCATTGAAGGCACATCAAACTATGCCTCATATCTCTTATTTCCCTTTTTGAAACCAGTAGGAGAAAACTTTTAAAGAGCCATGTGATAAGGTCAGACCTGCACGAATACTTTCTCTTCTGATTAACTCAAAGTAAACAAATTAACAATTTTAATTACTCTGACAAAAATCTGTTTTGCCTCATAATTTAGCAGTGTGGCAGTAGTGGTGTCTCATAATGTGGAAATCAGGGAGGAAATACCCAGTAGAGTGTCATCGGCAGTCATTTTAGGATTCTGCCAACCTCTAAAATGAATGGTTAACTAACTCTGGGGCTGGAATGGAAGTGGGTGGAGCTGTAAGCGTCTCAAAGGGAGTGATGGGTAAACACATTACTAACAGGTTACATCAGCTGACCAGAAGGAGCAGAGTGAGGCTGGAGGGACCAGGGTTCCAGATCAATGTGGTAGGGGTGATGTTCGGCATCAATCAAAACTATTTTTGTTCCTGATTCATCTTTACTGTACTGAAACCTTGTGTTCATTTCATGTGTGTGTGTTTTTTTTTTAATTATTGATGTTTCCTCTGTACTGTAAACCATCCATCCATTTCAGATGGCAGCTGGGACAGCCTGAGCTTATGGCTTCAGGGAATAGATGGATAATATACAGCATCTGTGTTCTAAACCAGACTTTGAAAACTCACAGTAGAACCAGTAGATCAAAAGCAGAAGCCTTTTTTTTCAGTCTCAAAAGTTGACCCTGAAAAACTCAGACTCAGAATGTAGAATTGTGAGACTGCAGACATGTTAGAAACAGTTTTCCAAATGTGAAGGGGTGGAGTGTTTCTAGAAGGGTAGATGAGAGTTGATGATAGAGTTAGAAATGGTATGGATGATGCCCTAAAGAGAGTCTGGTTTAGGTGGGGACAATAGGCCCAGCTGCACAGGGAACTTGCCCTCTGAAGGTCTGCTAGGAGAATCTCTTGAAGCAAATGGGCAAGTGGGGTTGGGGGAGAAAGGTACCACAGGAATGAAAATGATCCAGTAAGACTTAGAAATGGCCGTGCCTTCTTCAAAGGAAGGATGCGATGGGAGATAGAGACACTTTTGGAGAAAAAGTAAAGCATTTTTAGGGGCAGAGGATTTGCCTGGGACAAGGCACACGTGGGTTCTGGGTACCATGTCATCGCCAGTCTTTTCTTAACTGCCATGCTCACCAGTCTGCCCTGGCTAATGAGTTTTCTGGGAAGGGAGTCTCAGCCCTGACTATTAAAAGCTCTATCCTTTCAAGCAGACATGGGGGAGCTTCAGAAAAAGCCCCTCCTTACAACTGCAGCTCTCACTTTGAAGTTGAAAGCGGTATATTTGGGGTTTTGTTTCTGAGCCGCAGTGTACCATGTAAATCAGGATTGGAGGGGTGAGGAGAGCTGAGCCATGCCTTCCTGTTTAAAGTGGCGCCAATTGTTGGTTTGATCAGAGAGGGTGTTTAGGGGATGGTTGTGGGGGCTGTCTAGGTGAAGGGTTCTGAGAGCCACGTGGGGCGTTCTACCACAGCGGGGAAGTGCAGTACAGAGCAGTGGAGGCTTGAAGACCAGGTGTCTGGAGTCAGATCTCTGCTAAGAACTCAAGACTCAAAGCAGGTACAAATGGGGAGTCACTGATGATGTCATTTGAGTAGGACCAGGGTATCTATCTATCTATCTATCTATCTATCTATCTATCTATCTATCTATCTATCTATCTATCGAGAGACTAAGGTTCTTTTGTCCACTAGTCTGCCCCAAGCAGATGGTTAGTTGCTTTAGAATTGAGTTACAATTCTTTTTTTTTAATTAAAAAATTAAATTGCATTTATTTATGTATTATACATTTGTGTATCGTGTGGATCAAATGCTGTAATGGGTATGATGATCAGAGGTCAGTTTACAGGAGTTTGTTCCCCCCTTTGCCCGGGGAGAGAGCTCAGGTCATTTGGCTTGGTGGCAAGCACCTTTCCTCCTGCACCTTCTTGCTATAAGTGAGCTACAGTTCTTAGAAGAGGAAGCCAAAAATCTAGAATAGCGCAAACAGAGCCTGGTCTGACCAAAACAAAACATAAAAACAAAAACCAAACCAAACCAAACAAAACCAAACCAAAAAACCCCTAACTTGACTAAGACTGAATTACCACCTCTAATTGGAGTGGGACCTTGGATTTAGAAATCACATTTAACTACAGAAACATGAAGAGAGTTCCATTCCTAGACATCTGAGATTGTGGCCTGGGAATCTGTGTCCATTGCGTACGTCAGAACACTGTGAAGTCACTATGACTCAGAAGTAGGGGCAAGAAGGACTCATGCTGTATTTTAAAGGATTAGCAGCATGGGTAGGAGCTGATAGTGGGCAGAAGTCAACACATACCATGGACAAAAGATGTGTACACATGACAAGCTGAGGATGAAGCCTGACAGGGGCAGCTACTTCATTTGGTGAAGACAAGCTATTGGATATGAAAGGCTTTGCTAGGGTAGGAAGAGCATGTGCTGAGTGATTTTGTAAGACCTTCATAGGGGAAAGTGAAGCAAATGAAATACCATTTATTTGCAGTGTCTCTCAGGGGATTTGTGATCTGCAATTTGCAGATATACATTAAGACTCAGCGATGTTGAGGTTTGCCATACTCATGTACCTCAGAACTCTGATCAGTGATGGACCACATATACCATGGCGGTTCCACAGTATTGTAATATAGCCCAGGTGTGTGGTAGACACTCCAATCCAGGTGTGGTGAACTTCATTCTGTGGTGTTTACATGGTGCTGAAACTGCTTAATGGTGCATGGCTAAGAATGTTACTGTATCATTAAGCCACGCACGACTGTAAATTCAGATCACTGCTAGCTGGTGGAATAGGAAATGGAGCCTTTGTTCTTGGCTCCAATGCTCAGGCCTTTTTTACTGCATCCTGGGGTATCTCAACGCTAGCTTTTTGGACAGAGGGTTGGGCTGGCACAGTTGTGAAGATGGACTGCAGAAAGAATAGGCTGAGTAGCAGAAATTGGAACCCCTATTCAGAGAGCAGCTGATACAGGCTGGACTGGAGCGATCTGATGGAAGAGGCAAAGCTATATGTGGCAAAGAGATGTTTTGAAGGGGAAGCTATATAAGATGGAATTTTTAGATTAAATACATTTCTAGGGTTGATTTTACATTAAATTATTTTCCTTCCTTGCTTTCAATGGTTCGAATTGCCTTTTTTTTTCATAAACCTGAAGCCATTAAAAAAGTCATAAAACATTTTAAAAAATAGCCTAAGGCCTTTTTTTTTTTTTTTTTTTTTTTTTTTTACTTTTGGCAGGTTTATTCAAGGACAGCTAGTTCTCATAATTAGTTTCTGGAAGGTATGAGCTCTACTTGCAGTAACTTCTTTTTTTAAAAAAGTTTAACTTCCCTAGGCTTTTTGGTAGGAAATCCACATAGCCACTGTTGTAGCTTGCCACACCGCAGAGCACCCCAGACTGGTCTCTTGTAACATTAAGGGGAAGGGACAATGAAAGGCATTCCTCTGAGATGTCTGAGATTTATGTAATTATATGCCCATGTCCTCATGAAATTAATGTCTGCTAACAAGACATATGGGACCTCACTCTCAGCAGTCTGCCATGAACAACTGGTCAACACTTCCAAGGTAGGACAGCGTGTAGTGTCATGAGGTGCAATTCATTTTCTGTTTCTAAGACCTTGCCATCACCTGAAGTTATACTGATGAAGACAAAGACCCAGATTTTGAGTAAACCTTCCAGTTTCTTGCTTGCAAACAATAAATACAGTCAGCGGTTGAAATGGCAGCTTGCGGCTCTCAGCAACACTGCTGAACTCACTGGAGTCCTAGAATTAATGCAATCTTTCTCGGAGATCATAGAGCACTCACACTTCAAATATCCAGGGTAGAACCTGCTAGCTCCAGATAGGTGTGGATTTCATCCTGTTCTCTACGCATCATAGTCCGCTTTGGGAAGTGAGCCTCAATCATGAGTCAGAGGAAGATCTCATGAGATGTCTACAATAATGACCTTGGGATAAGAATAGATCTGGCTTAAATTCTAGATGTTTTCATTTGTTTATTCATAAATAGTTATTGGGAATTTTTTTTTCTTTCAGACATATTTCATACTTTATAGGTATCCAATAAATGTAGGTTTCTGCTTTCTTGAGAAAAACATAGTATGTAGAGACACTCCCTTGTGCACATGTGTGGTTCTGCTGCTCAGGTTTGTCATTAAGTTAAGAAGGGGTTCATAGTCATTCGCCTCTTCCCTTTGCTTTAATTCTGCCTTAGGAATTAAGGAAAACTGTAGAAACTGTAGAGGCTTCCTGAGGGAGAAGGGAGAAGGGCTTTTAGGGCAAGGAGTGTGTTGCCAAACTACAAGGTACAATGCTAAGATGGAATAAAGGCGAATTTGTATAGTGCGTGTGTGTTCATGTTTATGAGTGCACGTACACACGCGTCAGAGTGTGCAAAGGTCAGCATGTCAAGGTCAGCAAACAGCTTTGGGTATTGATCCTCACCTTCCACATGGTTTGAAACAGGGCATCCTGGTCTTCTCTGGGAGGGTCTAATTGGTCTGCAAGCTTCCAGGGATTGTGCTGACTCAGCTCTCCAACTCGTGGTAGGAGTGTTAAAGAGTTATAGATATGGCTGACGTTATGTGGGTTCAGGGAATCTGAAGTCAGGTTCTCATGCAAAGACAAGTGCTTTACCTGCTGAGATGTCCATCTCCCCAGCCCAATTTGCTTGTATGTGTGTATGTATATAAGTATGTATGTATGTATGTATAAATAAATAAATAGATACAGCGAATACTAACACACACCAAAAGCTTTAAATATATATATATATATTTATACATATATATATATTTTTTTACTTAGAAAATTTACTTCTTGACATGAATTCTCTGGAGGTATTCTGACAAAAGGAAAAATGAAATATTCAACATAGAGGTTTAAAATTTGGGATGATCTGAACGTCCAACAGAAGGTTGGTTAAGAGCATTGACATAACATAAGGAACAGATGGCCTAATCATTGCAGCTCGTAAGGCATGCATTATTGATATGAAAAAGAAGTAGGTGATAGAACAAAGATGGAGCTATCTAGAGATCATAGGACTAACCTATGAGAAGTGATACAGCTTTTGTAATTTGAGTTTTCAACAATAAAACTGTTATTTCTATAATTTGTAAAACATTCACAATCCTCAGCAGGGCCAGTCTGCTCTCCTGCCTGCATGGAACTGCAATATTGCTCGTTTAACCTGTAGGGAGAAATGACAGCGAAGGCGCCCTTTCTCCCTTCTCTTTGGCTGTCAGTGATTGAAACGGTGTGCCCCAAGAAATCGGGATCTTTAGTATTTTTATTCCATGGGAAGAAAGCGTGAGGTCCTTGTGCCAATAAGAGTTGCGTATCCCTGGAAAGGGATTTCACGTAGATGTGAAGAGTCAGATCACCCTACAGGTGAGGCTGGAGTTTAGACAACGATGCTGGTTGGGATATCGTCTTGACTGGGATTGCTTGGCTGCACACTCTTGCAGGGTCTTTAATACTAGTGACATCTTAATAAGCCATCAAATTAAACAGCAAAGGAAGAGCTGTTTATCTTTAGTTACACCAACAAGAGCAACAACAACCACCTGACAGCTATTCTAAAGGCATCCACGTTCTTCCTTAATATATGTGACAGTATTTTTAAGCTCAGATGTCATGAAGAGCACCTACCAAGTTCTCAGGCATATTAGAAAACACTGTGTGCCAACAAACTCATCAATGTAGATAGCATTTTTTAAAGTTTTTTTTAATTTAAAAAATGTTTATTTAGTGTGTGTGTGTGTGTGTGTGTGTATGAGAGAGAGAGAGAGAGAGAGAGACCTGTCTGTCTGGCTGTCTGTCTATTTATCTGGCTGTATGTGTACCATGGCATGCACATAGAGACTGAGCACAATTCTCAGAAGTTGATTCTCTTTGCAGGGGTTACATTTAGGGGTAAAAGCCCTTACTGGCCTAACCACCTTTCTTGGGAGTACAATGTTTTGAAGTCATGAGATGTGAAACTCAAAGACTCTCCCTGTGGAGAAATTTACTGGCCAGCACAGCTGAATATATCAGTGATGGGATTTTGTATGCCCTCTCTCCTGCTCATCTGAATTTAGTGTCTCTTGACCTGTAGTTCTAGATCACAGGGTGTCACTTTCCATCATAGGAGAAAGCAAAGAGAAAGGGCCTTCTGTTATTTCTAGGTGAAAGGAGAAGAACTTCTGTACTTGAAGCTGCAGTGATGTCTTTTCATGTTTCGATGAATCTGACACTTCCTGTTCATAGCAAACTGCAGCCATGGAAAACGAGGTTCATTTGTCAGCGTGGGTTTGTCGTCTTCCCTTCCTAGAACTCAGGCTGAGCCAAGCTACATGGCTGAGAATAGCTAAGAGGTCGTTTTCAAAAGGAAATTTGGCTTACAGAGGAAATTTGGCACTTCCAAAAGTACAGGAGATGATGCTGAATTGCAAACGGCAGGTGTTTCCCACTGTGGGTTTAATTTGTGTCCCCTGATAATGACTGTGAGCAATTTTTATGTTTATTGGCTTTTACTTTTGTGTGGCGTTCAATGCTTTTCCTATTTTTTTAAAGGAGTCTCCATATAATTTCTGTTTGTTTTTTTTTTTGTGTGTGTGTGCTTTAGATATCAATGCAGTGATAAGTGCTGCAGACATCTCCTATCTGTGGCTTGCCTTTTCACTCTCTTAATGAACTGAGATTTTTAATTTGAATAGTGTACCTTATCTGTGCTGTCCCCCTTGGTTGCTACTTTTAAATGTCCTGGTTAGTAACTTTTCCGACCTTAACACTGTTCTCTGATGTTTATTTTTTTATAGTGCCCTTCCTCTTTAGCTCTGTGGCCCTTTTGTAGATGAATTTAGTGGATTAAAGTGCCTATGGTTTTCTAGGGGAAATTTTAAAATTACAAATAAAAATCTGACTCATATTCATATATTTTTTTTTAGTGTGAGTCACATTTGTTAAATTGTGCTTTCCAAACAATACATTTATTTTACCTCAAACCAATCATTTATTCTCTCTTCTCTCTCTCCCTTCCTCTCTCCCACCCCCAGAGTCTCATGTAGCCTAGGTTGACCTCCAACTCGCTCCATGGTCACAGTTGGCATGACTTTGAATTCCTTATTCTCCTGCTTCTGTCTTCCAAATGGTAGGATCCCAAATGTGTATAGTCATACCCAGCCTTAGCCCAATTTTTAAATTCATTAGCTAATATGAAGCTTCTAGTGATATTTCTTTCTTATTCTCTCTTTTTGTAAAGATTTGTTTGATGTGTATGTGTTTTTTGTCCGCATGTATGTTTGTGTATGATGTGCGTGCAGTTCCTGTGGAGGCCAGAAGAGAGGGTTGGGACCTCTGGCAATGGAGTTATAGATGGCTGTGAGTTTCTGTGTGGGTGATGGACCCCTGCTGGGTCACGACAAGAGCAACAAGTCCTCTTAATCACTGAGCCATCTCCCCAGCGACTCTTACAGTATTCTTAGCATAGAGGAATTATACAAAATGGCGGGTTTTACTGTGAAATTCTTCTTTTTAGGTAGGGATTGGTAAACACAGTCTCTGTTACAGTCATTCAACACCATTGTATGCGGAAGCGACCAAGGATCATACGCAGAAGAGTAAGTGTGGCCGTGTGCTAATAAAACTATTTGTGGACACCCATGCTTACATTTCATTAAGTTTTCATCAAGGCATTATTTTTTTTCTACGATACTTATAAGCCAATTACTCTTAGCTTTCAAGATGCACAAAAATAGTAGCTAGATTAAGCCTGTGGGCGGTTGTTGATACTGGTTCCGAGATACCTGTAATACTGATTTCTCTTTTATTTCAAACTTGATAATTTGTTTTTTTTTCTTTGTTTTTTTTTTCTTGTCTGTTTCTTGGGTGTTTTACAATGGTATCCACCATGTTTGTGTTTATGTGTGCTAGTACGTGTGGTGTATGCACACATGGGTGCTGGTACACATGCTCATGAGCATGAGGCTTTGGGTGTTCAGATTATCATGATCCACCATATTACTTTGAGGCAGGGACTCCCACTCAAATTGGAGCTAGATCAGCAGCCATCAAACCTGCGTCGGCCCCTGTCACTGCTCCTCCAACAACTCTGAGTCAGGAGCGTGTGCAGCCCTACCCGGCTGGCTCTTTCCTTGTAGGTGGGGGATTTAGACTAGGTCTTCATGCCTGTGCTCAAGGGCTCTTAGCCACCAGTGCAGAACCAGAAGACATTATCTTCTCAGGGAGTTTTGGCTCTACTGCGATTTATAGTTTCCTTATTTTCTATTTCATTGATATCTATTTTTAAACTTTATAATTCATGGTAAGATTTAAGTGATCAGGTTTAAACATTATATAATGATGATGTGTGTGTGCATGCACACACATACTGTGTATGTCCTGTCCGTCTACCTTTTCATGGATTCCACAGAGTGAACTCAGGTCACCAGGCTCAGCTATCTTTCTGGCCCCCAGGTTAATCAGTAAGTATTAAAGCTCTTCCTTTAAATGTAAGATTTTCAACTCAGATCCTCTCCCCTGCTAAGCATTAATTTAGATGTATCCTTTACATTTTTAGTACGTGTTCATATGCATTAAGTTCACACAGATTTAAGTTTTGCCTTGTGATTTTTTCTTTGACTTGTGGGTTATATAAAAGTATGCTGCTTAATTTCCAAATACTTAATTTTAACATTCTGTTTTTGCATTCCGATATGTTTCTATGGCATTCAGAAACTATAACACACATGATTTTAGTTTTCTGGGATCTGCTGAGGCATTTTATCGTATGTTTATTATTTTTTATTTTTTGCTTTGCCATGAGTGTTACATCCAATAGAAGAAACTTGGGGAATGATGCATTTTGGCTCACAGTTTCAGAGCTTGGGTTCATTGTGGTGGGAAAGACATGGTGGGGAGGGTCAGCTCATGGGTGGAAGTGTCCTGCAGAGGTTGTTCACATTATAGCAGATCAGGAAATAAAGAATAGGGCAGGAACCAGAGGCTCAGTGTAACCATCAAAGGCTCGGTCCCGGCGACCACAGCTAGTCTCTAACCCTTAAAACACGAGTCTGTAGGGAAACATGGATTCTAACTAAAACAGTATATCAAACAGTGTAACTCGGTAAACAGTCTGTGTGTACCTGAAAGTAATGCTTATTTCACTAGAAATCGATTTTGTTAAAATATTCTATTTCTTTATTAAATTTTTGCTCACTTGTATCAATTCTAAAGATGCTTTGGGGTATATCTGTTTTACCCTGCCACCAGTAAACCCTGTGACTTGTTTTTACTTTTACTGTGTTACACATTAGACCTAGGGAATTATACATCCTATGAAAGCATTCTACACTGAGGGTCTCTGTGAAACCCTCACAATCAGGAACACTCTGGTACCTTTCATTATGGAATGTAAAATTTCATTTCTAGGTGAAATTCAAAAACCAAGAAAGCAGAAATATGAGGAGATATTTGTACACAAATATTCATAGAATCATTGTTTACTATAGCCCAGAGGTGGAAGCAATTTAAATGTTCACAGACAGATGAATGAATAAGCAAAATATGGCATATGGGATGGGAAGATGAAAAGATGGCTCAGCAGAAAAGAGCTGAGACTGTTCTTCTACAGGGCCCAGGTTTGAGTCCTACATGCAGGCTCACCACTGTCTGCACATTCAGTCCCTGGGGATCTGTCGTTGTGTTCTGGCCTCCTAGGGCACCAGGTATGCAAATGTTACACAGAGACATGCAGGGGAAACACCTGTGCAACAAAATTAATTTTCTCATTAAAATATGGCATACATATGCAATATACTATTATCTAGTTTTCGAAAATGAGGAAATATGGTGTGGCATGGCTGAATCTGAAGGGTATTAAGCTAAGTGAAAAATACTCACTACGAAAGACAAATACTGTGTGTTTGCATCACTAGGAAGTGATAGAGAGGTAAAATTCATAGAAACAGACAGAAGCATGACAGATGTCCAGGTTTATGGAAAGGTTGGGAACAAGAAGTATGTGTTTAGTGGGCAGAGACTAGCTGAAGGAAAATCCAAGAGTTCTGGAAACTAACAGTTGTAATGGCTGCCTAACAATTCTTATACACTTACTGCCACTGGGCTGTACACAGGAAGATGCTTAGGGTGCCAAGCTCTTAATGTGTCTCTCACTGACATATACAAAACACAAGAACAATAGTCTTATGGCCTCTTCGTTTCTCCATTGTCTTATGATTGCCATTAATTTCCCTTGTGCATGTATTATGAATTCTGTACATTATGATGCTATTATTTCTGATCATAATTTCTCTGAATCACTTCTGTTTTCTTCTTTTCCTCTTTCTGTAGGATATTTCAATTTTACATATGTTAGATCACTTTTTTTTCTAAATGTAATTAAAATTATGACCCTGTGAATTAAAAATGGTTCTCTTCAGTACAATCTCTAGTTTTGGTTTCTAGTTCATTTACCATTTATTCTGTAAAATGTAAGTCGTTTAAAGCTCTTTTGATGAAAATTTTACTTAATGAATGAAATTTGTTCTTTGATAGTCTCATACATATGTGAATCTATTTACATGTGTGTGATTCTGTCCTCTGTTGTCCTCGGCCATTCCTATCTCTCTCTCCTTTCATCACCCCTCCTTAGAGGGTTTTTCCATTTGGTGACTTTTCATTTTAAATATAATTTTTCAGTTACAGAATTTATATTTGGTTATTTCAAAAATGTGTCTGCTTTTTGTTTAGATTTTCCATCTGTTCAAGAAATAGCTATCTTTCTCTTTGAATTCTTCTATGTATCTCATTATTTTTCAAAGATTTATTTTATTTTTAGAATTTTTCCAATTGAAATAGTTTGAAATAGTTACATCACTTCCTGCTTCCTCTCCTCCCTCCAGCTTCTAGAAGCTATTCTCCCTTGAAACTTACCTAAATCTCCCCAACTCCCACGTTGATAGCTTCTTTTACTTTGACTGTATTTGGTATATGTGTCTGTGTCCATGTCCGTGTGTGTGTGTGTGTGTGTGTTTGTGTGTGTCTGTATGCACAAATATAATTTGCCAAGTGAGTGAGTCCCTTTTGTTATTTGGATGTTTATGGTCTCAAGGCTGGCTACTCTGTGCCTTAGTGTATATTCATGCTGTTGTCCAAGGAAGCCAGAAGAGGTTGTCAGATCCCCTGGAGCTGGAGTTACCAGTGACTGTGAGCTGCCTGATTTGGGTGCTAAGAACTGAGTTCCAGGAGCAGCAAGTACTCTTAACTGCTGAATCATCTTTTCAGCCCCTTGTACACAGCCTTTTTGGACTTCTTATCTGCTAATGCCAGTATCATCTTTTTTATACATGGTTTTTCCTCTTTTGACTTCTATTTCTCCTGACTGTGAGCTACTTATCTATGTTTTCTTTCTGAAGATAATATTGTAATATATACACTGAAAAAGTCTTTATTGTTAACCTGTTTAAAATATAATTTTACATTTTGTTGGAACAGGTAACTAAAGTATTAGAAGATCTCCCTTATTGCTATTGTAGGGTATGTCTTTCTTCCTAAGGGTTTCTGGGCTCCCAAATGGATGTATGAGGGATGGAGAGAAGACTTTACCAGTGTATCCAAACTCTTTCCAGCCTTTGTTATCTTTCTTTATTTCCCAGTCTCCCAAAGCTGTCTGTTTAGCATTGTGTACACTCACTGCCCCGCCTTTGGACAAAGAAATTGACACAAACCTTTGCCCTGTGATGCCAGCACCTGGTCATAAGTGCTGTCAGCTCAGCATAGTGAGCAGTCACTCATGTGCGAGATGGATTCTCTGTCGGACTGTTCTGTCTCCCCAAAGCTGGGAAATTAGTTCCATCATCTCTCCCAGACTCTGCCCTGTGGTTCTCATCTTATGCGTGAGAATGGTGCTCTCCCATATTTCACCCAATTTTGTATTGTGTATTGTAGGGGAGCAAGTCTCCTGCTTAGTACCCATGTTCTTTTAGACTCAGTTGTTAGGACAGTTTTAAAAGTAAAAAATAAATTTACTTTAGGTGCCATTTTTTCAATGCTACATTTAATTACATGCTCATATTTTCGACGAAGGTGAAAGTCACAAGCGTTTGCTTGTATTCCAGTGGTCCTCAAATTTTGTCAAACAAAGTGATTATCTCGAAATTACAGATGGCTTTGGTATTGATGAGGCCTCGTTATTTATTTTCACCAGCTACACAGGTAGGTGTTTCACTAGCTTGAGCTCAGATCCCCACCTATCAAACTAATGTATGTTCTGTAGAGCCATAGCTTATTTGAGAGGGAACTTCATGGAGTTCAGAATACTGTTTTCTTAGGGTAAAATAATTACTTTGTTGGACTGGATCATCCCCTTTTTATAGTCTTATCCACAATCAAGAGCAAGCAAGACTTTGCTTCATAAATTGCCATATCAGTCCCTACTACTAACCTTAGGTATACTACATATAATTTAAACCTGATATTAAAGTACAGGAGAACTTAAAAATAGCATTACAAGTCATTTGGAAGTGGCTCCGAAATAGCTTACAGTTGATGTCTAAATACTGTCCTATATATGAGGAGCATTTTGTAGCCTGTTGTAGCTCATAGCTGTAATCCTACCACTTAGGAGGCCAGGACAGAAAGTTTGTTGAATTTGAGGCCAGCTACAAAGTAAGACCTTGTCTCAGAAAACAAAAGGAAAAAAGGAGGAGGAGGGGAGGAGAGGGGATGGGGGAGGAGAGGGAATGGGGGAGGAGAAGGAGGATGAAGGATGTACTAGCTCCGTGGAAGGAATCCATACGTTATGCGATCGCTTGTTTCTCATGTTAACTTCTGCTGTGAATTTCTTTTCGGCAATGAATAATTTTGTTGTACTCTTGAAGGCAAGTTAACCTTTTCTGTTATGCACTTAATTTTGGATCTGTCCTGTTTGAAATATACAAACACTGAACTTTGTCTACATGGATCCAGCATAGTGATTATACAGAAACATGAATAGATACAACCAATTATTGCTCTTCCCCAAGACATTTTTCAGTTCCCTTGAATAATGAAAGTCAGCACAGCCCAGGGAAACATTAAGTAGACCTCATAAAATAATGCTATTCTCTGAGGACTCACCACCTGAATTATAGTCTTCATAAGCTTAGCACTTATTTGCTTAGCAAACAATTCTCTCAATGGGTAATAAATTCCTGGGAGATGCTAATAGAGGAAAGGATGGAGGTAGCAGTTTCTCTTGGATGATAATATAACGTTTTCTCAATGTGATTAATAAGGACCTCAAACATATGCTAGAGTTGTTTCTTTTTTGCCAAAGTGTGCAAAGCAGCAGCCTGTCACCTCTGTTTTCTCAGGGTATTCTGCTTCTTCATGTTTTAGGTTGGGCCCTGGAAGTGGGGGGCTAGGATTGTGTCTTACCACAGTTGTATCGCTGTTGTTCAGCAAACACTTAAAAACCATCTCTCAAATGGGCAAAGAACCATTCATTTAAGAAAAATTAAGTTTAACCACCAAACAAGTCAACAAAAAGGAAATTGGGGCTTCTATCCTTAGAGAAACACCTGGCTATAGCATCTTGTGAGGCCATAGATAAAATAATTTTTGAAAAATATGCAGGGCACAGAGATAACCCTAGTGAGTTTGCAAATGGTCCCAATTCCATTAACAAAATAAATAGCATTAGTTTGTAAGTCAACGAATAAAATAAATATGTTTAAGTATATACCAACATTGAGTAAGAAATACTGGGACAATTCTTCTTTCCAAAAGGATTTCAACTAATACATGTAGTAAAGAAGATGGTAATCTAAACGTCCTCATTAGGACTCCATAGTATTAATTGCTTAGTCAGATCCATCTATGGGTAAGATCAATAGAAAAGCAAGATGGATGTGTGCTGTTTATGCATGGCAAATGGAAAACATTTATTTTTTACACGTACAGTTTGGACTACTTTCTTGCTTTTTATGCTTTCAACCTCTCTTTTTCATAAGAATTAAAAACTCAGAGACCAAGAACAGACTAAGTAAATTTGGCATTGAACCATTGGATTTACCATTATAAATTCTAAAAGTTAGAGAAAAACTACTTTGTTCTGGTGAAGTGGGCCATTCATGTGTTAAAAAGCATACCACAAATTATACTTTAAATGTTATAATAGGGCAGATTACAAAATACTTATCTTTTATGCAATAGACAGTAAGTAGTAATGTAAATACTTTATTTTCTAATCAGTATCATAGCTTTCCTACCCCCTTCTAAGAGACACCTGCCTTAGAATGAGAAGAGAGTGATTTGATCAGTAAATATTTGCTAAGCAAATAAAACCATTCACCAAGCTTTGTGTATATACTAAAGCATTAAAAAGGTGAGAAATGTCACATGAACACCCATAAAGCCCATAATCCAACGGGGAGTGCTGACAACAAATAGATTTAGAATAATGTTGTAGCCTTAGAAGTAAAGTGAACAGAATACCCTGCAGATTGGAGGCAGCTGATGCAAAGACAAATGGATGTGACAAGTGATAACTTAGAGCTTGGACTGGCTGCGGCCTGGCCAGAGAGTCTCCTCAAGTCAGTGTAAACTAGAAGCACACTCACTAGATTGAAAAAAAAAATCATTTCAAAAGCCCAAGTAATTCTATGAGGTCTATTGTGAATCAAAGAAAACTAGCAGTTCAAGGGCAATGAGGATACCAAGTCAGCTGTGTGGCAATGTGTATTAAATGCTGTTAGGACCCAAGTAACAGATGAACCGAGCCATCACGGGATTGATCTCATCCCCACTATTACCTGTTTTCTCTGAGACAATCTGTGCATTGTATCTTTAAGTGCCAAGTCTTAACTGTAGGGATGCATTCTCCCTGTGCTCACTTCAAAAGGTACCTCAGGAGTACTTTCTAATGAGGAGATCAAGAAACAGCACGGAAAACAATCTACATCTAACTACTGCTGGTGGCAAATTGCCACTAATAAACTAGCTGCCTTTCTTGAGCACCGAACTGTCAGATGTGTGTTTTGTCCTCACCATGGTGCTTGTGTAGGTTTTAGTACATTAAATTAAATCCATCAAACATTTATTGAGGGCCTACTGCGCACCAGGCACATAGTCTGTGGGATGCCAAATGGATGTGGCAAACTGACTCAAGAAGAAAGTGCTTGGGTCTCATTCAAACTTTTAGTTATCGCAAATCAAAGATTTTTTTTTAGCAATTCATATACATAGTGCAACAAAGTATAGATTTCTGACTATTTCACATGGCTGTTGAAATAGATGATTATATTAACAGCTGGCTTCCCAATTCCTCAGAAGGAGGAAATTGTCTGTTTTCGGTAATACCCTGTTAATGGGCTTATACAAAAGCAAAAGACCAAAGTTGATGGTTTATCAGGGGGTGAAACAGTAAGTGCCATGCAAAGCTGATCAGCAGAACTGAAGAAAACACTAACAGGAAAGGAGCAAAGTGACAGAGTGTCGCTGGGTTTTGGAGACATCTAATTTAAATGGCAAGTATTTGTGGTGAGTACATTTCCTTGCTCTTCCCCCACAAACCTCAGTAAACTTTGCTGTACATACAAAGGTTATGCATAAACAAGAGAGAGAGGTTGCGGTTGGGGGGAGGGAGAGAAAACAGGAATCACGATGAATACTGTATTTCACGCTTTTAAAGACTCACTGGATGATTAGGTAAGAGCCCTTCTCTAAGCTGAATGAACTTTGCAAAGCTCAGTTAGGCAGTGATCAAGAGAATGCAGGAGTCTTCAACCTTGAACATGGAATTCAAAGGTCTTATCTAGATCTGGGTCTGTTTCATTTTTCTCCAGAGCCCTCCACAGCCCCCAGTAACTCAGTTATTTTATCTGCCTTTATTGTTTCTTTTCTTTTTTTCCCATCCCCTCCCACCCCTTTACTTCAAGTTAGTATCTCATCTGTCTTGTTGGCTGCACCTCAGTGGCTGCAATGGGGTAGCTAGCACATTAGGTGCGGATTAAGCCTCTGCTGAGTGGAAGGATTTTCTGACTACTTTGATTACATGTAACATACAAGGATGGTGTTTGAAAATGTATTTTCTAGTTAATAATACGATTTTGTCTTTAATTAGACTGTGTTTCCTTTCAAGGATATTAGTCAGTGATTGTTTTATACCCAAATAGTTTACAAAATCATTTTGAAAATTTAAAAAGTAAGGTACTGATACCTTTATTTATTAATTAGAACATTGCCTTTTCTGCCTCTTTCTGTCCCCTAACTCTTGACTATTTCCTACTTAGAAATAACCAGTGTGTGAACTTATGTTGCATAAAAACAACATGAAGGTTGTAAGTGGTGATTTATATCAGGTGGCTAAGAGTATGCTTCAGAGAACCAGGAGATGATGTAGGTGAGTGTGGAGGTGGTTGTGGGTTCTCTTCAGGAGTGCATTTCCCATAATTCTCTTGTTTTTTCTCTTTCTGCATTCATTGAGGAGGTTCTTAGTGGATTAACACCAAGGACCATAAAGGAGGATCAGATCATTTTTAACTTGGCATTGAAAACTCATACTTGGGAATTCTCAAGAGCATTTCCTGCTCAGTTTTAAATATTGTCATTGGATACCCATATTTTTGTATGAAGTTTGACAGTCCTGTTCTGGAGATCAGGCTACTGTTCAGTAAGCCTATGTTTTCACAGTCAGTACTTAGCATTGCTCTCCGGCTTCACTTTCAGGTCTCTTCTGTCAGATTAAACACAGAATGCTGGGTTAAATTTGCATTTTAGTTATGAGTAGTTTTTGGTGTAAGTGTTCCCTTTGCAACATTTGAGGGTTATGTTGATTTAATAGATTTCTAAAATTCAAATTTAACTGATCTGGTCCTCTCTCCCAACCCCCACAACCACTTTATTTTGTAATTCTGGCACCTCCACTTACAGAGAAAAGGCATTTGGAAGTGAGATGTGGAATTCACCTTGCTAGGATGTCTGTGGGGTTTTCAGCAGTACAAGACCATCTCACACAGGAAGACACCGTGAGGCTGCTGCATTGTGTAACCCTGGCAAGACTGGAACAACGTTTTTCCTTTTCAAATCACGTTTCATAGTAATTTCCAGATTGGGGCTAATAAAGTTCAGATCTTTTAAAACTGTGTACTGTAATTAGCTGGATAATAATCTATAATTACCCAGGGAAAGTGAGCCCATGTATAAATTATCAGAGTTATGAACTATGCTCTTTCCATGGAAGAACTTTTGGCCTTTTCTAATCAGCCCATGGTATTCAAAATATTTGATTGTCTCTGCTGGCCCGTCAGCCTCTCCCTTTGCTTGCAGAGTCCTGGCAGGTGATGCTGCCTCTTCCATGTCAGTTGCTGGCACAAATCCCAGACCTAGTATTCGGAAATTCACATGAGTTCTATGAGGCAGAAAGCTAAGAAGGAGCTTACTTCTATGATAGTTTCAGATGCAGGCACCCGCAGATGTGTAGGCTGGATGTTAGAAACCAGTCAGGTGGAACACCGAGGATGCTGTGTTTGAAGGGTCTTGTGGCACAGATCACCTCCCACAGGGATCTGCTTTCTACACACAGCACCTCCGTCTAGATGCAGTGCGTGCCCAGACTCTGTCACGAGAAGTTGGTCAGCAGAGCTCATGTGGTTTTTGTTGTTTTCTTCCTGAATAACCTTCTCATTTGTATCATGGCCCCTGCACATTTTTCTCCATTAGTGAAATTTTAGATACCCTGGAGACTGCTAAGGACATATTCCCAGAATTTGAAACTCTTAGGTGGTCCTTGATCCATGTCACATGAATAACTGACATGAGGCAAGTCATGTTTTGATGTCAATATGTGAAGAGCTCAGTAGTGACAAATTGTCCTGGAACGTGTTCCTGGGCTCAGGGTCCTGTGAATGGGTGGCTTGGCACCCCAACACCTGAGAGACATCTATGTATCTGAGTCTAACAGACTTTTGTGTGTTTGTTAGTAAGGGTCCTGATCAATAAGAACTTGCTGTAGTGGTGTTTCTGTTTCTTGAGTACCAATGCACATTACCTTTTGTAAAAGCCTCACAGCAATCCAATAGAGATAGCTCTGCATTTGTTTTGCATTTTAACAGATTGAGGCCAATTCAGGTAATGATTTCTCGAAGCTAGCAAGCAGTGGAGACAGGATGAAACCACAAGTTCCTCTGGAGGAGCAGCCAGGACCCTTCGCCACTGAGCCATCTCCCCAGCTCTTAACAGGAATGTTGCAATAGAATGCTTCCTCACTGATTCATGTCAACAAATAATTACCTACGTTTGCTGCAGCCAGCACAGTGACTAGAATATAAGAAAAGTAATCAAATGCAGTTCTTTTCTGTGAGAAGTTGTTTATGAAATAAGTGGCAAAAATGTCTGAAAACCTGCACAGTAAAGTGAGACCAGTAAGTGACCAGCAAGAGATGTTCATGGGCAGAGCAGAAAGGAGGTTCACTTCTAGCAGACATGGGCAGTGTGGGCTTCTTACAACATACAGACTATGGGCTGGACCTGAATTTCACTTAGAGTATCACTGTGATGCTGTGATTGCAAGCTTGTTTTGTGATTGTTGTTGTTTTGTGTTTTGCTTTTGCCTTGAAGAATAAGCATCTGACCCAAAATGGCCTTTGAAGGTTGGAGGAAAAAATTAGCAAGTCAAAGTCTGAGAACAGTGTCTCTCCTGTTATTCCTGGGAGGCAGAAAGGAGGGTCTGAACCATTTATTCTCTCAAATATTTTCTTGTTGTTGAACACCTACTATGAGGTATACAGAGGTATACAATGATGACCAGAAAGAGACTCATTGTGTGGAAGTACTCAGAGGAGATCCTGTCTTCCTCAGGTATCTAAGGTTCTGCACATGCCTAAGCCCACTGTTTAGATTTTTAGATGATGGGGGAGGGGTTCTTGAACTTCCAGGAGAGTTAAAGAGGTGAGTAGAATGTGCTTAGTACTTCTGGATGTAGAAAGCTGAGGGAAAGAGTGAGTCCAGCACTATGTGGTCGTTTTTGCCGTGATAAAGTAGTTGCCATTAAAAAGGCAATCTAATACTGTCTTGCATAAGTGTAGTCACACAGTCAGGAAGCAGACTCTGTATACAGAAGTAAACACTTTGGCCGTCTTCAGAGCCTGGTAATTTTATGCTTCCATGGAGAAGGACGCAAAAGAAGCAAAGAGGAACAAGGGATTCAGGGTCCGTTTCTCTTTGTCTTTACCTTCTGCCACTCCCTCTCCACTTTACCTCCGACCCCCATCATTTCTCTAAGAAATGATTGAAAACCCAGAGACCTATGAAATGCCTGCACACAGGGCTCTGCTCAGACACTCTGCACTCTATTCTGCTGTTATTTCAAGCTGTCACTTTTTTCTGTCCCAAATCTTAGCAGCACAATGCATTCAATGTAAGTGTCTTCCTGACTTCCAGCCAGAGAGCCAGCCTATTGTAATGATGGCTGCCATATTCATGCATATATATGGTTTGCAACTGGAACTCATTGTCCCTGCTGATGGGAGGAAATCACAGAACAATAGCTGCAGGAAGGAATTGTTCACAGTTTGGTAGAAAAACAGTCTTGCTGACTTGTGTGCTATGCAACATGATTTAGCTCTGAACTAGAAAGAATAATAACAGAGTCTTTCTGAGGACCCTTGGAAGTGAAAAAAAAAACCCACATCCACAGCAGCTGAGCTGACTAGAGGAATTCAGAAAATGCCAGGGGGAGCAGTTTTTAACCTCTGAGAAGCTGTTACATAAGCCTTGGGAATGTGCTGTTGTGCTTTTTGCTCCTCGGGCTTGTGGGTTCCACACCCTCTCACCTGCGCACATCAGGCTTGGGAGGGGTTCTGTCAGACTCTCAGCCCACTCTCGACTCCTACTTCCATGGATAATTCATTTGAGAGCTTAGGGATGTGCCTCTGAGCTAATTCACAATACGGGATGGAAGTTAGTCACTAGGCAATAAAAATAATTTCGCTAGAAGAAGTGTTTTCTTTTCCTGGGATAAATCCGACGTTTGTCACAGATGATACTGAAGGATTTTTAACAATAAGATATTTAAATCTTGAAAAAATTTCTTTGTGTTTCTCCTCCCCCTCCCCTGCCCCCTTTGGAGAGAGAATTAAGGAAGATAAATTGGAGTAGCAGTTTGGTTGTTGACCTTGAGCTAGCCTCTGGTTGCTAGGATGGGGGTGTTTTCTCTCTTAGATACAGCTGTTGGAGTGACCCTTGGCAGAGCCTATATCTAGGTTGAGCTGGGCTTCCAGGGGCACAGCCCCATCTTTGACCAGGATTATTTTCATGAAACAATATTCACATGGACCTTACACACCCTTCTCAGACAGGAGAGGAAGGAGTAATGGGATGACACAAGACATATTAAGATAGTGAAAGAGAAAATATTAAGGGCTGTCTTTATAACCTCAGCAGGGAAGTTAGGTATTTGTGAGTTAGTCTCCTACCTCCCTAAGAAGATTGTGGTGAGAGAGGAAACTCCCTAGTTGCCACTCACATTCAAGGTTAAAGGTCTTTCGAAGAAGGTCCAAAAGATAACTCCATCCTCCTACTGGACTGGAACCCTCCTTGATTCTCACATTAGATACGTCAGCTGCTTTGATTGGGTCTTTCCTCAACAGGGATTCTGAATTCTGCTATCTTCAGCAGCTCCCTAAATCTATCTAGTCCAGCCTCCTTCCTGCTCACCCAACTCCTGTAAAAACATTTTACCTGGACTCCACTTCTCCAGTCTGTTCTCAGCAGCTAAGCACGAGCCCTTCTGTTAACAGGGAGGAAATCCAGGCACCTCACTTTCCTGCTTAATACTCCGGACACTGTGGTCCACTTACAGTGTCAGTTCCTGTTCCGTGTGATCTGTAGGGGACCCCTACTAGACCTGGTTCCCACCATTCCTCTAGAGTCCCCTAGTCCCTCCATTTCTCGTAGGACTTTAGCAATATTAGCTCTCCTGGTGTTCCTTGAACTTCCTTATATTTAGTCTGTGCGTGTATGTATATAATATGTGCATGCCTGTGTGTGTGTGTGTCTGTCTGTCTGCCTGGTCAGTCCTCAGGGATCTACACTCTCACTTCCTCAGACCCCAGTTCTAGAATGATGGACACCTGCCACTGTGCCTGCCTTTTATATGGAGACTGCAGATCCGAACTCAGGTCCTCAGGCTTGGTCAGCAGCCCCTTCCCCATCAAACCATCTCCTAGCCACTTATTTTTGTCTCCGTATTGACTCTTCCTTCTGCTGCAAGGCTCTTCTCACAGATACACATGCCTCAAAGATGGTCTCTTCATCTTCAATTTTCTGTTCAAGTGAAACTTTCTCACAAGGTCTTTCTTGACTAGTCTATTCAGACTGATACCTACACCCTCCTGCACATACCTGTTAATGATTTTTTTATTTGTTCTACTTTTCCTTCTATTTCCAAAGCATACGTTTCTTTTCTAGCATTTTGTAGTTCTTATGTCTTTCCTTGATAGACTATTGCCTCTAAAGTAGAGAGCCTTGTCTCTCATTGTTATTTAAAATATCCAAATTTATGCCTAGTACACAATCAGCTTCTCGGTATCACTGACAGAAGTGTGTGACGGAGGTGGACTCAGCACATTTACTTCAATGTTTTGTGCTTCTGTAATTAAAAATTAAATATAAAGCTTTCCTTAGTAACCTCTGTTTTCTGTGCAGAAATGGGATTCAGATAACCAATTGTATCTATTCTGATTCAATAAAGGATCCTAGAATAGGAATCCAATCACTGTCATGTGCCCAAAAAAGGCTGTCAATTCCTCTAATAATAACCAGGAATAGAAAGGCATAAAGAAAGGCAGGTGATGAGGCCGACTTCTTTCGTCCTTATAAAAAAGACTAATGCCAGTTTGTTGGGCCCAGGTTCACACAGTGCCCAAGCTAGCGCAGCTTGCTCAGGTGTTCTGCTAATATTTCTGGCTGATAATGATAAACCACATCTAAGCATGTTTCTCAGTCTCGGCTAGCTTCAGTCTCATTTTGTTCTGTCAGTTGTTTCTTAGCCAGCTTGGGCTCTGGAACATGGTGATCCAATGTTCTCAGGACCCTCTGGGTCCCTGCTCCTGTCCTGCTGATACTCATGTTAGCTATTCCTTTATGTCTCAGTCTACTGGTTTGGCCAACAACTCACTTTGGGGGGGAGAAAAGAATAATTAGTTTTTCTTTGTTTTTAAGTGCACTAAGTCTTGAAATGTTTAAAAACTATGTGATTGGGAAGGCACTATTCGCATCCCATTTTTGGAGTCCCAACTCACTGCTCTCATCTTTACCTTCTTGCCAGCTGTAGCCTGTTCTGCACCCTCCACATACTTGTGGAGAACATTTTTATAAAACTGAAATGAAGTAAGGTAGAAGAGGCAGAATTTGGGTTACTGTTTATGTTAATATTTTGAAAGTCAAAGAAGTTAAACTTCGTGAAAACGGAGTTGGATCATACTGCCCACATGCAGATAGGTATCCTGATAGGAGTTAGCCAAGCAGAGGCAGAGCTCGACTGGCAGAACTCAAACCGGAAGACAGGTATGGAAAGCATTTTGGACCCAGTGGATGGCAGGGCCTACAATGCTGGTTACCACTGTGTCCCAGATTTTAGGCTGGAGCCAGAGAGGGGGTGCTCTCTGAGGTACCTAGGGGCACCCCGCCAAGTTCCTGGACCGTTTCTTTTCTCAATATACCCTTGACTCATAGATTGGATCCTGCAAAATTGATTGCGATTCTTCCCCAGTTCCTTGATGATAATGGTCTTTTCATCTGAGCATTTGGTGAGTGATTTGCAATGACCCAGTTTGTTGTAATAGCACGCGCATGACTGTATTGTGTATTGTTAAACTGCATTAGGATACGGCGGTGGCTTTATTTGAGCACAAGGGATATTTTCAGGGACCTTTGTTGTGTGATTTGAGAACATGACCATGCTGTGTGTGGACTTGCCTCAAATGCTGCAGTTTAACAACAACGACAAAAAACCTTTCACTGAAATATAATAACTTTGCAGCAAAACAATGCTTTCAGAATTAAAAAAAAACAAAACAAAACAAAATGAAGCCCAGACTCCTGATCTTTGTTTCCTCTGCCTATTAATTTCTACCAGTAAAGAACTGTTTGAAAATGTATACCAGAAATGTGAGAATGTGAAATCTTACTGAATGCAGCCCCTTGGTAGATGTGCACCAGATCAACCCACTTAATCTCCTTTGGTAAGATTGAAAAAGTCCTTCTTCTTTTTATTGTACATCTCAGTGATTTGATGGCGTTTGTGGATAAAAGGTACAGCCCGAGATTATCTTGAGACAGTTGCATGAGCCCCCAGCACAATGGCAAGGCAGTAACAATTTAAAATCCAACTGCTGGTGATTAACAAGGCTCTCTGTGCTCTTTCTTCTAATGCATCCTTTCTCTTTTAGGGCAGCTCTGTAGCGATCTGACAGCTGGCTTATTAGCTGGAGGATTTAGGCTGCAGGTTTAAATTGTTTATTGGTGACTTTGGATTTCAGCAGCTAACCATCTTCACATCTTAAAACAGGCTGTGCCTCTTCTTCCTGAACCTCCTTCTCTTTCCCTTGAATTCTTCGTGGCCTGGGATAAAATGTAACATGGGGAAGTTTAAATAAAGAAGAAGAAATAAAGAACGAGAAATAAAGAACAAGAGAATTTTCAGAGCATTATGCAAATGGCACACAAAGGTATGCAAGCATTTGCAAATATAATTTTGGGTTCAAATTCTGAAGCCAAGAATACTGCAATCTGGGTTGGAACGTGCTTTTTTTCTTTTGTGGCTTCAAACTAGTGGTCCAATCTACCCTGAGGGCACGAAGAATGCTTCTGATCTATTGGTTTTTTGAGATATACCTAGTTCTTCTCTTTTTTATTTCTTTTTAAAATTTATTTATTTACTTTACAGCCTCCTCTCCTCCTGGTCTCACCCTCCTACCCCTTTTCCCTCTTCCTCTTCTCCCCAGGAAAGGGGAACCCTCCCAACCTACCTGGCACATCAAGTCACATCAGGACTAAGCTCATCCTCTTCCACTGAGGCCAGACAGAGCAGCCCAGGTAGAGGAAAGTAATCTAAAGCAGGCAACAGAGTCTATGTCAGAGACAGCCTCTGTTCCACTTGTTACGGGACCCGCATGAAGACCAAGCTGCTTATCAGTTACGTATGTGTAGGGGGCCTAGTGCCAGTCTACACATGCTCTTTGGTTAGCGCTTCAGTTTCTGTAAGTCCCCATGGACCTAGGTTAGTTGACTCTGTTGGTCTTCTTGTGGAGTTCTTGTCTCCTCTTTCCCCCCACTCTTCCATGAGACTTCTGATCTCCACCTAATGTTTAGCAGTGGGCCTCAGCAACTGTTTGGATCCACTGCTGGGCGGAGCCTCTCAGAGTACGGTTATGCTAGGCTCCTGTCTGCAAGCACATCAGAGTATCATTAATAGTGTCAGGGGTTGGGTCTCTTCATTTCTTTTCTAACACTGAAAAGTTGAAAGTTTTTGTTTGTTCTTGTTTTTATTTTATGATCTGACCCTTTGGGTCTTATTCTGTGGAGCTGGAACATCTCTGATATAAGGGGAAATTTGTCCAGAAAAAAACCCACACTTTTCAGGGTATGTAGATTTGGGTAGATTAGATGTCTTATGTACAAAACCCATAGCCAGACATATATCTGTGAATGAAAGAGGTTATGCTGGGAGTTGGGGTAGAAAGGTGAGATCAGTATTTTTAGAAAACAAAAGGGAGAGGGAGTAGAAATTATCATCTTGGGTTACTGTTCCTGCCACAAATAGAACACTGCCGTTTATGCTGGTGTAGGTCAGAGTGCCAGTGCTCTATGGTCAGCTTGGAAATAATTTTCAAGACATTTTCTACCTTTAGACTGGCTCACTGATGGTCTGCTATCCCCCTGCCTGGGCTAGAGTTTCTTGTGCATTGAGTGAACTCAGCTGGCTTGAAGTCTTCCTTGCTCTTGATGATGGTTTAATTTTCAGGAAGATACATGGGGGCTGCTGCTCTATTGAATTCAGAAAGCCTGAGCATGTGTGCTACAGCAATTGAGGCACCTCTCTAGGGATACTGATTTTCCTTTTAAGGAACTCATCACGAGTTTATAATAAAATCATTCTGGTTAGGAAGAATCCCCTGCAGGAGATAAAAGCTTGAATCATGTCTGGGATTCCCCCTTTGAGATTTGCATTCAGCCATGAGACCTGAGGTCGGAAGATGGCTGTTTACAAAGGTGGTTGAAAGGGAATTCTTAAAGGAATTTTCTAACAAAATGGAGTCAAACTCACCATGTTGGTGCTATTCTTTGAAGTGAAAGCCGAGCTTTGATCCGTTCAGACTTCACACACAGCTATTCACTGTATAGCATGCCTTATCATTTATCTTGCTCCCGGAGTAGACTAGATCATTCTTCCTCTGCTCAGCTTCAGCCTGCATTTTCATCTCTGTTTTTCTCAAGATGGCTGAGAAGCCTGGCAGTATTATACTACTATAACAACAGCGGCTTTCTGACTGGGAGAAACTGCTCAAGGTGAAAGGAGCCCCTTTTGGTATCACACAGGATTCTTTTTTTTCTCTCTTATCTGCAGCAAAAGTATTGCTAATAAAGGACACCTGAGTTTCAGGCACTGCAGGCTCCTATCCTGCCTAGTGTCCCACTGGAATCATGCCCTTCTCCTAAACCTGGAGCTTGTGCTGTGTAGAAGTTCAGTTGAAAATGCCAAGTGACAAAGGGTGGCTGTGCATGACAAGTGCTCTGGAAGAAGCCTGCTGTGACAAGTCACGGGTTGCGAGTTTTAGACAAAGGAATGGCTACTTCCTCAGATGTCTGATGTATGTTCAGATAAGAGAAAACTTCTAGATCATAGAAGCTTTTTTAATCCCTAGAGCATGGGATGATACACTCTGGTGATGGTATTTCGGGATAAGGAAACTGGACAAGTGGGTGAAGGGGCTGTGAATTTACATGGAGATGAGCCTTTGCCCTTGATTTTATGTCTTCAAAAGCTATACAACTGGAGTCCTTAATGGGTTTGTGGGGGTGAGTTCTAAAGGAGGGTGTGCCAGTCAGGTCTTCATTGTGAGGAACACCTGAGAAAAAGCAACTGAAGAGGAAAGATTCTCTTTAGCTCTTGGTTTGACACTGTGGTTGGTTGGTACCTTTGTTTCTGGGCCACTGTAGGGCAGATCATCATGGCTGAAAGGCCTGTAGGAGAAATCTCAACTCCTGCTGGCCAGGAAGCAGGGAGAAAGGACCAGAGACCAGAGAAAACTATGAGAGGCCTGCTTCCAGTGACTCATCTCCTCCAGCTAGACCCTGCCTCCTAAAGTAGCCACTGACTCAACTCTCAAAGTAGCCCCGCCACCTGGAGCCCAAGCCATTGGTACATGAGCCAGGGTTGCCTTTCAGAAGCAAACCCTAACAGGGATCCATGTACATGAAGTATGTGCATTGCTATTGAGTAGGTCTGGGTGGCAGATCTCTCTCCCCATCCTAGGCTCTGTGAGGCGTTACACTAATTTTAAATCTTATTATTCATTTCCTACTAAATAAAAATGATGATAGTTAACTTCAGGATGAAACCTAGAGTCTAATTAACCAATAGTAAGAATATACACATATATTGCGCTATACAGCATCTTCCACTCAGCAAAGGACACCAAAAATAACAGACAAAAAAATAGCCAGATGGTAAGCTAGGACTTAACAAGTGTGTGCTTTCTCTGGAAAAATGAGAAAGTTCTGTGAGGTTGTAAACTGACTAGCTCCACTTTAAAGCTAGTAATAATAACAATAATAATGACAATGAATTTGAATTGTAGTAGAGTTCTGCTGTCATACACGGTATGAGCAGTATGACCCAGCAATGCTCTGACATTGTCCAACATTATCTTCTTCCTTTCTCCTCTGGGGTTTGAATGTGAACCCTAATTAGCACTCCCTTCCTCCAGAACATGAAATGTGGAGTCCTCTTGTTAGAAGCAACCATGTGGAGAAATAGGAGACCTAACTAGTTTGTGTGTAGAAGAAGCCATTGGGCCAGTGATCTACTCTGCAAAGAGATGGCAGAGCCAGCTCTCTGGGCTTATGTATTTGTTCCCTACAGCATGTTACACAGAGAAGTCACAGATCACAGAGTGGTTCCACCCATTAGGAAGATATGGCCCACCATGCGACTAAAGGAAAAGGCTTCTTTATATATAACAGACTGGCTGCAGATCCCACACTCTTCACCTCTCTGCCAGGAGGTTCCAAGAATGAAGCTGTGGCTGCTAAGATTTAGAAGATGAAGAGCCCCTCCCTTTTATTCTTTTTTTGATGACAATGGTCTCAATGATGGATATGTTGTATTTTCCCCCTAAGCTTGCAGAATGTCCTTAGTCATATTCACTTGAATGTTCTTTTTCCAACATTTAGGTTTTTTCTTCATTAATTAACTTATTTCCTTTACATCCAATAGGAGCTTCCCATCCCTCTTCTCCTTCCAATCCCTCCCTCTCACCTCTTCTTTCTATGCCTCCTTCCCTTTCTTCTCAGAGAAAGGGAGTCTTCCCCTGGATATCAAACCTACCTTGGCGTATCAAGTTGTAGTAGGACTGGGTGCATCATTAAAATTTTTAAAATTTATTACAGTTTATTCACTTTGTGTCCCAGCTGTAGCCCCCTCCCTCATTCCCTCCCAATCTCACCTTCCCTCCCTCTTCTCCTCCCATGCCCCTTCCCCAGTCCACTGATAGGGGAGGTCCTCCTCCCCTTCCATCTGACCCTAGCCTATCAGGTCTCATCAGGACTGGCTGCAATGTTTTTCTCAGTGTCCTGGAAAGGCTGCCCCACACCCTCAGCAGGAGGTGATCAAAGATCTAGCCACTGAGTTTATGTCAGAGATAGCCCCTGTTCTCCTTACTAGGGAATTCCACTAGGAGACTGAGCTGATTTCACCTTACACCCATCAGAATGGCTAAGATAAAAAAACTCATGTGACAACACATGCTGGAGAGGATGTGGAGAAAGGGGAACCCTCTTCCATTGCTGGTGGGAATGTAAACTTGTACAACAACTTTGGAAATCAATTAGGTGTTTCCTCAGACAATTAGGAATAGCGCTTCCTCTAGACACAGTTATACCACTCCTAGGCATATATCCAAAAGATGCTCAAGTATACAACAAGGACATTTGCTCACCCATGTTTGTAGCAGCTTTATTTATAATAGTCAGAATCTGGAAACAACCCAGATGTCCCTCAATTGAGTAATAGATACAGAAATTGTGGTACTTTTACACAATAGAATACTACTCAGCAATTAAGAACAAGGAAACCATGAAATTTACAGACAAATGGTGGGATCTAGAATCATCCTGAGTGAGTATCCTGGAAGCAGAAAGACACACATGATATATACTCACTTATAAGTAGATATTAGACATATACTATAGGATATGTACACCTAAAGAAGCTAAGCAAGAAAGAGGATAAGATCCTTATTCATAAGGGCAAAAAGGATAGATCTCAGAAGATGGAGAAAACAGGGAACAGGACAGGAGCATACCACAGAGGGCCTCTGTAAGACTGTACCCATCAGGGAATTGAAGCAAATGCTGATACTCAGCAAAACTTTGGGCAGAGAGCAGGGAATCTTATGAAAGAAAGGGGAAATAGAAAGACCTGGAGGGGACTGGAACTCCACGAGGAGAGCCACAGAACCAAAAAATCTGGGCCCAGGGGTCTTTTCTGAGATTGATACTCCAACCAAGGACCGTTCATGAAGATAACCTAGAACACCTGCACAGATGTAGCCCATGGGTGCACCTTCTATTTAGGCTAGACAAGGCCTTTCAGTTAGGGGAAAAGGATCCAAAGGCAGGGAACTGAGTCAAAGACAGCCCCTGCTCCTGCTGTTAGAGGTTCAACATGAGAACCATGTTAGTGTTACTTTTAAAATTGTGTATTGCATTTTCTCTTTTATCCCAGCTAGCACCCAAATAATTGAGACTGGACTATTATATTTATTTAATAAACTTTACAGCACAAGAACTGAGCAGTATTAATCTCTTCTTTACTCTGTGTGCTAGTCTGGCTTCCTCTTTGCTGAACTCTCAGAGATGCTTGCATTTTATGGCTTTTCCTGTTACAGCTGTTCTTTTCTCATGATATCTCCTGGACCTCTGCCTGTGGCTGAATCCCTGCTTTCTCCCTCTAACTTCTCAGCCCCCGGAGGGCAGGAAGTCCAGCCCTATTCTCTCCTCTGCTCAGTGATTGTCCGTAAACTATTTTATTGGCATATCTGGGGACAGTTGAGACAGGAGATTCTCAATACAAAGATTGCAATTAGATATGGAGACATAGAAATCAATATTTGAATCTTTATACAGTACACGATAACATGCCTACAGGACCAAGCTGTACATCTGTTACATATGTGCAGGGGGTGTAGGTCCCTCCCATTCATGCTCTCTAGTTGATGGTTTGGTCTCTGAGTCCCTCTGTGCCCAGGTTAGTTGATTCTGTGGTTTTCTTGTGCTTTCCTTGACATCTCTGGCTCTTTCAATCTATCCCCCCCCCCAACACACACACACACAACAAGATTTCCCAAGCTCCACCTAATGTTTGGCTGTGGGCCTCTGCATCTATTTCTATCAGCTGCTGGGTGAAGCCACTCAGATGACAGTGTTGTTAGCCTCCTGTCTTCAAGTACAGCAGAATATTATTAATATTATTAATAGTGTCAGGGATAAACTCTCATGGCATGGGACTCAAGTCATTGGGAGGCCATTCCCTCGCTTTCTGCTCCCTCTTTATCCCTGTACCTCCTTATAGGCAGGAAAAAAATGGGGTCAAAGGTTTTGTGGCTGGGTTGGTAATCCCATCCCCCACTGGAAGTCTTGCCTGGTTATAGGAGGTGACCAGTTCACGTTCCGTATCGCTTATTGCTAGGAGTCTTAGCTAGGGGCACCCTCATGGATCTCCGGGAGTATCCATTGTCCTAGTAGCTTGTCCCAGAGATAGCCACTCCACTGCTTCCAGTTCTCTCTCAAGCCAGTTAAAAAACGAGATGCTGTCCTAAACAGAGAATTCTCAGCTGAGGAATCTCCAATGACCACAAAACACCTAATGAAATCTTCCTTAGCCATGAGGGAAATACAAATCAAAATGACTCTGAGATTCCACCTCATATCCATCAGAATGGCTGAGATAAAAAGCTCGAGTGACAGCTCATGCTGTCAAGGATTTAGAGCAAGAGAAACACTCCTCTCTTGTTGGTGGGAGTGCAAACTTGTGCAACCACTTTGGAAATAAATTCAGGGATTTCTCAGAAAATTGGGAATAGCTCTACCTCAAGATCCAGCCATACCTCTCCTGGCCATACGCCCAAAAGATGTTCTACCATATCACAAAGACACTTGCTCAACCATGTTCATAGCAGCTTTGTTTGTAATAATCAGGGACTGGAAACAACATAGATGCCCCTTACCTAAAGAAAGGATAAAGAAAACATGGTACATTTATACAATGGAATACTACTCAGCTATTAAAAAACAATGATATCATTAAAATTTCAGGCAAATGGATGGAACTAGAAAATATCATCTTGAGCGAGGTAACTCAGACCCAGAAATACACTCATGATATGTACCCACTTATAAGTGGATATTAGCCATAAAATATATGATAACCATGCTATAATCCACAGACTCAAAGAACCTAACTAACAAGTAGGGCTCAAGGGAGGATGCTTGAAAAGGGGAAATAAAGCAGACATTTGGGGTGGATAAAGTGAGGGAACTGGGTGGGAGGGGAGATGGGGAGGAGAATGGGAAGGATCAAGTTTGGGAGGATGACAGGGAAAAGAACTGGGAGAGAGCACTGGAAACATTTAGGTTTTCAAACATGCCCAGGTTGTCAGATACTTCCTTTTTATCTTAGAAATCCATATTGAGAAATTTGCATTAGTTATCCTTTTTCTAAAGAAAAATGAATTATAGTGCCAGCAAAATATTTGTGTTTTCAGTGTACAGACATAATTTTATTTATATGTTAATAGAGTTAGGTCTGGGTGACATGTGATAAGATCGTATTTTGGCAAACACAGGCACCCTGTTAAAATGCACTGGCAAACAGAACAAGCCCAATCACGTCATCTGGTGCTTCTAACTCCATACTCATGATTCCAGGAAAATGCCTTTTCTTTCACTGTCTTTTCTGAGATGACACGGGACAAAACAAGCCCAGCTGCAGAACATGTACCTGTCATGGGTTCTAAGTTTTTTTTCATGTCTATCAGAAGAAGCTTGAAGGTTGATGGAAAACTCATAAAGAAGAAAATCCTACCCTGCTATTAACTGTTTTCCTCTGTTATTTCATCAGTTATTCAGTTCTATTCAGATGATGCCTAATTGATCTCTATGTCCCAATAATATTCTTGGTGCTTTGGAGTGTTAAAAAAAATCACAGAATTTTATTCTTCCTCTCAAGGAGATGAAAATTTATTAGGTATCTTGTATTCACAAAAGAAAGAAATTAGAAAGCCCGAGGGCTTAATTCAATTAAATTTTAAGATTGTGTTTGGAGAATAAACATACTAGGAACAGTTCTTCACCACAATATTGTTACGTATTCCTGTCAATCATTTGTGAGATTTTTCAACTATACTTTACTAGTAATAATAAGAAGGACCCTGTCTCTGTGACCTCAAGACTTTGCTCTCTGAGGATCCATGCTCTGAGCTACAGGCAGATCTCATGGAGAGAGCCTACTGGACCCACACGAGGTTTGCTCGTGTGGTCAGCAGCTGCACCTTGCTCTAGCTGAGCAAGGACCACTTCTGATTCTCCAGTCATTCCTCACCACAAGTGGCTCCAGGGTGAGCCTCCAGTGCCATCTGGATGATCTAAAACATGTCAAGTTAGAATAGCGTCCAATAGAGATCCAAACACCCACCCAACAATGGTGGGTAAGATAGACACACCAGAAGACACAACCAACAGCCTAACTCGAGATGCCTAGGTCCCATCACACAGACACAAACAACAGGGAAAAAGACAACATTCCATTAGTAATAACCAAAGACCTAAAATCTGTGAATTACTTGTTTTTCCATATGGAGTAGATTCAGTATAACTCCTAATCCATCGCTCGTCTTTTTGGTGAGATATTTTCCTGAGTGAGAGAGGGAGTCAGACAAACAATAATTACTGGGCCTCAGGCAGGAAGGGTCTCTTTACCACTGAGTTACAACCCTGGATCCTAGTTTAATTAAAATCCACACCAGAGTCTCCAGTTAAGTGAGTTATACCTTACATTTTCTTTAATCTAGGTGAACATCTCTCCCTAGTTGATCCTCCACCTCTCTCTCCATCGCTCTCTGTGTTGTGTGTGTGTGTATTTGTACATATGGAAGCCAGATGTCAATGTAGGGTGTCTTCCTCTATTGTACTTCTTATTTTTTTGAGGCAAAGTCTCTCACTGAACTTGTAGCATCCTAATTTGACTACCTGGCTACAAAGCCCCAAGAATCTCCTGTCTCTGCCTCTCCAGTGCTGGGATTACAGTGTGTGTTACTCACCCCTCATTTTATTTTATTTTTTCATTGTGGATGTTGGGGTTATGAACTTAGGTCCTCATACTTGTGCAATAAACATTTTACTGACCCAGCTGTCTCCCAGGTTCTTTACTCCTTTTAATCATGTCTTTGACTTAAAGAGAAGAATGCATTTGTTTTAGAATGATCTACATCATGGGTGTATCTGTTTCTTCTCTGAGAGGGGATTTTTTTCATTACTTCAAGATACTTCTTGTGTTTCAATAGTGTCAACTTTTTCTGTAGGTAGTCCTTAATGTTTGTCATTGCTATTAGGTGTTTTGCTTAATCTTTTGAAAGTGGTGTGGTTCCTTTCTTATGTATCTCATAATATTTGGCATTTGCTTATTTGGAAGCTCTTATTTTCATATAATTTTATATTGTTAATTTGCCAGATTTTATTATCTTTCAGAATAGTTTTTTGTTATCTTGAGTTTTCTAATGTATGTATTGGTTCAGTAGTACCTGTACATTAAAAGAACTTCTGGAGGTATCTGCATCCCTGATCTGAATTTGTGCTATAGAGCAACAGTAATAAAAACTGCATGGTGCTGGCATAGAAACAGACTAGAGGACCAGTGGAATCAATTTGAAGACCCAGAAATAACCCCCCACACTTATGGACACCTGATTTTTGACAAAGAAGCCAAGACCATACAATGGAAAAAAGACAGCATCTTCAACAAATGGTGCTGGTCTAACTGGATGTGCACATGCAGAAAAATGCAAATAGATCCATAGTACTTAGTACTTATCACCCTGCACAAAGTAAAGTCCAAGTGGATCTCAAAGTAAAACCAGATACATTAAATCTGTTAGAAGAAGTGGGGAAGAGCCTCGAACTCATTGGCACAGAAGATAACTTCCTGGACAGAACAGCAAGAGCTCAGACTGTAAGATCAACAATCAATAAATGGGACCTCCTGAAACTGAAGAGCTTCTGTAAAGCAAAGGACATGTCAACAGAACAAAAACGACACCCTAATACTGGGAAAAAGTCTTCACCAACCCTACACATGACATATATCCAGAATATATAAAGAATTCCGGGCTGATTTGAAAAGCAAGTATCTGAAAGCCTTCCTGCTTCTTGTATGATACTTGGTCCATTTGAATTTTTGACTTTATTTGATGTAAATTATCTGTTTCATTAAGTTTTTCATGATTTCACGAAACTTATAATTTAATTATGCATATTAAAATATTTTACTTTGATGGCTTTTCCCGGTCATATTTTCTGTATTTTTATTTGTGCTACTTACACTTCTTTCCTTCTCTCTTTCCCTCCTTCCTTCCTTCCTTCCTTCTTCCTTTCTCCCTTTCTTGTTTTTTGAGACAGGGTTTCTCTGTGCAGCCTTGGTTGTCCTGGACTTACCCTGTAGACCAGGCTTTGTCCAGCTCACAGTGATCCATCCATCTGCCTCTCCTTCCCTGAGTGCTGGGATTACAGTGTGCACCACCACACCCAGCTTACACTTGTTTCCTAAAAAAGAAATGTAGGTTACTAGAAGTTTGTCCATTTTATTAATGTTACTCAAAGAAACAAACTGTGTGTGTGTGTGTGTGTGTGTGTGTGTGTGTTTGTAGGCCAGATGACAACCTGAGTCTTGTTACTCAGGAAATTTCTACTTTTTAAATTTTTTTTCTTTAACACAGAGTCACTCCCTGGCTTAGTATTTTTTAGATGAGCTGGCTGCTAGCCAGTGAGTCCTGGGAGTTTTTCAGTGCTTCCCAGTACTGTGATTACAAGCACACGCTGCCAATGCTCAGCTCTTCAGGCTTCACGGGACTCACATCTTCATGCTTTACAGGTAGCTTTACTGGCTTAGCCATCTCCCAGCCCATTATTTCTTTATTTTAGATATCTATACTTTTTCCTCACTTTGGAGCTGGTATTTAATCCAGAGAGGCTCCACCCAGGAATGGTTTGAAACAGATGCTGAGATTCACAGCCAAACATCGGGCGAAGCAAAGGAAGTCTAGTGAAAAGTTGGGGGAAGGATAAGAGGACCTAGAGGTGACGGGAGCTCCACAGGAAGACCAACAGAGCCAACTAACCAGGGCCCAGAGACGCCTATGGAGGCTGAAGCACCAAGGACCGTGCATGGAGTGGACGTAGACCCCCTACACAGATGTAGCCAATGGGCAGCTCAGGCTTCATGTAGGTCCACTAGTAAAGGGAACAGGAACTGTCTCTGATAGGGAATCTGTTGCCTGCTTTTTGATCACTTCCCTCTGATGGAACTGCCTTACCAGGTCACAGGGGAAGAGGATGGGCTCAGTCCTCATGTGAACAGATGAGCTGGGGAGGGTGGGGGGGTTTCCTGGAGGGTGCTCCCCTTTTCTGAGGAAGAGGGGAGGAGAACAGGGAGTTGAAAGAGGGAAAGTGGGACTGGGAGGAGAGAAGGGAGTGGGCTTTGAGCAGAATGTAAACTGAACAGACAAGTAAATTAATTAAAATTATAAAAGAAAAAGAAAGAATTGGAAGTTCTGTGCTTTTTTGCAAACATTTAATTTATTTATATCCTCTGTCTGCAAAATACTATATTTTTTAATTTATTTCAGCTCTCAGAAAATTTGCAATTATTTTTTCATTTTCTATATTATGTATCTTCTTGCCATAAGATTTGAGTGAAGTTTTGTGTATGAGTTTATATTTCCAGGAAACTCATAGAAGGGTTATACTTCTAGTTTTATTTCCCCATGGTAAAAAAAAAATACTGTTTGTGCTTTTAGTTTTCATGGAAGTTATCATTTCTCTTAACTTTTTTTTGTTGCTTAATATATTGTTAATTTTTAAGTAGTCCATGTTTTTTCTTTAAAAAAGTGCATCATCCATTATTTGAATATAAATAAGCTCTACAATTATTTGTCGTTTGGGTATTTTATAACCTTACTAATTATTTTGCCTGTTTGATCTGTCTGGGTCTGTGTGATAGTGTTGTCAGCTAGACAGAATCTAGGATCACTTGGAAGGTGGGCCTGTGAGAGATTAGCTAGGTCAAGATTAGCCTCTGAAAAAGTATGAGATCATCTTGACTATGCTAACCGGTGGGAAGACCTGCCCACTGTGGGTGGCACCATTCCCTATATAGGAGACCCTAGACTGTATAAGGTAAAGTGAACTAGTGAACTGAGCATTAGCATGTATGCATTCATCACTCTTCTTGAGACTGCAGATGTAATGTAACCAGGGGATTCAAGCTCCTGCTTTGGCAGACCTGTACCTCAAAATGTGGCCTAAAATCACCCCTTCCTCTCTTAAGCTTTTTTTTTTTGGAGTATTTTTTTTTAATCATAATAACAGAAGAGAAATGAAAACAGTCTGAAAGAAGTCAGCATTAGAATATTTTGTTGTTGTTGCAGTTATGAGATTATTGGCATGAGGGTTAGGTTTAGTATTGTTTTTATACTTTGCCTATTTTAAACTTGTGGGGTTTTTTGCTTTGTATGAATATTTTTCCCTTTTGTTTCAAAGTTTACTTGTTTAAAAAGACACTTCTGGAGCTGGGAAGATGGCTCCGTATGTCAAGTGATTGTCACAGAAGCATGGGACCCGGATTAAAATCATAAACACAGATGTAAAGATGGGTGTAATAGCATACATCTGTCATCCTCATTCTTCTACAGGAGGCAGGAGACAGGGACAGAAGAATACCCAGAAGCTATTGGCCAGTTAGCCTGGTGTATGTAGGGACAAACACCAAAAAGACCTTTTTTCAAACAAGGTAGGAGGCAAAAGCCAACAGCTGAGATTGTCCTGTAACCTCTACACACATGCCACGGTACTCACATACTTCCACATAATATATACACACAGATACACATATCACACACATACACACAAAGGTAAGAAACAGACAACAGACACATTTTTATCTTTCTAACACTCTTATTAGCTATAACTTACTTATTTTCTATGAGGACTAACACTGAGATTAGCAACTGAAAACTTTTCTCCTTTTTCCCGTTGCTCTTGTGTGCGCCAGTTTTATTTTCTGATATTAGCAATATTATTTTTTTTAGTTTTAAGTACAGTTACTATTGACATTTATTGATTTATAGCCCTGTCACAGAAACACAATACACACCTGTGAATACCTGTGTCCTAATCAATAAATGTGTTTTCCTCTAGTCCCTGTCTTTTTCTTTGTCCAGATTTTGTTGTTTTAGTTCTCCACTGTTACAACATATGCTGAGGAGGGATGGAAGGACAGGAAAACTCGGGGAACCTGTGAAGGGAAGGAAGGCCTTCACAGGGCATCTAGTTTGTGTTTTCTCTTGGCTGAAAGTCAAGTCCTTGAGGCGCGCCTGCCAGAGGTCAGGATCAGCTCCACCGACAGCAACTTTTTCTTTGCTGACTCTAACATAGCAAGTGAGCCACACGTAAGGGCGAAGCATGTGAAGTCTTTTAATCTAACCTTATTGTAACCAGAGATCACAGCTCGGAAACCCACTTTCACTTTTATTCACGAAAGGAAATTCTTTAGAGAAATAAGTAAGCCACGTTCATGCTTAACTTAATTGTAAAACTATATTTAACTTAAAAAAAATCTGCTTACTATTTCAGCCTGGTTGTAAATTACATCCTATGAACAATGTTAAGTTCAAAAACAATAAAATCAAGCTGGAAAGGTTGCTTATGTCTGCAATCTCAGTACTCTGGAGGTGGAGGAAGGAGGATCAGGAGTTCAAGTTCATCCTCAGCTAGAGAACCAGTTTAAAGCCAGCCTGGAATACAAGAACCCTGTCTCACAAACAAAACCAGAAACTACAGCTCTCTCGCTCTCTCTCTCTCTCTCTCTCTCTCTCTCTCTCTCTCTCTCTCTCTCTCTCTCTCTCTCTCACACACACACACACACACACACACACACTGACGATGGCATTTAGGGACAACTTTTTTTTGTGTGTGTGAAGCCTGCTTTCACCCTTTAGTTATATTCTAATTTATCTTTACTTAATAATCCCCAATTTGGGAGTGCTAAGGAAATTCCTCAGTCATTAAGGTGCCTGCTAGAAGAGCAGGAGAACCTAAATTTACACCTAAAGTCAGGGGTGGTGATACTTACCTGTAACCCTACTATAAAAAGCTGGAAACAGGAGTACCCTTGGAGCTTTCTGACCAGCCAGTCTAGCCAGTGAGTGGGGGCTGAGCTCAGGGAGAGAGCCTATCTCCAAAACAATAATTGATAATAATGATGATAGTAATGATTAATGATGATGATGTGGAGACTGACAGAGGAAGACACTTAGTATCACCCTCTGGTCTGTGCATGTACATGTATACATACATATGTGCCGAAGAAAACATGCTACACATACACTACACACACACACACACACACACTACAACCAGCACTTCTTTATGCTGACTCATTTTAACATTCTTTTCTGCAGTATAAGTCATGATTCCCTCAAGGGATGCCCTCAAGAGAATATCTCAGGAAACAGCTGGCTAAATTGACTGATATTACATATTGTTATACACAATCCTTTATCCTTATTTCTGTAGGTAAATATATTAAGTACTGAATCCTGAAACATTGCTAAAGCCTTTTCAGTTATTTTTTTGGTAGTCTGAAGCTGCTTCGTGGTAAATTCCTTAAAATAGGCTCCTGGAAAAAAAAATATTGCCCAAGTCTGCCACATATCTGACCCTTATGCTGAAATAAGTTGTGGGTAAATTTAAATCCTATTTTGCTTTATTATTATTATTTGGTTTTTTGAGAAAGGTTTTCTGTGTGTAGCCATGACTGTCCTAGAACTCTCTGTGTAGAACATGCTGGCCTTGCAGAGATCTGCCTGCTCTGCCTTCCGAGTTCTGGAATTAAAGGAGTGAACTAACACCTAGTTCACCTAGTTAGCTAGGCCCCTGTCTGTAGACATAGCAGAGTATTGTTTATGATGGCAGGGGTTGGCTCTCTCCCGTGGTGTGGGTCTCATATTGGTCCAGGCATTGGTTGGACATTCCCTCTGTCTCTGCTCTATCTTCATCTCTGCACATCTTGTAGGGAGGGTAAATTTGGGGTCAATGATTGGGAGATTGTGATCCATTAGTCCTCCTAAGGTTTCTCTTACTGTTGAAAATTAAAGCACTAGTAAAAGCAGCCAGTGTAGTCTTCAAGATGTATGAAGGCATAATCACGTCAGCAAGAAATAATGGATGTCAAGCAATTTATTGTTACCACTTCTACCTCAAATTGATTGTTGTCATTATAAGGCCTTGTGGAGACTTACACTACCATCATTGTAGTAATGTATAAGCCTTTACCCATACCTGATCTTAAAACTTGTAATGTTTACAGTGTTAAAATGTTTTGCAAATGCATATCGATGATACAGACTAAATGATGAATATGATTCTTTAAGTTTTTATACATTATTTGTATAATAGGATCCAAAATATGCTGCTATCAAAGTAGGTGAAGTAGCTAACGTCTTCCTTTCAAATGTAAGTCATCAAAATAAAATACTGCAACCAGAGTTTTTATTTTAAAAAAGTGCTACATTCCATTCTAGTGTGAACTTTGGCTGTCAAGATGTTTAATCTAATTGACATTTTCCCCTGTAAATGACTTAAATGTTTCTTACTTAGATATCTAAGGTATTTTTTCCTTTTATTTAAGGACTGAAACTTAACTAGCTAACATCTCTGTTTAGACATTTTCTTTTTCATGGAAGCAATGTGTTCATAGAAATTTTATTTTAAGTTATGAAAACTTCCCTAATTTTTAAAAAAATTTAACTTCTCTTTTTGAGGAGATACATTGACAGCTATTGGTTCTTCTTTACATTTATATTCTATACTTTCATTTGAACTATCTTAAAATATTTGCTAATTTTTGGGTGATTTGTTATCCTTCCTTTCTGTAAGCTGTTTTCTTAATCTGCTTTCTTCCTAGTGTGTCTTATTTTACTTAAATTTAGTTTTTCTTTTTTCTGATCTTTTGTGCATGTATATCTGTGTGTGTGTGTGATGCTGACTATTGGATCCAAGGTCGTGCGCATGCTTCAAAAGCCACTGTGCCATCCCCAGCTCTGTGGCCACATTTTTCTGTGGGTCCCTGTGGTAAAGACCAAGTTCTATGACCTGATGTGCAAGGTCCCTGCTGTCTGGTCTGTGGCTTTCTGAACTTTCTATTATGCGTACTCTTTAGTACTGTGCTTTATTAATTCTAGCATTGTCAGCTTTCCTAATGCTCATGTTGCCCGGATTTTCTTTGTCTTTGATCCTTCTACTACCACTGTCTTCTTTTCCTTTCTTCTTCTTCTTCTTCTTTTTTTTAAGTTATGTCTTTGTTTGGTTAAGGTTACTATTGCTGTGATGTAACACCATAACCAAAGCAATTTGAGGAAGGAGAGGGCTTATTTGACTTACACTTCCACATCACAGTTCATCACTAAAGGAAGTCAGGACAGGAACTCAAACAGGGCAGGAACCTGCAGGCAGGAGCTGATGCAGAGACCGTGGAAGGGAGTGCTGCTTACTGGCTTGCTCAACCTGCTTTCTTATAAAACCCAGGACCACTAGCCCAGAGATAGCTCCACCCACAATGGGAAGGGCCTACCACATCAATCACTAATTAAGAAAATGCCCTACATATGGATCTTGTGTAGGTATTTTCTCAGTTGAGGATACCTCTTTTCAGAGGACCCTAGCTTGTGTCAAGTTGCTATAAAACTAACCAGCACAGTCTTTCCACACCTTTAAGATAAAATTCATGTATGAGTATCTTGATCAATAGCCCTTGATATCTGGATATCCCTTGCCACAAACCTAAGCTGATATTTCTAAAACTCAGAGCTTTTAGTATCTTAGTACATAATAACTAGCTATCTTAGTATGTAATAACTAGAAGTTACTTAATATATTTATTATTTTAGTGCAAAAAATGTAAGTAAGGGCAGTTTTTTTTTCCTGATTTTTATGTCATTTATAATACCCAAATGCCTCCTTCATGGCTGGTGATGTTAAACACTTACTCTATGACCAAAAACAAAAAATGAAGGCTGTGGCTAAAGTGGAGCATGGTCTCTGGTAAAATGGTCACACTGTGGAGAAAAGTTTCTAAGGTTTAGAGAAAGATTGCCAAGAGAAAAGTTCCATGAACCAGATTATCCGGGGACCCACTTAGTCTAACCAGCTATGATCTTGTAGGTCACCCTTGCTGAGTGTGTGAGATGTGATGATGACCTGGCTTAGCCCCATATGTTGACATCATATTAGTGAGTTGGCATTGACCTGGCACAAAAGACTGGCAGCTTAGAGGGAACCCACGGCACAATGATCGGCATTCAGAATCTTCCCAGTAGAAATGGGCCCATGAATCCTCACCAGATGCTGTGACCTTCATTTCATGCCAACTCTCCTCCATGTCTGAGCTCATGCTGTTCTCCCCTCCCACAGTGTTCTTGCCTTTCCCTCCGCCTGTCTTGTCCTCCTCTCCCTGCTTCCCTCCAAGGCCCACATCCCAGCTCTTTATTTGGATTTCTCTGTACTGCTGTTCACTGAAATCGTTATCACCCCATACTTCTGTGTGTAATCTCACTCCCCCGTATTAAATGTGTCTTGAATTGGTTTTTATGATGAGATTTTTTTTTATGCTCATTTGATGTCCTATTAGGGGCCAGCACTGTGTTGGGCCCATAGTGAATCTTTCTAAAATCCTTGGTTGGTCTGTGGCGCCAGTACTAGAGAAGGTCATCCTGGCATGAAGCTGTTGCTGCTGCTGCCATGGGAGAAGTTTCAGTCAGATTTCCTCCCTCCTGAAGAAACTTTCAGGCCACCCATACAGCATTTCCTGTGAATCCGAATCTGCCGTAGGGGTCCTTTGTGTATTTCTTTTTATAAATTTTCACAATGTTGGTACTGGTTGATATTGGACCTGAGCTCTGGGGTAGAGTGGGGGAATGTTGGTAAGGATCAGTTTGGGAGTTGTGGCCCTTCTTGCAACCACACAGGGCTCATCTCTGATCATTGTTTACAGCGCCTCTTGAACAAAGCCTGCCAGTGTTAGCAAAACTGCCTGCACCTCATTTGGATGGATTCTTTTGCTCCCAAACCAGCTGCCTTCACTCTAACAGCGCTTCCCACTGAGAGGACTTGCCTGCTGCTGCTTTTTCTTAGCGACCCACAGCTTTGCCACACCACTTGAAGCTTTGTACCAGGTCATCCTTAACACCTCCAACCCGCCTCCCTTGCAGAGTCATGGCATGCCTGTCTATGAGGCACCCACTACATCTTCTGGCAGAAGGAGTCACCAAGAGCAACCTTTATGGAGGCTTGCCAGGAACTTGAGAAGATGACAGATGTGCTGAGCGGAGGACTCTCTGTGGCTGCAGAGGTGGGTACTACAGCATGATGTGACCCCAGGGGTCACTGTACTGTCAGCAACCCTTAGCTTCTTTCAGAAAGAGGTCTAAGTGTTTTACTTTCCAGAGTAAAAAAATCACTGCTTGGGCAGTGATTCCTAGATCCGATGCCCCACCCCTAAAGCTGTGGTCTTAGTTGCAGTTTCTGTTGCTGTGAGAAAACACCATAACCAAAAATAAGTCGGGAGGAAAAGATTTATTTCATCTTACTCTTCTAGTCCATCACGAAGGGAATCCAGGGCAGGAACTTAAGGCAGGAACCTAGAGGCAGGAACTGAGGTAACATCATGGAGGATCACTGCTTACTGACTTGCTCTTTATGGCTTGCTCAGCCTGCTTTTTTATACACTCTGCCCCCCAAGACTACATGCTGGGGTGGCATCACTCACGGTGAGTTGGGCCTTCTCACATCAATCCTTAATCAGGAAAATGTGCCACAGATTTGTCTCCAGGCCAGTCTGGTGGGGACACTTTCTAAATTGAAGTTTCTGCTTTCAAAGTTACTCTAGCCTGTGTCAAGTTGACATAAAACTGTCCAGCTCAGCCTTTTTGGACAGTTCAGGGCTTTGCCTAGGGAATGGTTCCACCATCAATGAGCTGTGTCTTTCTATCAATGAACTTAACTTAGATGACTTCTACCTAAGACATGCCCACATGCCAGCTCCACAGACAATCTTTCATTGAAACGCTTTCCAGAAGATTCTAGGTCGTGTCCAGTTGACAAAGCTAAGAGAGGAAGTCGTGCTAATGGGATAGAAGACAGTCAGAGCTGGAGGTGAGTCCAGCTTCTTGGTGTAGGTAGGCAGTGGTACGATTCACTTGCACTACTATGCTCGAGCAGAGAGTATGCATTGTGTAAATTCTAATGTACATGGTTGAAAAATTTTAAGTCTAACTGTATCCATCAGTTAGTTGATCACTTATCTAAAATTTAGACAATTTAAAATTTAGATTATTTATCTAAAATTTACTTATTAAAATTTAGACTACTTGAAGACATCTCTATTGTGTGCTTGTGTTTTTTTCCACAAATGGTTAATTTGTATTTTTTTTAATGTGTGTATTTTCCCCCGTATTGTCCTATAGACTAAAACTGAGGTGAAACTGTTTAACTTTTTGAGTTGTTTCTATGCCTTGCGTTAACGAAGTGTTGTGCTTCTATTCACAAACATTACCACTATTCACCTGCAAACAGGATGGGGTAAGCATGATTTCTAAGTGGGGAGTTTATTCACAGCTTTCTTCAAAATTCTGGAAAGGTGTCAAAGTTGCCAGTATAAAGTGTTTTCTCATTTCTCTTAATGTCTTTTCACACTTTTTTTTTTTACTACAGGCAGTTATCATTTTTATAGGAAATGAATAGTTGGTGAGTCATAACTCTGACAGTTCAGCAGCCAGTGGTGTGTCCCGTCATAGGTAAAGTAGGACACTTCTCTGGTATTTCAGTGTTTATACATTCTGGAAATGGTTAGGATTGTCTGTGGAGATTGAGTGGACTGATGGGCTGATATTTATTTGTTCATTTGTTTTGTTTATGTGACTATGAGGATCAAAATGTACATGCAAAGATGGAAATGAGCTGGCTCTGGTGGCTGACACCTTAAATTTCAGCACTCAGAGGCAGAGGCAGTGACAGAGGCAGAGGTAGAGGTAGAGGCAGGTGGATCTGTGAAGGACACACTTAGTCCCTTAGTCTGAAGAGTGAGTTCTAGGTGAGCTGAGTCAAATAGTTACACCCTATCTCAGAAAAAAAGGGGGGGAAGCATGAGTTACTTGTCTGTGTTTTTTTTTTATTTCTGATCTTTAACACATGAAAATTATGTAGATTTTGTTCAAATCTGGTAAGATAATTACTAAAATAACTTTCCATAGGTCATACTGTACCAGTGTAAAAAATTTCTCAAAGTTCTAATAATTTGATGTGGCTTTTCTACTTTTAGTAAATTTGATCTTTAAAAATATCATGTTATCTTCATTAGTGTTTTCAATCAATTTCGAGAATTTACATCATTCTTTCCCTTTTTTCTCCCTCCAATACCGCCCATTCTCCCCACTCTCTCTCAAATTCATGACTTCTTCTTTAATTATAATTGTTGCATGTACTTACATATGTGTGTATGTATACATATATATATATACACATATATAAGATGAAACCTACTGAGTCCATTTATTGCCAGTGTGAATAGGGGGATATATTACAAGGCTACACTACTATTTTGGGGGGGGGGGGAAACATAATTGTATGTTCTTTGCTTATTTGAGAAATAAAATGATGAAAATGCTTATAATTTCATTTGGAGTTTAAGAAATTTAAAGAATTATTCATGGGCAGGACATGGTGGCACATGCCTGTAATCTATAGCACTCAGGGAGGAAGAGGCAGGCAGATTTCTGTGAGTTTAAAGCCATTCTGCTCTGCAAAGAGAGTCCAGGACAACCAAGGCTTGAGTTTAAACTTCCACAGTGTAATTCCACAACTCCTAGGTAGACATTCATGTGCTAGGTAAAATAAATCCGCAGTTTCGCAAAAACACAGTTCTGGTTTGGGTTTGTGATAGGCTATCCTTGCCAGATATTTGGGTTTATGAGGTTTTTTTTTTTCCTGTAACACCATCTGTCAGCTCTTGTATCTTCCTTGATACTGCCAGTGTTCTTAGACTAACTTACAAGGACATGAGACAGACTCCAGGAAAAGAGAATGAAGTCCACAATGCTGGGGCCAGCTCTGTGGGGCCAGCTCTGCGGTTAAGCCTGCCAGGACCTGGTGGTGCAGTGGCTAGTCTCACCAGGGCTGGAGGAAAGTTCCCTCTCCTCTCCTCGCTCTTAATGCCATTCTTCTGTTTCCTCTTTGGGTGCATGATTTGAAGTTATTTTTTTTTTTATTATTTTGAGATGATCACATACTAACATGCAGTTGAAGGAAGTGATACAAAGAGCCTTTGAGTACGTCTCACCTGTTTTGTTCAATGGTGAGGCATCTTCCAGGCCTGGCTGCACTGCTTTTTATTATTATTATTCACACTAGAGATGTATCCCTTTCCTTCCACATTTTGTAAACATTTATTGTTATTATTTCTAGCCCTTTTCATAGGTGTGACTGGGGCTGTGCTCTTTGTGTGTGTATGTGTCTTTCTTTCTTAAGTTTAAAAATTACAATGGAAGTTTTGGTTTCTTTGTAACTCAGTTATGCTATGTAAATATGTTTTTGTTTTATTTATTTTTTAATTTTTATTTTTTTATATTAATTACAGTTTATTCACTTTATATCCCAGCTGTAGGCCCCTCCCCATCCCCTTCCAAACCCACCCTCCCTCCCTCTTCTTCTCCTATGCCCCTCCCCCCAGGCCAGTAATAGGGGAGGTCCTCCTTCCCTTCCATCTGACCCTAGACTATCAGGTCTCATCAGGACTGGCTTCTTTCTTCTTCTGTGGACTGGTAAGGATGCTTCCCCCTCAGATGGAGGTGATTAATGAGCTAGCCTGTGAGTTCATGTCAGAGACAGTCCTTGTTCCTATTAGTGGGGAACCCTCTTGGACACTGAGCTGCCATGGGCTACTTCTGTGCAGGGGTTCTAGGTTATCTTCATGCATGGTCCTTGTTTGGAGTATCAGTCTCAGAAAAGACCCCTGGACCCAGATGGACACCTGATTTTTAAAAACATGTAAAAACCATACAATGGAAAAAAAGGTAGCATTTTCAACAAATGGTGCTGGTCTAACTGGATGTCTACATGTAGAAAAATGCAAATAGATCATACTTATCACCCTGCACAAAACTGAAGTCCAAATGGCTCAAAGACCTCAATGTAAAACCAGACACACTAAACCTCTTAGAAGAAAAAGAAGAGAGAAGAGCCTTGAATTCATTGGCACAAGAGACAACTTCCTGAGCAGAACACCAACAGCACAGGCTCTAAGACCAACAATCAATAAATGGGACCTCATGAAACTGAAAAGCTTCTGTAAAGCAAAGGACACTGTTGTCAGAACAAAATGACAGCCTACAGCCAACCCTATATCTGACATAAGGCTAATATCCAGGATATATAAAGAACTCAAGAAATTAAACAGCAACAAATCAAGTAATCCAATTAAAAAATGGGGTAGAGAGCTAAACAGAGAATTCTCAATAGAGGAACATCGAATGGTAGAGAAACACTTAAAGAAATGCTCAACATCTTTAGTCATCAGGAAAATGCAAATCAAAACGACCCTGAGATTTCACCTTACACCCATCAGAATGGCTAAGACCAAAAAACTGAAGTGACATCACATGCTGGAGAGGATGTGGAGAAAGAGGAACCTACTTCACTGCTGGTGGGAATGCAAACTTATACAACCACTTTGAAAATCTGGGGCTTTTGCAGACAAATTAGGAATAGTGCTACCTCAAGATTGCTACCTCAAGCAATACCACTCATAGGCACATATCCAAAAGATGCTCAAGTACACAACAAGGACATTTATTGAACCATGTTTTTGTTTTAATCCCAAGTGTGGGGTTTTAGTTAGGCTTTAGTTTGTCCACAGCTGTTAACCGTCATGTGTGGGCCATGGCTCTTGCCAGCTGGAAATAGTCTTCCTCATGTGGTACCAAGAGGGGGTGGTCTAGGGTTCTGAGGTTATAAATATGAGAGCCCAGGAAGAGAAATTGTGGAGAAACCAGAGAGATGGATAGTGTTTGGAGCAGGGACACAGAGAGAAATGTTCGGGTGCAGCGGCATGGAGGAGACTGTTGGCTGTGTTTGCTGTTGACAGAAGTCAGTGTAGCCCTGAAAGAACCCTTCGACCTTAAACAGCTGGGAGAAGTAAATGTGCTCTCTCCCCACTCACCTTCTTTCTCCTATGTAGAGTTGGGAGGTTGCAAGAGAGGTAGAGGCTCAAACACCCCAGATAAAATAGAGTTTAAAATCAAGTGCTACAAAAACTTTCAGTCTTTGCAGGTTACTTGAGATATTTGTAGTCATCTACCACATCAACTTTTTGTTATCATGATGCTGTCAATAGTAATAGTACCAATACATTTCATGTAAGCAATGTTATTGGACAGGTCATTGTTGGCACACGGAAATACTCATTATTTCATATGTTGACTTCCTATTCTGCATTTTCCAAAGTTCATTTATTCCTTAAAGTTTTCAGAGGTAAAATATTTAGGCTTTCTCTAATATGAGCATTATGGGCTGTTTATTTGTCCTTTGTGATTTTAATGCCTTCTGTTTCTTTCTCTTACCTAGGTACTCCAGTATTTTTTTTTAATATTTATTTATTTATTTACTTATTTATTTATTTCCTTCCAGTACTTTTAAAGCAAGAGCAGTGACTGTGGTTACCTTGTTTTCTTCCTGATCTGAGTGGTGTAGCCTGAGTTTTCCATTGTTGACTATGATGTTGGGTGTAAGCTTTTTACTTTTGTCCTCTAAAAGCAAATTATGAAATGTCTCAAGACAAAAAGCAGAACACAATGGAATTTATGTGACGCATCAAAAGTGGTTCTATGAAGAATTTTATAGTGATAAATGCTATACTGGGGAACTAGCTAGAGGAATGGAACTCATGAGTATTAGATTAGCTTATATAACAGGGACTTGTGAGCCCAACAATGGCTACCAGAATGGTAGAGAGGCTAGAAGCAGCTTATCCACAAAGCTGGATGCCTTCATGGCTCCAATTTGGTGCCAAAGCCTGCAGATTCATGGTGTGGAGAACACGTTGAAAGGGCAAGGAAGCTGGAATGTTCTTTTAGCAGATGATGGTGGCAACAATGGCAGATGAACTCACTCAAAAAGAAGCAAAAGCAAACAGGTCCGTGATACTTTTTTGTTGGACTTCTTTGTATTGAATCATCTGTTGGAAGATGCTGGACACTTGGATGAATCTTCCTCCCTCACTTTTACACTCTGGAAATGCCCCAACAGACAGACCTAGAAGTGACCCTAAATACCAAGAGGCCCTAAATACCATCACAGTATCACTCGGGTCACATCATAAATACATACATAAAGAAAAAAAAATCTCAAGTGAGAAACATAACTACATGCCTCGGGAAATAGGAAAAGAAAAAGAATCTCATCATGAAGTTATTAAAAGAAAGAAAAAAAACCCAAAGACTACAATAGAAGTTAAATGACAAGATAAAATTAGAAAAATATAAAGAAAATTAAGATTCTTTTTTAAGGTTGAGAGAATTTACAACTTTTAAAAAATCTAGAGTAACCATAAAAGAGAGGTTATTCATGAATAAAGCTAGGAAGGAAAGAAGAGACATCACAGGTCCTGTCACAGAGACACAAAGGCAAATGTGATACTACTTTGAATAATTACATGCCAAAATGGATGATCTGTAAGAAATGGATGCATTGCTAGAAACTTATACTGTACTGAGGTTGAATTACAAATAAGCAGAATTTCTGTATGCTATATTTTGGGAAAGGAGTTTGAATCAGTCATCAAAATACTCCCATCAGAGAAAAGCTGAAGGCCAGATGTTATCATGGGAGAATTTTATGAAACATTTATAAAAAGAACAACTACCCATCTTTTTCAAACTTTTCCCAAAATAGAAGAGAAAACAGTACTTCTAAACTCATTTTCTAAGTTCATTATTAACTCCCGGAGTGGAGTGGAGGTGAAGCGGAGGAGGGGCTCCTCAAGGAGGCTGCTGCAGGGTGGAGTGTGTGTGTGTGTGTGTGGAAGACAGGCGAGATCATCCTGGAGGAGAGAGTGAACATCGCCCACCTGAGTCCCAGACAGATGTGGCCACTGGGCATCCCTGATAGAAAGTGGTCCTAGGTTTCAGGGTCTGGCACGAAGGAATGAAGATGGGCCAGAAGGAAAGGACAAAAGAATCCCTGGCTCTTGGGCTCAGTCAGGGCAGTCAATGAACAGTGCCTGGTGGGCTGGGCCAGGAACCAGAGGCCCAAATGATTAACACTGGTTGGCTTCCTGCTGGGGATAATCAGAGCAACAGGAGGTCTAGAGCAGAGGAAAAAGCAGGAAAATGAATTGGTACCAAGCTGGACAAAAGGCGGAAGTGACAAACTCCACCTTGCCCTGCTCATGCCTGCACACTGCTCACAACTGCCTTCCCCCTAGCCTGGCATGTGTGACATGAAACAAGGGGATGCTCAGGCCTCTTCAGTACTGTTTTCTTTTTTCCAAGTTCTTCCCTGCTTTCCTGCCCTTCCTCTGAGCCCTATAGTTAAAATTTATTTGCTCCCAGGGCCCAGGGGGCTCCACAGAGTCAGTAGGACCCATGCAGCTACCAGTTACCAAATCTGTACTAGGCACCAGTGAGGGAAGACAAATGACACTCACAGTTGCCCCTGCCAAGCTGGGGCCTGCCAGCACTGTTTTGGGTACTCCACTCAGGGTATTTCATTAGCTCTCCCCACAGGCCAGGCAGAGCATCGTGTAGCAGTTTCCTCCAAGATTCAAACCTTCCATCTTGAAGGGCTGCTACTTCACTCCTTAAGGCATGGGCTATTAAAGGGGAGGTTAAACAATAGGATTTTTTAAAAATATAATTTTATTTATTCAATTGCTTTGCAGCCTGATCCCAGCCTCCTCCTTTCCTTCCAATCCCATCCTCACACACCTCGAGTGCCATTTTCCCCCTCTCCTTCTTCTCAGAGAAGGGGAGGCCTCTAAGGGGTACCAACCCACCCTGGCACCTCAAGTCACAGCAGGACTAAGCATGTCCTCTTCCACTGAGGCCAGAATAGGCATCCCAGCTAGGGGAAGGGACCCAAAGGCAGGCAACAGAGTCAGAGACAGCTCCTGCTCCCCTTGTTAGGGGACCCACATGATGACCGTGCTGCACATCTGCTACATATGTGTAGAGGGCCTAGGTCCAATTTGTGCAAGCTCTTCGTTTGGCAGCTCAAGTGTCTGTGAGCCCCAATGTGCCCAGGTTAGTTTACTTTGTAGGGAAGAGATGGCTCAGAGGTTAGAAGCACTGGCTGTTCTTCCAGAGGTCCTGGGTTCAGTTCCCATGGCGGGACACAGTAAGATGAAACAGCAAGATGTTCTAAGGGGAGAGGAAGCATTCTTCCTGAAGGGGAAGCTCCTTAAGCTCAGGAAGTCCCTCAAACCGAGCAGCTTTCCTAGACCACTCCCTCCCTACATGTATATAAGCTGTAAGGATTGCTGAGAGATACTCTCAGACAAGTGCGGGGATGGGGGATGGGGTGGCGCAGAAGGCTTAGAGGAGGCTCAGACCAGCAGAGCTCACCTGAAGAGCCAGGTCAAGCTGAACTGTTTAGAAGGAGCAGAGACTGGCCAGAATTCCTGAAAAACATTAGACCAATGCTGCTGCCTGGAAAGGAAGCTCTCCATGCTGCCCATAGGCTATGCAGTGTGTCCTGGGTTCCCAACTTTCCCAATGCCCATGCTGGGGTGGGCTTTGGTGAAGCATCTGTCTTTGAGTTGTTTTTGCTCCAGTAAGTAACCCCTCACCCATATTCCTGTAAGCAACCTAAACAAAACTTATTAGTTCACAAAAAAACAAAAATATTCCTGGTGCTTTTCAAATAAGTGCCCATTGGCAGATACAAATGAAGAAGGCCCAAGGGACTATATTTTGGGGGGCCAAATGGAAAATAATAGGGAAACCCAGTGAAATTGTTCATTGGACAATTCTTACAATCTGAGGTTTTCTTAAAAAAAAATCTACCATCTGTCTGCGTTTCAGAATTTTCCCATTTTGTTCTATCTGTTGACTTTTAGTAAGAATGGGAAGCTGGAAGGATTTGGTCTACTCCATCATTGCCAGAGCTCCAATTAATTTTGCATATATATATATATATATATATATATATATATATATATATATACACATTTCCCTAATGAAAACTTGTGGTTGTTAGAGAAAATACAGAATATATAAGGAAGCAAATCCTCTTTGCTTTTTCACTCAGAAAGGCTTCTAACATATTTTTCATCACTCTACAAACATTAGCGTTTCTTTCTCCTCCTACACACATACTCTCTCTCACACAAGAGTATTCTTCTAGTGTAGTTGGGGAATTCATACCACTGGGTGGTATACAGTCTCTGAGATTAGTGAAGAGACACTCTCATATTATTTCTGAATATTATGTTCCTCATTGCATTAATCATTAATGTGTGTAAATGGTTGATCATTCAATATTTAGACCATTTCCAATTCAGTATGATTATAAAAATGTTGTTAATATTATAAAATGTAGTGGTTATCTCTATGTAAATCTTTATCCAAAATTTTAATGTTTTCTTATGGTAGGTTTTAAGTCCAGAGCTACTGAATGAATCAACTTTCCTAGAAGTAAGTTATTTATTTATTTTCATGTTACTCATTCACCAAAATCATTTTTGAACACTGCCTTTTACCAGTTCTAGCTGGAAAGACAGCAGCAAATTCCATGCAGAGTTTACTCTTTGATGTGTTTAGGACAAGGAGTACAACAGACATCATAAATAAAGGATGGAAATGGCTTATCTCCCGGTGAAGATGCTGTGGGAGTTACCAGGCTAGCGGTTGGCTCCCTCACTGTAGAGAGGGAGCCTCTGGTATGAGTACCCTGATAATGCCTGGCAACAGCAAGTATTATGTTAGTGTGAAACAACTAGGATTAATAAGATTTTCTGACCAGAGTGTTAATTACTGTAAGGGTTCTAGACAACTACTTCTTACTAAACCAAAATATGTTAATAGCATGTGACCATCAGTTTCATCCCTGAGTAAACACTGGTATGCACTATCATGCCCCCCCAAATTGTTTGTATCAAAGTTGTTTATAGTAGTTCCAAACTGAGGGTTACCCAGATAACCTGATGCTAAGTGGTGGCCCATTTGTATAGAGCTGTGATACTGAAGAAACTGAGGATGGCAAGGGTGGCTCCATTTTGTTCCTCGGACTCTATCTTAAGTTGACTGACCTTGGAGTGACCTGACCCCCACCTTTGGGTTCTGAAAAGAGCCACATAGCTCTCCACCCTGCAGGTTGTTGTAAA
>CM053747.1:42587909-42676743 GCA_028658305.1 Pachyuromys duprasi | reverse complement strand
CCCCGAGACTCGGGGCCTCACTTTCTAACCTGCTGCTTCAGGGGAGATTGGCGGCCTGAGCTTAAACTTGAATAAAGATCCTCGTGTGATTTGCAACGGACTGGACTCCTAGTGGTCTTTTGGGGTCCCTCGAGTTGGGCATAACAATACACAGCAGAGACAAAGGCAAATTACTGCTGCGTGCTTTAGAGACCTAAGAAAGGCAAAAGGACAACTAGAGGGATACGTACATGTAAAGCCGTTTATAGGACGCGCAGGACCAACAGTGAGGGAGCACACAGCAGTGGTTATGCCTGCAAGAACGTGGCGCCGGCTGCAAATGCGCATGAGAAAAACCTCTGGGAGCTAGAGCTGTCTCCGGTGACGATGAGTAATGATAAACAGGGGTGCAGATTCTATGTTACATTTGAATAACAACATACAGCGTTTTCATGCATCTTGGACTTATTGGCTTACTTATCTATCGATTCTGGGAATGGTTTGTGAGACTTTTATGATAGATTTTACTAGCTGATAATAGTTCCCCTCCTCCACACCCAAACTTTATCTTCTTAGGTGAATGTTCAGTAACTGCAATTTTTCAAGATAAAATGGTCCCTTCATTCATCTTTAATATGCTATCAGATGTAGAGGGTCCCCCAAACTCTCTATCTATCCAACCTTCCAGAGCCACTCACCTCCCCGATACCCACAGTCTTGCACCACTGTCTATGTAAGGTCCATTAGGAAGTCTCGACTGGCTTCTTATGTCTACTGAGGCAGGTTACTCCAGGTTTTAAAGTTTTGGACCATTCTTTGTCACTAGAACTTCCGTCCCCATGCTTGCTATGGAGAGTGATATAATTGTTCCCCACCCTGACACTCACTAGCTTCTAATGTAATGTCAAACCTACTTTTTGTTTGTTTGTTTGTTTGGACATCTGTTCTCCTCCCTCTCCTGAAGATCATCTCCAAGAGTCCAGACATTTGTGTTAATTTACTTCATTTCTGAATCATTCACACCGTGCATGCTGAGTTCAGAATACTTGATAATAGCAAAAGGAAGTGATCTCCTGATGTTCTTCAGATGAGAGAGCGTCTCTTGGGGCCCAGGGCAAACAGCACTGAGGATGTTTAGGAACCTCTGAGAATGAAAAGGCATGTTTGCTCCTGAAACCACCAGCTTTGATTTGGCCCTGGCAATCTTGGCAGTGCTCCTTTGGGAAGCTCTCTAGAGATGTGGCCATGGCAGGCAGCTTCCCAACAAGGCAGCAGCTGGTACTTGAAATCCAGCTCTTCCTTTGCTTTGTAAAGTTTCTATGGCACAGCTAAGAATATTCACAGAATTCTACTCAGTGTTGTCTAATTGCATTTAAAAATGTCCTCAGTACAGTAGCTTGAAGCTCAGAACTTTAGCTTCCCATTCTGGAACCATCCAGATGATTGGGGGTGAGTGTTTGTGAGTGATAATTCCAGTCACTTCTGTGTATGCATTTAGCTGTCTAGTGTGGTAGAGAAAGCTTTCAGAGAGCTGATTGTTGTTATTGTCTTCACAGTATCTCTTGTAATTTTAGGCTAGTCTAGGCCTCTGGGATATCAATAAAGCTAGCACATAGATAGAAATCAGGCGGCAGATTGAGTTCATATGCAATTTTGCTACTTGGTGACTTACACACACAGCTAACCCTTAGCCAGAGAATTTCACATTTTATGCCAATAAAGTGAGGTTAGTACTTGAAAGGCATAGTTACATAGGGACTGGTGAGATTCAAATGTCTAGAACTGAGCCTGTCAGAAACTAGGCATTCAACAAATATTAATTTCATCCCTACCCTATTTTTAGTGCAGGAAAATGGAAGGACTCTTCCAAACCCATTTGCCACCTGTGTCCCTGTTGTACTTTGGCATTACTCATAGTCAAGCACATTGTGAGACATAGGGAATCTGGCATGGATAGTAATTAATGAATATTCAGAAAATTCTGAGAGGAGGGCCAAGCAAAGGGAATGAAGAATTACATAAATGCAGGCATGTCCTTCTGTGAAAAAAGAGTAAGCAGATTCTAAAGGCGGCACAGTGGCAGATCTGTACCTCCACCTTCCTCATGTGCAGAAGGCTTGGCCCAGCATCACACATACTGAATACCAGCCACGCATTCAGTTTTCATCGTTGAATTTCAAGCATCCTCAAAGCAAGAGCTGCATCACGTCAACAGCCTCACATTTCCCACACAACACAGAGTAAGGCTGGCCACGGCATACCCGTGGTAGCCTTTCCACAAGACTTGATTGTTTTTCAGGCACATTGACTTCGATGATTTCCAGGGGCTTGGAAATGAAGGAAAAATCACCCTGTTTGATAAATGAAATATTACTTCGTGGCTAGCCAGGGCAAACACATGCAATTCTTCACTAGAATTGGGGCTGTTTGTAAGGCTGTAACCTGGTAGCAGGTTAAGTGGCCTGCTTAAGATTCCGCTGTTTGAATGATTTCTTGATTCTTGAATGAACATACTGCTTATTTTTAATGTAATAAAAGTTATCAGGAGGTAGAGGCAGGGGGGTAGAGAGCTTGATGGGGGCTTCTTCATGCCAGTCCTACTTCTCCTGTGCAGCCATGGATGTTTGGTCCTCTCTTTCCCTGGAAAGACCTACAAGTATCTGAGAATCAAGTATGATTCAAGAACTCAAATCATTCTATCTGTGTGTCTGTGTGTCTGTCTGCCTAGGAAGTCTGGCTGAGTAAGGCCTCCTGCTTTAATTATTTAATTAATGTCTTGGAAAAATTCTGCGCATCTATAAGTTTATAGTTTCACCTATGATGGGGGCAATGACCACTCTATGGGTTTGTTGGAGAAAAAGAAAAACCATGACCAAACACATCTAAAACTCAGTGTGTATGATGATCTTCATCAAGGTGTGTAGTAAAAAGGACTGGGTAAGGGAGATTTGAAAGTTAATGAGAAATGCTTTCTAATTCCATGTCTGTTTTGAGCAGTGATATAATTGAAAAGAAGACTGGATTTGGAATCAGATTATCTGTGTTTTAAGTTTATCTCTGCATTTATTATTATTATTATTTATTGTGTGTGCATGTATAAACCCTATAGTTCCATGTGAAGGTCAAAATACAACTTGTGGGAAGTTCTTTGGGTTGAGCTAAGGTTTTCACGCTTGGCAGCAATCACATTTACCCACCGAGTACTCTTACAGACCCGTGTTACTTGGGTTTTATTCCGTATTTTCTTTTCTTTTGCTGTTTTAAACATTTATTTATTTTTGTGTGCATTGGTGATCTGCTTGAATATATGTCTGTGTGAAGGTATCAGATCCCTGGAACTGGAGTTAACACACAGTTGTGAGCTGCCATGTGGGTGCTGGGAATTGAACCCGGTCTCTCGGAAGAGCAGCCAGTGCTCTTAACTTCTGAGTAATCTCTGCAGCCCCTATTCCAGTATATTCTATATGTTAGCCAAGAACATATAGCTCACAACACAACCTTGCTCATCCCATTATCTGAAGAAGAAATGACAAATGGCGCCTTGCCTGCACAGTAGTGCTGTTGAGTAGGTCAAAGGTGAAACTACAGCTTAAAATAATGCTTTTATTCCAACTGCAGTTTTATGAAATTAGTAAGGGGAAATAAAATGATGGTGCTCAAGGGGACTTGAGATAGGGATTTCTAGCCTCAGGATGCCCTGGAGAAAAAGCACTGTACACGACTAGGGGTATAATTATAGGATACTGGCTCCTAGAATACAGGGCAATTGCAGACCACTAATGCCTGATGCCTAAGGGTTATGACAAAACATGGTGGGCGTGAGAGGATGTTCTCTCAAGAAAATCACTGTGTTGTCCATGAGCATGTGTGTACCACATTCTTTTTGATATCTGTAACTAGTTTATATTCAATGCAATAATGGATTCACGTATGGCGTTTTCATATGAACTGTACTTTCACTGCATTCTCCTCCATTATTTTCTCTTGTCCCTTGCTCCTTCTACTGGCTCACTTTCTGTTCCGAAATAGCCCCTTTCTATCTTAATGTCTTTTTAAGTATCTAGATCACACACCTGAAAGCAAATAATTCCATTCTTTACAGTCAAATAACCTCCATCATGTCTATGCTGCATGCTTTCTTATTGGATCCATCTGTTGATGGTCACCTGGGTTGGTTTCATAACTTGGTCATTGTGAAAAGGCTGTGGTAATCAGGTACAGGGACCTTTGTGGTGCACTGATATACAGTATTTTGGGTACATGCCCAAGAGCAGTATAGATGAATAATATGATAGTTCAGTTCCCATAGCTGGCAAAACCTCCATACTAATTTCCAGTTGCTGTGCCAATTTACACACCCAGAAGCAGCTTATAAAGGTGTTTTTTTCCCCCTCTGCACCCTCATTGCTATTGTTTTGTTTTCTTTTTAAAATTTTTTTCTCTTTAAAATTTATTTATATTTTTATAAACTACAGTTTATTCACTTCGTAGCCCCCACCCCCATCCCATCCCAATTCCACCCTCCCTCTCTCATCTCCTCCCATGTCCTTCCCCAAGTCCACTGATAGGGGAGGTCTTCCTTTTCTTCCCTCTGACCCTAGCCTATCAGGTCTCATCAGGACTGGCTGCACTGTCTTCCTCTGTGGCCTGGTAAGGCTGTTCCTCCCTCAGGAGAAGATGGTCAAAGAGCCAGCCACTGAGTTCATGTCAGAGACGGTCCCTGTTCCCATTACTAGGACACCCACTTGGAGACTGAGCTGCCATGTGCTACATCTGAGCAGGGGTTCTAGGCTATCTCTGCATGGTCCTTGGTTAGAGTATCAGTCTCAGGAAAAAACTCTGGGCCCAGATATTTTGGTTCTGTTGCTCTCCTTGTGGAGCTCCTGTCTCCTCTGGGTCTTTATATCTCCCCCTGCTTCCATGAGACTCCTTGCACTCTGCCCAAAGTTTGGCTATGAGTCTCAGCATCTCCTTCAATACCTTGCTGGATAGAGTCTTTCAGAGGCCCTCTGTGTTAGTCTCCTGTTCTGTTGCCTGTTTTCTTCTTCTGATGTTCATCCTCTTTGCCTTTCTGCAGGAGGGTTGATCATCTTTCGTGATCACAGCTATTCTGATTGAGGTGAGATGACACTATCTGTACTTTCAATTGACAATTCCCCAGTACTTAAGAATGTTGTAAAGTTTTCATGTATTTATTGGACATTTATTTCTGAGACGTTTCTATTCAGCTCATTGGCCCATTTATTGATTGTGGGTTTTTTTGGTGTATAATCTTTTCATTTTGCTATTTTATGTGTTAGCCCCCATCAGGTGAACATCTTTTTAAGATCTCCCTTTCTGACAGCTGTCTAAATTCTGGAAATTGTGTCTATGATGCACAGAGGCTTTTTAATTTGACACAATCTTATTGTCAATTCCTGTTTCCTGAGTTACTCAAATTCTATTCAGGAAGTGTTTGCCCGTGTGCACATGTCTTGGAGTACTTTCCTTAGCAGTTTCAAAGTTTCGGCTCTTACATTAAGATCTTTGATATATTTGAATCTATTTTTGAATAACGTAAGAAATAGGGACCTAGTTTCATTCTCTTATGTGTGAATATCCAGTTTCCCCAGAACTATTTATAGAAGAGTCTGTCTTTTTTCTAGCAAGGGTTCCTGTATCTTTGTCAAGAGTCATATAGCTTCATCAATTTATCTCTGAGTCCACTGTTCTATTCTATTGATCTATATTGTGTGCTTCTTTCTACTCCTTGGAGGTCTACACCTGCATCTTGGAGATCTCTTTGTCTCTCTCTAATTCTGTCTCTGCCTCTGCACCCCCTAACCCATGTTCAGAGCATTTTTGATGCTTTTTTAGTTATATCTACCACTCATCTCTTCTTTGCTACCCTCAAGCAGTAAATATATATTCTAGCAAACATCCAAAAGACCACAAAACACTTTTGTATTTCCTCTCTGAACTGAAAACAGATATTTTATTTGCCCAGCAAGCTGTGTCCAGGCCCTCTGAATATCACCACCAATCTGTAAGTAGAAATGATACCTATTTAAAAAAAAAAGAAAAAGAAAAAGAAAAACTAATTACTTGGGACTTTAAATAATTTTCTAAGACCTGGTAAGGAAGTGGAAGAAAATCTTGTAGACAGCACATGTGGATCCAAATCTCTTGTCTTTAAGCCCAGAAGTCATATTGCCCCTGTTCATTGGATGGATGTGCTTTGACCAAAGCATCTGCTAAGACTCCTGAGTCATTCACCTGGGAGCTCCAATCAGCAGTTCACTGTGTGCTATTGAATGAGAGACTTTATTTCTAAACTACCTGAATGGAAGAAGAGAGACTTTGAAATCTTTCAGAATGTAGCAGATGGCCAGAGAAAAAGCTGGAGAGAGAGAAGGAGCCAGCAGAACTGTGGGAAAGAGCCAGCAGGATCATGGGGGGAAGACAGTAGACCGGTCTCAATCTGAGGCTGTAATAAATTAGCTTTTATTGGTAAAAAAAAGAAAAGAAATGATACCTATTGAAGTTAATGTGCAAGTGAGAGTAGTTCTAAGTGTTGGCTTCCTTGAGCACAGCTTCTTGGTGGTTATCATGACCTTGTCCTTTTCCTATTTCTGCCAGGTCAGGGAAAGTCTCTTCACTAACAGTATGCAGCTGATGCCATTCTTAATGAAGAAAGGACATGCATGCCTCTCCCTAACATCAAAACACCTTCTCCTTTCAACATTGTTCCAGATGCTCTAGACAGTGATTTAAAGTAAGAATATCACAGAAGAGACATCCACACTGAAAGAAATGAGGAGAATTATCTATTTTAATATCATATGGTAGCATATGTGGAAAATATAAAACAGCCTACCAAAATAGTGTCTATAAATAATTACAAGACCAAAGAACTGCATGGAACCAATATAAAAAGGCAAATGTATTTCTGTATATCAACCATCAGCTATATTATATACCAATAAAAAAGAAGAGCATTATAAAATGAAATCCTTAAGTTCAGATTTTTCAACTTGTCAAAGTTAGCATTAGTAGAGTATGATGATAACCACCATGGATGAATTATGTATGCTTACTATATGCGTATCTGATATGAGATATATCCAGGACATATAAAGAGTTTCTATTAAGAAAAGATAATTTATGATAGGCAAGAACAAACAAAAAATGAAGTATAAAATTTCAGTTATGAAGAAACATGTGAAAGATGCTCTGTAGAATTTGCTGTCAAGAAAATTAAAATTAACATTTCATGGGGCTGAAGAGATGCCTCGGCAGTTAAGAGCCTGCACTGCTCTCCCAGAGGATCCACGTTTAGTTCCAGCACCCACATCAGGCAGCTCACAACTACCTGCAACTCCAGCTTCAGGGAATCTGATGCCTTGTTCTGGACCCTGCACATACCCACCAATCTCTCTCTCTCTCTCAGAAATCTTTTAAAAGCATCTTTCTTAAGAGACTATACAACCACCAAAATGACTAAGATGAAAAGGGAGATATGAGAGTTGTTGATATCTTGCACTTTGCTGCAAGTAGTAGAAGCTACTTTATAAATCAGTAAAAATCCACTTTGAAAATCCATTTTTAAAATGAGACAATGCATATTTCATGATACCACAACTGTATTCTACAGCACAAACCCAACAAAGATAACTATTTCTAACCATGAAAACATACAAATGTAATTAACTGTTCATTCCCACACTATTCAAAGAGTCAGAACATGGAAACCACCTGAGCACACACAAAGGGAGAATAAAGAGCGATGAAGGGGAAATACATTTGCATGCAGCAGCGTGAATGAATATCAAAACCAAAATGTTGAGTAAAGGAGACCACCACACAGGGAAATATATACTTTATTTTTTTATGTAAAATTCCAACAGAGAAAGCCAAACTGCTAAAGTCAGAATCATAATTATTCTTGGGCGAGGTGCATTATGTGAGTAGTGTGTGTAGTTATCAGTTCAGCTTGAAAAAATTCTTGCAGTTATAAAACAACAATATGTATGCTTTTCTATGTCTATATTATACTTCAACAAATAGTTAGGAAAAGGAGGTGGAATAAATGTATTTCCACAACAGAATGAAATCTGGGACAGTTTGTTGCCAACAGACCTAAAGTAAAAGAAATTCTTCATTTCTTCAAAAAAGAAAGAAAGAAAGAAAGATCCCTGAAGGAAACATGGGAAAGGGGAAAGAGGTGGAGTTCAATAGGACACAAAAGCTAGAAAAACTACATAGTTTTTACCCATAGATAACATATTTGAAAATCTACTGACAGAGTGATAGAGTATGTGAGACTAGCAGGAGAAGCCAACATAAAGGCAATTAAAAAAAAGCCAGTTTTATCTTATAGGTTGACAGCGAATGTTTAGGAAATTAAATTTATAAACACTGGAATTTAAAACAGTAAGCAGAACAGAGATACCAGTGACCAAATCTGTTGATATATTTGTGAAGTCTCTACACAGAAAATTGTGTAGGGCTGAGAGAAGTCCGAGACGTGGAAGGGCAGACTGCTCACAGACTGCAACATTCTAACACCGCTGGGATGTGGTCTCTTTAGCTATACCAACGGCCCAGCAGGTTATTTGTTCTTAACAAGTGTCAGAGCGATTTAAAAATCCTTCTGAAGTTGTAACTCACCTTGGGTAGAGGGACAGTCTTGAATAAATTTAACTAACTTGAAACATGCACTGTCCAAATCAAGGCTTCTCTCTCTCTCTTTTTACCTAGGCAACAATATCAATTATGAAAAATGACTGTCGCAGACATATGACCCAGCCAACACAGAAGAAACACATTACTTATATATGAAACTTCGTACAATAGTGTCTAAGAAGCTTGTACACCTTCAGATCTGATGATCTGAGACTGAACAGTTTGGTAATTTTGAAATGGATTTACAGGATACGGTGTAAGCAGAACTCAAATCATAAATACATGAAGATGAGCAAATGAACTAATGCAAAGGTTTCTTACCTAAAAAATCTAACCATTCTCCCATTGACTATAAAACACTTTTTTATTAATTACACTTTATTCACTTTATATACCCCTGTAGTTCCCTTCCTCCTCCCATCCCAATCCCTCCCTTCCTCCCCCCTCTGCACCTGTATCCCTCCCAAAGGCCACCGATAGGGAGGTCCTCCTTTCCTTCCCTCTGATCCCAGTCCATCAGCTCTCATCAGGAGTGGTTGCATTGTCTTCCTCTGTGGCCTGGTAAGGCTGCTTCCCCATCAGGGGGAGGTGATCAAAGAGCAGGCCAATCAGTTCATGTCAGAGACATTCCCTGTCCCCATTACTATGGAACCCACTTGGACACTGAAGTGCCATAGGCCACACCTGTGCAGGGGTCCTAGGTTACCTCCATGCATGGTACCTGTTTGGACCATCAGTCTCAGGAAAGACCCCTGTGCTCAGACCACTTGGTTCTCTTGGTCTCCTTGTGGAGTTCCTGTCCTCTCCAGATCTCAGTATTTCCCACTGCCCTCATAAGATTCCCTGCACTCTGCCCAAGTGTTGGCCGTAAGTCTCAGCAGCTGCTTCGATAGTCTGCAGGGCAGAGCCTTTCCGAGTCAAGGCTTCTCTTAATGCTAAGTAACTAAGTAATAAGTATATGTAGATGGGGAGAAAAGCCGTCATAGAAGATCAGAAACAGACCCAGACTCATGTAAGCACCACATATGATTGACCAGGCTGCGACACTCTGTGGAAAAGACTACTAACAATTTGAACTGTATGAACTGAAAAGTCACAAAACAACTTTGTTTCCCTATTTCACACCATAAAAATTCATAGATCTAAATATGAAGGGCATAATAATAAAACTAAAGGAAAATATGATGGTATATCTTTATTTCCACTGGCTTATAAATGTTTCTAAAAGCCAGAGAGCAATAGATATAAATAAATGAATGATAAGTTGGGTTATAATAAAATTCTACAACTAATTATAAAGACAGTAAGAGACGAGTTAAATTGCATGTTGCAGAGTGTGGGAAGATACTCAAAGTGTGTGTGTGTGTATATGTCAAAGGGCTTCATCTGGAAACATCACAAACTCATGAAGATTAATAAGAGAATGAATGAATGGGCAGTGGATGGAAACAGGTACCTCACTGCAGAGGATATGCAGGCATTCAAAAGACCTCAGAAAAGGTGTTCCACGTCATTAGTCACCAGGCAGACTAAAAGTGAAATGTGCACTAATACCCATGGAACAGGCTGAATTCAAAGGAGTAGGAGAAGCAAGGCAGCCCGAGCTATTGTGCACTCAGGTGTGGTTATACACTGGCACAGCTACTTAGGAAAACTGTCTGACAGTATCTATGAAACTGAACATATGTGCACCTTATGGCCTCCCAGTTCTATTCTCGTCTTCACACTGGCAACAAATCACACATGTATGATTATCACGCAAAAGAATTTCCATTCCACAATTATCCTGTGACTGAAATCGCAAAGTGAAATTGTCTATTATGGTAAAACGAAACAGCTAAAACGGAGCAACTGGGAAAACAACAAACTTTTGCTTCTTATAACAACATAGGTGAGAGCCATTTAAAAAATGTTGAGGGAAAGATAATGCAGGCCCTGTCTTCATTATGAGCCTGTCTGGTTTATTTTCGCTTAGAACGCTGCTTGACTCTGCATGCTAACCTGAAGAAGAACTTGAAGTCACTGGTCACCATCTTTTGTTCCTTCTCCCAATGAGTTGATTAAATCTTTCTGTGCTTCTCATCATTTCTTGTTTCATTAATTAACGCTGGGATGAGTAGATGAGACTTGCTTGTTTAGACCACGATAGCCCAGGTTTTTGCTTTTAAATTCTAATTTTGACTTCAGTGATGAAAAGTTTATATTTTTCACCTTTCTACACTGACTGTCCAAAGCATGTGGGAGGCAGACAAAGCAAGTGTATTTCAACATGAATGAATGGTAGCATTAACAGCAGGTAATTACCACCATTCTCCTTAGTACAAACCTCCCAAGGAATGCAGACTTACTTTGCATATGTGGCCATATTAGGGTAAATGATTTCTGTAGATTAGACAATAAATTTCTTGAGTATTTCTAGAGTGTTCTATAATTGTTAACTATATTCATAGAATATAGTCTTCTGTATCATTCAAGCCCTGCTACATTCAAGCAGGGGTTCTAGGTTATATCCATACATGGTCCTTGGTTGGGGATGTTTTTTCTAAACAGCATTTGTTCACAAAACTTCACAGTCCTAAGATCATTGTTTACAGGGAACTGTTAAGACCACAGCCGTGAATGACCTCATTGTCAGAACTCCTTTGATGTTTGCTGAACACTGCTCATGTTGACCGTATTCAGGCTCAGTGCCTTGGAGTGTCACTAACTTTTCTTTGTGTTTTCTGTGTAGATCTGTTGGAGTTCAGCACATGATGAATTTGTAAATATCCCCTTTATTCTTTTTTTTTAAATTAGGGTATGAATCTCACAGTCTCCTAAAATACTTACATTTGACAATGGTAAGAGCGACTATAGTTGGTTTTGGTAAGTATATTTTATTGCTAAACAAGCTATTTTACTGATTTCTGACCTTCTCTTCAGCATAGGTAGTAGATCTCCATTCAGTATTTATCACCATGGAAACCATATCTAAGCTAACTCAGAAGCATTAGATATGCCCACTGATCTGAGTTTCTTGGGGGAGGTTTTGAGCAATCTATTATGATGTGTGTGTGTGTGTGTGTGTGTGTGTGTAAGAGAGGGGGAGAAAGAGGGGAAGAGAGAAAAGAAGAAAATTGTATACTTCTTCACTTGAATTAATACTTTGATTTCAATCTCTTTATAAACAAACTATTTTAAGTAGTTCCAACCAGGTTGGCCCTTGTGTTCATGTTTCCTGCTTATTTTTGTAAGAATAAATGGCTATTGAAGAAACAATACGAGTGGAAACTGATATTCATTCCACATAAGGTAGAAAATGCCTGGGGTAGACATAGTTCCTTACAGTGGCTCTTTCTGTAGTCTGTCCTGACTCTCTCTCTCTCTCTCTCTCTCTCTCTCTCTCTCTCTCTCTCTCTCTCTCTCTCCCTCTCTCTCCTCTCTCTGCTTCTCTCCTCTCCCTCCCTCTCTCATTCCATTTCCTTCTATGTGTGTATATATGTTTGTAGAAATACATATATATATATATATATACGTGATTAGTGACTATATATGTGACCAGTGATAGGTAATTCATGTGATTCAAGTTATATGCAGAGTTAAGTTTCTCAGAACAGCTAACATTCTTGTAATTTATTTCATCTTGATCTAATAAAATAAACATATCAGCTGGGCTCTACGACTGGTTTTCACTCACATCTTCTAAAATATGGACATGCAAACCATGCTTACTGTGCTCTGGCATTATCCACAGCTCCTTTGAAACAGCATCACACACTCCAGAAAGATATGGGCCTTACTGGGAAACACACAAACGAAACAAAGCAATAAGTCACAATGTGTGAGAGTTTGTCTGGTGACATCTAGTACAGTGCAGTGAGGAGAATTTCCAGTGTACCCCAGATTAAACCTAAAAAGGTAATCTACCTCTAAACTAACAGCCTGCTGTGCTTGGACTTCCAGGCGGTGGCCCTCTGTTGGCTGCTTGCAGACAATGTCATTTACACTGCAAGGAGATGGTGACCAGATGCCGTATGAGGTTGTTCTGAAGTGATGGGTGCCTCATGAATATGTCAGGAAGAGAAGGGGAAAAGCAAGAACACAAGACTGAACCTCCTTTTCTTTGGTAGCAGTGTTCTCCCAAAAGAGGAGAGTAGATGTGTCTTTCTAGAACTTTCCCTCCGTAATGCTTACTCTTATGTGACAGCTTGACTGGGCTATGAGGCACCCAGATTTCGGGTTAAAGAGAACAGCATTTAGTTCTGCATCTGAGTTTTCATCAGTGTGGGGTTGCCATGCTCTCTATTAAGAATCTGAATACAGCAAAAAGCAGGAGAAGGGGTTTTGCTCTTTCTGTCTGACTGCCTATGCTGACGTTGTCTTCGCTTTTCCTTAGGCTGTGGTCTACCTGATTGGCTGTCCTGTTCTTTAGGACTTGGAACTCAGATCACAGCTGACAGATGTTGGTCTTTAACACTTGGGACTTAGATGCTGTGACCATCAGTGGTCCCAGAGAGCAACATAACTATTTTCCCTGCATCATCGGCTTGTTGACTACTGATCATTGGATGGGACAGCTCAGTCTTCACAGCCACAGGAAACAATTAATGATAGCCCCTCCAAATAGTAGTATTTATTTTACGTAAGCTAAAGTCACATCTTACTGGCTCTCTCAGGAGGAGGGGACAATAGCATCTTGTTTATCTCCTTTGCCACCTTCTTTTCCTCTTTGGTCTCTTTCTAAGGACTATTTTTCCAAGTAACCAGTAAAAGAATCTCTCCACTCTCTGGTTTCTCTTCCTATACTAGGACCTTTTTTTTTCTGAAAGTGTGAATGCCTATCTTTCTTCAGACTTCACTGTTTTTCTAAGCTCCAGTGCCTGTGTCCAGCTTCCAGAAGGGCATACAGTTAGATGCCCTAGTTTCTTCTTCCTTCATAAACCGAGTCTCCTTCTAGCTTCCTTGGTGTTGGTAAGTGATTTATTGTCATTTTCCCGTCAGCTGGAGTGGTAATTGTTCTGTTGTGTGACTATCTTAACTGTTTACTTTTGCCAAACAGATATTTAATTTCAGTTCTTCAGTAATTTTTGTATTTCATCTCCAATCAAAATGGGGGAAAATCGTCCTTGAGATTGGTGTGGTATTCTCATCTCAAGTGGGCTCCACTCAGGGGCCTGGATGCTAGCCATTCACAGTCACAAAAGCTTCCACTGAGTCAGTGGCCCTGAATCCTTTGTCTCGTGAAGTCAAAGAATGAATTTCATGGACAATGCATGGTGGGTTCAGAGGGACTTTTATTATAGAGATAATACTTTTAGAAGGAGGATTTATTGCTTCTACTTTGCCCTGTAGGAGGGGTGCAGGGAAGCTGAAGACTCCCCGGGTATAATAGAGGGGTTTGCAGAGGAAGCTGACACTGAGCTGTTTTAAGAAAATATTTACTTCAGAACTTACAAAAATCACAAAACACTGAGGTAATTTCTGTTGATTTCTGAGTATATTTTGCATTAGCCAGTAGGCAGGACCCCCCTACCTTGGGCATGCCTCTCACCCCTGTCAGAATGAAGAGGATGATCACATGCTGTTAAACGCTTACTCAGTTAGGGGGTGGTTACATGCTGAAACCCTCTTTACCTGTCCTTGACTTGCTTGTTGGCTGATGCGCTTGCTTCATTTTGCCCATCAGGGTGACCTTGGATGCTGTTGTAAGCCACTGACTTTACTGGTCTTGTTGGTCTCCAACCTTAGTGGATCCACTAGATGTTAACTAAACTATATTCTTTGTTTCCAGGTTATGAGGCTGGCTTGTAGCCTGGTGAAATAGACCACATGAGACAGTAACAACAACAAAAAAAAACCAATAAAAATCAAACACGAGGGCATGTTTTGTGGATGGAGACCAAGATTTTTAAGTTTACTCTCTCTGTATGAGTGTTAGATGCCTTTCAGATGTACCCTATTTACTTAGTTTTTATTATTTTATGTTTATTTGTTTATGTGCATGTCTGTGCATACAGATATGTATGTAGATCAGAGAACAACTTGTGGGAATCAGTTCTCTACTACCACATGAGTTCTGTGGATTGAACTCAGGCCATCAGTCTTAGTGAAGTCCCTTTACATACTGAGCCATCTTCCTGATCTAGGCCTCATTTATCTATCTATCTATCTATCTATCTATCTATCTATCTATCTATCTATCTATCTATAAACTTAGATTTATTTATGTGTGTATTTGCATGTGTACATGTCTGTGTACCATATGTGTGTGCATTCTCCATGGAAGACAGAGGATGGCACCGGATCCCTTGCAGCTGGATACTGAGCACTATGGGCTGCTCTGGGCAGTCAAACTCAGGTCCTCTTGGCGAGCATCCAGTGCTTTTAACTGCTGAATCATCTCTCCAGCCCCTAGACCTCATTTATTAGAGCCAGAATAAAAGCCACAGGAAGCCTTTGGAGAACCAGAGAAGGGAAGAAGATTCTGCTGACCAGGTGTGTTGCGGATGACATTGACTTCCTCCGTGAAATGAGCTTCTCCTCCCTAGAAATTCCTCAACTTGAAGCTTGTTTATAGAGATGAGTAGTTCCTAAGCTCCTCACCGAAACACGCTCCCAAGGTTTGTGTTGAAATGAGGGAATGTTTCTACTCATATATATTTACTGAAACATAAATCAGAGATTTTTAATGTCCTTAGGACTGTTCTATGCCAGGTTCTGGGCATGGGACGGTGAAGACAGACAGTCTTGACTGGTGAGTGAAAACAGATATGAGCTAACAGTGGTACTGTGTGGAAAGGGCTATAACGGAAGAACTTAGGTAATTAAAGCTATATACTAGAGGCATACCACCTGGAGAATCCAGGAAGGACATTATGATGAATTTGAGACACTGTGGTGATTTTAACTAAGTAAGCACTGGTGAATTTGTGCAGTGGCAAGTTCTCTATACTATTTAAAAGATTTTAAGCAAATTGTGTTTGTTTCATAAAGGAAAAGCTGGCAATTTTTTTTAAAGAAAAGTCAGTGTATTAAACACATAATCTCACTCTGGAATGATTCCCGTGAATACAAAACCTTTTAAGATTTTGCTTTGGTCAGTATTACGGTTTGCATCCAGCGTCTGCCCAGCAGACTCATGTTTTGTACTCTTGATCCCACAATGTTGGCATTGCTTTAGGATGGCTGTGGAAGCTCCACCTAGGACCTGTCTAGTTGATGTAGGCCTCTGTCAACAGGGCCTCGGCAGCCATACCCACTTCCACTTACGCCTCAGCTTCCCACTTGAGATCTGCCAAGATGTGTGAGCCCCCATCACACATTTCTGCTGCCAAGAACTCTGCTGTGTTTTCCCTGCTATGATGGGCAGCAGCTGTGGGCACAGTGAAATCACTCTGAAGCTGGGTCTATCATGTATTTTCTAACAATAATGAAGAAAGAGGCCAGGCAAAGTAGGAGGCTGCATCTGTCTCAAGGTGTTACTTCATTGAAACTTGTTAAAGAACTGTTTTTCCTCATTAGGTATGTGCTTTAATTGTAGAAAGTTAAGTAAACTATGGACAGAGAACGCAGAAGATCCCAGTGATCCTATTACTTAGGAATGTCCCTTTTAAAATTTTACAGTAGAAACTTTCAGACAATATCAGATTTATTTGGACTTAATGAAGTTTGCATGGTTTCTTCCAGACCCTGATAGGGATATGACAATACTGTATTTGTTATTTTGTATTTTTTCCTCTAAAATGATTTTTCTATATTTTGCATAAGCTTCAAGCTATAAAAAAACTTGATTTATTTGCAAGTAAATTTCATTTTGCAAAAGATAAGATCAATGGGTTCTTAAAATACCAATATCTTTCTATCATATTAAAAAGTCTATAATATTATTTTTATGGGGTATTACCTTTTATTATGTCTGTACTATAATATAGGTAATTTAATTAAGTGACCATTCTTGAGACACTGAGGCTAAACAAGACCTCTTTCTATTCGATACTCATTAAATTCATGCTGTGACTCTTACTGGAAGGGACAGATTTCCCAGCATGCTCAGGTAATGACTGGAGTTCTACATGGCTATTTCTGGGAGGAGGTATAAAGCAGTGGGTGGATCATTTGTTTCTTTAGTATTTTCTCTCCCGATTGCAGTCGGACTGTGATTTGGGTGTATTCTGCAGCTATTGTGGTTCAGCCAGAATCAATTAGAGTCTCCATATTCATGAAATAATTAAAATTTCATGCTTATTTACAAAGTTTTCAATTAATACCATGCTTGTTACAATTATTTAGGCAGTTTAAAATGTGATCCCTGCCCACTTCCAAAAGATAATAATGGGTTGGATGAATGAGCACTTGAGATGGGCTTGGCAACGTGCTTATTAGGAGCTCACGACAGAATGAAATCTCCATGAAAAAGCAGAATGTCTAACTTAAAAATATATGGAGACAATTTGGTAATTGGGGAGATACCTAAAAAGCAATGTGACTTCATTCCTGAGAATACATACCTATACTTGAATTTTTAAACCAACCACGAAAATACATGAGAAAGTAAATTTCAGGTAATAGAAATATGATCAGACATTATTTCATGAGAAGACAATGCTAATTAATGTTCTGACAAACATTTGGATATGGGGGTTAAAAATGATTTCTCCTCTGCAGGTGTAGCTTTATCTTCTGATTTGGGAAGTACTGCTATGGTGAAACTGTTTGCAGACTGTTAGTGTTGTAGTGTCTTTCCGCATCGATGGTGTCTTTTGCTTAATTTAACGTGGACTTGCTGATTCTTGGAGCTCGAAACGGGGCTTTCTTGGGGCATCTTCTGAGCCCATGGTCCTCACTGCCCTTTCTTATGGAGCCAGGCAGAAGCACTTGCTTTTGGATCACCTCTACTTCTCACTAGAACGTGCCCCTTCTCCTAACCTGGAGCCCCCTGCCCACTGCCCACTTTTACTATTAAATCATATTGTATTTCTTTGAAAAGTGTTATTTATGATTCCCCACTAAAGTCCTGTGAAAGAACAAGGGGACATGTTTTTCTATGCTGAGAAATATATATTCACATATATATTCATATATATATATTTATATATGACCCATCCTTCATAGTTGTTGGGATGAGTCAATGGGATACACAGAAGGTGCCTCTCTTAGCATACGGTGCTCAAAGTTCAACAAAATTTGCCTTACTCTCATTTCTAAATTGATAGGAAGCTTGACATTTTAAAATTTCTCATGCTGATGAAAACTCAGAACATTTTTGTCTGACAGAGAAAAGATATTTCCTGTAATAGCCAGGAGCTCAAAGAGAAAGAAAAAGATAGAAATAAGAATTAACAAGGAAGTCTTTTCTTTTCTCACTTCTCATGAACAAATAAAAACAGCAGAGGATGTGGCTGCATTGTGAGTCATCACTGAGTTCTAGAGTTTCATGTGTCAGCACACCCTGTCTCACCACCACTGAGGTCTCACTGGGGGACTTTGATGGTATTCTTGTTATACTACTAATTGAAAACAGAGCTTTCCTCAATGGTCATCTTGATTCTGTAATGTTTCTTCTTTGAGGCTTTTAAGAATAGTGCTATTCAGAGTGGACACATTTTTAAAAACTTGTTGTTGTTGTTTTTAAAGAATTTGCTTTAAAAAAAACAACACAGCTCAAGATTAAAGTAAGAAAAGAGAAACACTCTTGTTCTTGTCTCTGGATGTCCTGTGGGTTGAAGGATCAGCGTGAGGGGCTTGCTGACTTATTTATAAGTGGAACAAAATTAACCAGGTCCGAGATAAGTCAGGTGTGACAGGGAAGGGGAGGTGTTGGAGGAACATTTATTATCTCTGGTGTCAGTATTCTCTCCTATTTTCCATGATTCGGATCCCTGAGGATATGCCTGGCTGGAAGTGCCTTAGTTTATAAAAGCAAAACATCCAGACAAATAAAATAATTTATTTAAAAAGAGAAACTCAATACCTAGAAACTATTTTTTTAAATGAAAACAAGTACTTTCTAGCTCTGTTGGACTTCTCCTTTAAAAGAAAATTGTGTACCTCCTTCATGGCTGGTGTCAAGGAAGCCAGAAGTGGGCATTGGCTCCCTGGAGCTGATGTTTGTCAGCTGCCATGGGGGTGCTGGAAACTAAACTCAGGTCCCTGGAAGAACAGCCAGTGTTCTTAACTGTTGGACCATATCTTCAATGACCTGTTTTTTGTTTGTTTCCACTTGCTTTTATTTGTTTTGTTTTGTTTAATATGCTATCATTCAGTTGCCTTTTTTGTTCTCTTGTAGTTGACGGAATGTTTTTGAATATGTCTTTGAACTCTCTGTCAGGCAGTTTATAGGACTCTGTCAGTTTAGGATTGGTAAGTAGGGTTTTTTTTTTTTTAGTTGTTTTTGTGGCATTTTATTTCCTGGATTCCTTGCTTTGATGATTATACAATTGAATAAGTTGTCACTTCTCATAGTCTTGCATCTTGGATTCATGAAGGAAATTACTTTTGCCATTTGGCCTATCTGCCAATTCTAGGCAGATGATGTCTGTTGGTAGGTCTTTCCTAGGCATCAATGGGGAGCTGTTGCTAGGGTCTATAGGTATACTGATTGAGCACCATGGTTTCATTGGGATATACGTGGATTCTAGAGTTAGACCTATCCACAGAGTCCATGCCTTGGCCTGATAAAGATGTCTACAAACTCAGCTTACTTATCCAGAGCTATGTGGGAGTTTCTTGTTCTGGCTGGACGTGCAGTTCTCTCTCTCTTTTCTTCATAAGAGAACATCCAGGCAGAAAGGATCTCTGTCATTGCTGTTTTACAGTATTGAGGGGGAGTTTGATCTGGGTACTAAACCATATACTCAATGTTTCTTTTTCTCATTTCTGTCCTCTACCTGGGTGCTCTAATTTCTCACTTATATTATGGAGCTGTGATAAAGATATTTTGCCAGTGGGTGGTTGTTAAATTGGTGTTTTTTGGTGAGTGATGGGGAGGAAGGGACACAAAGGATGGAACATTTTATTATTTTATGTTTCTAAAGTATTCACTTCACCACACACACACACACACACACACCCTGTTCAACAAGATGTAGGCATATACATAAATATAAACTTGCTATTATTAGAAACAGCTCATTTACAATATTTTAAATTATTCACCTGGTAGTTTTGTAGCAAGTTTTCAGGAAAACTGTCCTTTACACCCCCCAAAGCATACAGCTTTTAAAACTAAAGTTACACAAGAGAGAGTAAAATACAGTATATTCTGTAAATACTATTACTTAGAAGTCTAAGTGTCCACCTTGAGGGCAGTCTGAAGAGCTGAATATGGCTGTCAGCCCCTTTGATGTTCTCTTTGGTAAGATATATAGAAACCTTGAATTTTCATTTCATGTTCTAGGCCTTTAGGTCAGCACTGGGTTACACAGCTCTGGTTATTATTAATAAGATTGAGGTCATTTTTGTGTCACACAAATTCTATTTCCAAAGTGTAACTCGTGAAAGATGTTAAGATGAAATGAGCAGACTTGGTTTCAAGGGAATGCTAGAGAGGCAGCCAAGAAGCTGTGGCAGCTGTGGGTGGAACTTGTCTCTCAGGGTTTTGATCTGGGCTTTGGTTGTATGCAGGGGTCAGAGGCATTCTGTTCTTATCTTGTCTCTTTGGCAGTTGGAATACTTTGATTCTGGTGTGCTTTGGGGATTACCATTTCCCTTCCTGCTCCGTGTCCACCTCTGTGCCACTTTACATTCATACATTCACGTGTCTGTTATGTAACTGTGAGTGTCCTGTGGGCATTGAAGGGTGAGTTTCTTAGAAGTAAAGTGACCGATGGATGCTGTTGCTGGTGAAGAAATAAATCCATGCCCAGTAGAAATTCATCTGTTAAATACACAGAGAGCTGTCTTAGCTTTGTTTCTGTACTGCTTCTTGATAAAACCTTGTTTTGATTCTGCCTCTTGACCAAAATGTTCACCATTGAATTAGCTCATTGCTTTGCTTTTGTTTCTTCCCATTGACATTTCCAATATCAAGAGAATTCTTTGAGGGTGTATTTCTTTAGTTTACAAAAATAGCAAGCTATGGTTTGCTGTCAGATGGTCCAGACAGCTTCCTGAAAGCTCTGTGGCACTTCCCACCTCTGAGCCTTTGGATATGCCCCATCTCTTGAGTTCCCTTTCTGCTGGCCAGTCCCCTCCTCTCTCAAAAGTATTTATTCACTTCACATCTGATCATAGCCCCCTCCCTCCTCTCCTCCAGGTCTCACCATCTCTCCCTTCCCTTCCCTACTCCCCAGAAAAGGGAAGTGCCCTCCCAACCCATCTCAGCACATCAATTCCTATCATGACTGAGTGCACCCTCTTCCCCTATGACCTCTCAAGGCACCACCACCTGGGGAAAGTGATAGAACAAACAAACAACAAACAAACAAACGGACAACAGAGTCCATGTCAGAGACAGCCCCTGCTCCCCTTACTAGGGAACCCACATGCAGACACTGAAGCACTAACCAAGGACATGCATGGGCTTGACCTAGGCCCCTTACACAGATGTAGCCAATGGGCAGCTCGGGTTTCATGTGGCCAGTCTCTTCTTATTTACAACGTTGCCGAGAAAGCTTTCTTTCTAATGAGTGGCCATGTGCAGGTCTATACTTCCCTCCTCATCTGACTTGTTCTGCTATGATGGAGCTGACAGGCCAGAAGTTCAGGCTGTAGAAGCACATTACCCAAGCTCAAGTCTAGCTAATTAGTGACAGACAGTGAAATCACAGACAAGTTAATCCACTTCTTCATGCCTCCATAGCCTCTTCTATAAGACAAGGTGGTAATCTCCTCAAAAGGTTGCTTGGAGATTCTGAAGTTGGTAATGATATGGGCAAAGGATTTAGTAAACTTTGGCATGTAATAAGAACTCAATAAATGCTTATCAGTGTTGAAGCTCTTAGTATACTGAATTATGATCATTGGTTAACTCCTGCAAGAGTGTAACATTTTCTATCTGTAAGCTGAAATATCATTGGAATCTGAGATGGCTTTCCTCTCTTTTTCCTAGTATTTGTCATGGTGCCTGGCAGACTGTGTGTGAACAAAGAATGAGTGAACTTCTGAATTCCAAAATCTCTTGGCTGAGTATCTGGATGGTTATGAAGCCTGACGTTGCAGTACTGTATTTATGTGACTTTAAACTCTAGTGTGGCCTCTAGAGTGTTCCTCAGGTGTGGCCTTGGGGGAAACCAAATCACCCTTTGGTTCCCTTCTGCAATGGAAGGAGGCGCTAATGCTCTGGGCAGATTTCCTCACAGGACATGTAGAGGACAGGTTGGAGTTTAGCAGCTAAAGTACACTAATTTTTGTTGTTAGGACCCTGCTCCAAAGCTCCATTAACTTTTGAACCTGCTTCAATATATTTTACATATCATTAGGAAAACCATTACCGACTGAAGAGCAGGACTCCTTGAGGCATGGGTCAAATTATGGTTCCTTCCTTAAAAAAAAAAGTACAAAGCTGCAAACACATTCCAAAAATACACTGAATTTGAATGCATTTTCAGCTTCAGAATCAGTTTTGAATAACTAGAGAAAATTGGAAAGAAAAGAGTATTATCTTTTGTTTTCACATCTCTGCCCTTAAACATTCTGTTCAGAAAAAGAGAGTGGTTGGTATTTTAAGTGTTTTTGTTCATCTAGTGTCATTAACAGTAGAGAGTTTCAGGAACCACGGAAGGAGGCATTTGCAGACCAAGGCAATTTCTTTCTGAATAGTCGTTGAAGGCCAGGAATCCTCCCAAACTAGCAGACCCTCCAAGAAATCAGTCTGTATTGATCTTTGAATCATATCATAAGGGAGGAGCTAATAATGACTTGTTAAATTAATAAATCTATTTTCAGAAACAGTGTTGGGAAAGCATATTTTTCGTAAGCTCTGTAGCTCTCTTTCCAAATGTTTTTGAAACATCCTATGATCTCCTATAATGGACAATCATGGGAGGCAGAAAAAAACCCCAGCACTGTTCTAAAAGCTTAGTTACTGGTAGCAAGTGGTGCATATGAGACAGCCATGATCTACACTGTGGGCCGCAGGGGAGGAGGGCTTACTTCTTTCTGGAATGTATACAAAAGGTTAGGCAGGGAATACATTAGTTCACAGGCCACACACACTTGCCAGCAAAGCCAGGCTCAGAGAGGTGACCCAGAACAACTTGGCCAGATTAGAAACCTGAGCCACCCTGGCCTTCTGTGGCACTCACTTTAGGGGGCTCCTATTGGGCATTTTACTAAAATGCTAGTGCATGGGGACTACAGGGCTTTAGTCAAGGGTGAATTGATAAGCCAGCATTTCCTTTCCAAAACATCATGAGACACTATAAAATAAGGTAGACTCATCATGAAAAGCTGGGAGAAAGGATTACTGTGCTGTGCAATGAGAGAGCAAAATAAGCTGGTGACATCATCAATTGTAATTACACATTGTTGACATTTCTGCCTTGCGTTGTCCAGACAACCTAATTTACTAGGCTCTAGTCAAACTACATATATAACTTCATAGTCTTTTTCTTTGCATTTTCAGTTCTATATTAAAATCCTTATTAAGGACTGTATAATACTCTGTAATGCAAAAAACAAGAATCATATATATCTTTTATTTGTCTGAGGTAAGTGTTGTCCTGGGGACTTACTGCCTCTGATTGCTAACCTAGGCCTCATCCTGGAAGATTCTAGCCTTTATACAATCTAATCCAAGCCTAGAATGTTTTTGGCCTCTGAGACTTACTTTTGAATAAGTTCACCCTTCCTAGCTCTTTCTGAACTCTGGCTGGCTGGTTCAACTTAGCTGTTCTGGCTCAAATTCCTTGCCAACCTGATTGATTAAACCTGGCTTCTCTCAGCTTCTGACTGAATTGCTCTGCTTGGCCTCAAACTAACTAGCAGTCTGTTCTAATCTTCTGGCTCCTTCTCATTTTCTGGCTCATTTTATCTTTTTACCTGCATCTACTTTGTTCTTTCATTCAACCTCTCTCTCTAAAACTCTCCCACTAAAAACTACCTCTGGATTCCATGAATTGAACGGTCACAAACTCAATTCCATGGCACTGCCTCTCAACTCATTGAATCTGAACTGATTGAACAGAACTGACTAGAATTCAGAGATCTACATGCCTCTGTCTCCTGAGTTCTGGGATTAAAGGAATGTACCCTCACACCTTGACTTAAGCTTTTCTTTACCTGAAACTTGCTCTACATCAGGCTGGCCTTGAACTCAGAGACCTGCTTGCCTCTGTCTCCTGGGATTAAAGACATGTCTTCTGTATTCCAGCCAGATCACACTGAGCTAGAAGGTCTTTGGAGGTGATCTATTGCCAGAGCAGCCATGTTCTGAATTAAAATTTCTCTATAATCATGTATCTATTATTTGAGAACTGAGGTCTGCTTTCTAGTATTTGTGATTACAAATGTCATGGTGAGTAATAACTGTGACATTAGCATATTCATTTTACTTTCCCCTTTAATGTAAGTTTCCATAACTGTAGAATTTTCTGAATTAAAATTGTTAAAATGTATACCTCAACATTATACAACATAAAATTTTTTTCTGGAATCATTGAGCTATTCACAAAGCTCTATTCAGGGTCTATTTCTCTGTAGCTCAGCTTGCTAATGAAAGTCAGCTAAAACATATCCTATCTTTTCTTTTTTCTTTTTTGTAAAGCTGGCCAAAATGAATTCTTCAAAAGTTTTACTTTTGTATTAGCAATTAATGAAAATGTTTGTCAGATATTTATTAATATTTTTCTGGTGACCTTTTGTTTATAAATTTTATCCCTTTTTTTATTAGGAGGGACACAGGACAGCAATAACATTTTCTTACCAAGTTATTTAGCTTCCAGATACTTTATATTGGCTTATTTTTAATATAAATACATAAATTTTTATTGATTGCCTTTCTAGTGGCTTATCTAAATTACAGCCATTTAATGTTTTTGTTATTAAGTCTATCAATATTTCTAAAATATTGAAAAGTTTCTTTAGACCTAGAATGTCCTTCTCTGTTTCAGTAAGAGATAGACATTTAACTACATCACTTCTGCTTTCTTTCTGACTTTATTTATTTACTATTGTCGTGGTGTGTGTGTGTGTGTGTGTGCGTGCGTGCGTGCATGCACATACTATGTTGCATGTTTGCAAACGAGAGGAAGACTTTGCAAAGTGTGTACTTTCCTTCCAAGATACAGATTCTGGGGCTATCCTCAGGATGGCCAAGCATGGTCAGCAAGCACTTTTGCCCACCAAGGCTTCTCGCCTCCCCAAATCCAATTTGTTGCTACATCTTTGATGTCCGTGGTCTGTACTGGCGTCTATGATCTGCGCTGCCGCTGGAAGCCAAGCCACGTAGAAGTTCACGATCTGTGATGCTGCCGCTGCTATGGGCAAGGAAGCTTCTTTTGCAGTGGTACGGTTGAGGATGAGAGACATCGACGGCACTAGTGACACCCCTCCACCCCCAGAAACAAACAAACAGAACAAAGGAAAATAGAACAACACCAGCCCAGACAGAAAGCTATTGGACCGAGCCCTGAAAAACGGAAATACGGACGCTGAAGTGCAGCTCTTCACGGCAGAAGGGGAGGGGATAGAAGGAGAGGAATGGAGGTGGGGATGTGGGGGCAGGGAGGATGACTCAGTTCTCTCTAAGGGACTGGCCACTGAGAGTTTGGCCGGGCTCCAAAGAGTCTAAGGGCAACACACATCAGACTTGGTAGGGTTTGGTGGGGGCAGAGAGAGCAGGGAAGGAAGGTGGACCTGGGAGGAATGGGAAGTGAACGTGATCAGGGGTACAATGTACAAAATTAATTAATAAAAATATTATGTTTGGAAAAAATTCAACTGTATTTATTTTATATGTATGTGGGGGTGGGGGAGCACCTGCTGTGACGTATGTGAGAGTGTCAGAAGCCCATTCCAGGGCTCTGTTTTCTTCCACCATTTTTTCTTTTTTCTTTTTTTTTTTTGGTAGAACTCAGGCTGTCAGATCTGTGTTCAAGCACCTTGCCCTGTTGAGGGATCTCACTGGTGCCCAGTCTACCTTCTCAATGTATCTGCAAGTTATTTGGATAAAATGATATCAGCATCGAACACATTGTTTCCGATGTATTTTAAGCTGGTTCTCAGCACCGATGCTCGGGACCTCCACCCTTTTCCCTGATTAATCTGCTAAACAGAGCAGTCTGGCTGCCTGGCTGTGCACAGCCTTATCGATCTGTCCGTCCATTTTCTGCTAGTTTCACAGTGCTTATGCTCACACGGCCCTAATCTCTAGCAGAGCCGTTAGTCTTTCTTTTCATTTATTAGCTACTCCAGATGAAACTTTGGACTCATTCATCAAAATATTGTAAAGACACAGTTGGGATTTTGATCAGGAACAGATTAAATCTGAAAATTAACTTGGAAAGAATTGACACTTCTTAGTAGTTTATCTTCTCACACATTTTTTTTTTCTTTCTTAAAATCTGAAGCACTAGGGTTAGAGAGATAGCTCAGCAGTTAGGAGCACTTACTGATCTTGCCGAGGACTTGAATTTGGTTCCCAGCACCCACCTCAGACGGTTCACAACTTCCTGTGACTCCAGCTCCCCGCTCTGGTGCTCTTTTCACCTCTGTGGGCACTTACACATAAATAGGGACACACACACACACACACACAAATAAAATCTTTGAAAAAAAATCAGAAATATTGTCATTCTGACTCCCTTTCTACCATGTATGGATTTTTGATACCTTCTCTAAAAAACATTGCTACATTCTTGTTTAAGTGCTCACTTCCTGCTCTGAGTAGTTCAGACTATGGGTGATAAATTTCTTCCCCCTTCATGTCTCTATTTAATTTTTTAGTAAACTGTATGTAGAATTTGTTCTCATTCCCTCCTTGGTTTGTACATGAGTAACCCTCAATCTCACACAAGCGCGTATTCACACTCACACATCAATTTATGTGCTCTCACACACCATCTCGTCTCAAAGTATTTGCGACTTGGCTACAAGACTGACAGCTAATAAAATCAAACCCTATAAACTCAGTTGGCTACACTCCCTTCTGTACCCTGCTGTGTTCGCCAGCCATTCCCATTCCCTTTGTTACCAGAACAAGCAGGCAACTTCTCTCTTCCTCCTGGTTCCCCTTCTTTTTTCAGGTGATTCACCCAGATACCTTCCTGAATAACCCAGATCTGTCCCCAACCTGAAAACGATGTAAAAATAATATCTGTAGCAAAATAGATTCTCACATTTCTTATTTCTTTCAAGGTGCATTTTGTCTTTTTCGTTATCATGAAGAATGGGCTGTTTTTGTAACCAGCATCTCACTGTATAGCTGTGGACAAGAGCTCTATGTACAGAAGAAGCTGGCCTTGAATTTGAGCGGTCCTCCTGTCACTGGCCTTTAACCCAGGCTGGCCTCCAACCGCCTCACTTTTCTGATCATGTGAGCCACCGGGTTTGCCTCCAATAGTAGACATTTTCATCTTTTTCTTTGTCTGATTTTGTTTTTGACAATTATTGGTGATGTTCGGGAAACTTGTAAAATCATATATTTTTATGTCCTGTTGATTTAATCAAGCATTCTTATGAAATTTTAAGTATATATTCTTGGAAGCTTGTCATATTAATACAATGATATCTCTTCTTTTTGTTTTGTGTCCTAAGGCAATGGTAGGCTTTGGATGTGTGAGCACCACCATATTGTCCTTCCATATCAAAGACTATCTGAAATTTGTCCTCTTAGAGAAGAGGTGAAATAAAGACTATAAGAAGTAGCTATAGTTTTGTTTGGCTGCTGGCAAAATGGCTTTGTGGGTAAAGGCACATATAGTGAAGCCTGGTGACCTAAGTTTCATCTCTGCAGCTGACATAAAGGTGGAAGAAGAGACTTGTCATCTGGCTGTCACTCTGGTACCTGCATACACACATACTTACACCGTGTTTATGTGGTACCACAGTCACAAATAGGTAAATCTAAAGTAATTAAAATTATATTCTATGAATATTTTTTCATACCCTTAAATAAATCACTTACATTCTTTTTCTTTTTTTAAAGCTGCTTCTGGGCAGACAGTTCACCAGTGTGACTTCACAGTAATCTCAGTAAAGCTTGCTCCTTCCTGTTGCATGTGGCAACCATCAGCTGCTGCTCAGCTTTCTAGAATGACCTTAAATGTCCCTTCCTCCTGGTTGAGAGAATAACTTCTCTTTAGAGTCTACACTGTAGTTTATCTTCATGTATCCGTGGCATGGGGGTTTCACCATAAACATTCATCAACTTCCCCGATGCTGTGAAGACCCCTTATCTTGACAGTAGTTAAGTGTGTATCATAGTAAAGGCAAGTGTTAAACTAGATTTTCCATTTGCTTACAGGAAAGAAGTCTAGCATTAGTAATTAAAATTTAAAGTTTAAAAACTCATTTAAGGAACTCTATATTTGCAAAGTTGGTGCTTTGAACCAAATTTTCAACTGAAGATAAATAGAAAAGCTGAAAAAAACCCCTCATTAATTAAAGTAATGAGTAAATTAACAAGACAGTGAAGGATCACTGTGCTAAGAGCTGGAAAAAGTCAAATCTATTTGAGGTTGTCTTTGTCCCTAGAGGTATCTCCTCACTCCTCAGGCATTTGTAACAGGATGAACGGCTGATCTGTGTTTTTGGAAGCCCTCTGATGTTGCAGAGAGCAGCAGACGCTAGAATGCATAGACTTTTAAGGCAAGACAGTGAATCCCTGTTGGCTCTGGATTAGACATGGAAATGTTAACTCTACATGTAAGAAAAAGCCAGGAGTAAACTGTTTTTCTTCAGGAATGCGGCCCAATATTCTACCAAAATGGCCAGAAACAAATGGAAACTGTCTTTGGAGAAACAAAGAAAATTACTTAGACTGTAGTAAGAAGGTGTAATATATAACTTATAATCACAAATAACTAGGGGCATAAGATAAGGCATCATGAACAAAACATGCATCAATATGCAACAGAAATGACTTCTGAGGACTACAGATGTTTGAGTTAAGACATAGCAAGATGTGAAAATAATCATGGTAATAATATTCAAATACATCAAAGGCAATGCTAAAAATCCTAACGATGGAATGGGACAGTAAGTGAAAATAATCATGGTAATAATATTCAAATACATCAAAGGCAATGCTAAAAATCCTAACGATGGAATGGGACAGTAAGTTTGGTGTGTGTGTGTGTTTGTGTGTGTGATGGGATGAATACAAGTTTTAGAGCTAAAAATCACAGTGGCTAAAACTAAGAACTCACTGGTGAGCATAACAGCTATTGTGCACAGCTCTAAATACTGTGGGCTAATTCAGATGAATATCCAGAATGGTTCTTTTTGAAACAAAAGAATGGAAAATAGGGAAGAAGAGGAAAGCAACAAGGGATACAGCCAAAAGTCTAGCACTTCCCATTGGCCTTTGCATGGATCAGAACCAACACTTTAAAAGATAATGGTGTGAAAATATGTAACTGAGGCAAATAAGTGTTTGCCTTGCGAGCATGAAGAACTGAGTCTGATCCCCCAGAACGCACGGAGGAAGCCTCGTGTAACAGCCTGCACTGGAATCCCAGTGCTAGCCTTCCTAACCTCCTCAGTGAGTTCCAGACCAGTGTTTCAAGAAATGAGGTGGATAGCACCTAAGGCATGACTCTCCAGGTTAGCTTCTGGCCTATAGGTGTACACACACACGCCTCCTCCCTCAAAATAATGCTGCCCTATAAAGATATTCTTCAAGAATGAAGGTGGAAGTTTTCTAAGTCAGGAAAAACTAAAACACTTCCTGTAACGACAGCAATAGAATAGGCAGTAGAAGTAGCTGAAGAGACAGAACAGGATAGGAGAGGAAATATGGAGGGAAACAAGGGTGGGGAAACCAGAGTGGGGAGCAGATATGGGGAGGGAGGGACCGGAGAACAGAGGGCTTGCACAGAGAAGAGAAACTGTGGGAGGGGGCATTTCTGAGACAAACTGGAGGGTAGGCTCCAGGGAGGATGTGGGGTGACTTTAGCTGAGAACCCTAGTAGCAGGGGTCATGAAGACCGAATATGCCACCCAATTAGACAAGACTCCTAGTAGAGTGGGGAAGAACACCAACCCACCCACAAAAACTTAGACCAAAGATTGACCCTGCTTACAAGGTGTGCAGGGGTAAATACAGAGCTGAGTTGGAGGGAATGTCAAACCAAACACTGGCCCAACCTGAGACCCGCCCCATGGGAGAGAGCCAACCCCTGATACTAACAAGGACACTCTACGCTTGCAGACAGGAGCCTAGCATAGTTGTCTTCTGAGAGGCTCCACCTAGCAAAGAGTGGAAACAGATGCTAAGACTCACAGCCAAAGACTGAGAAGAGTGCAGGGAGCCTTGTGGAAGAGTTGGGGGAAAGGAGAGAAGGACCCAGAGTGGACAGGAGCTTCACAAGAATACCAACAGAGCCAACTAATCTGGGCCCAGGGGATCCTGTGAAGACTGAAGCACCATTCAAGGGCCATGCATGGACTGGATCTAGCCCCCCTACAGGTATATGTACCCAGTGGGCAACTAGGTCTTCTTGTGGGTACAGGGGAGCAGGGGCTGTTTTTCACATGGACTCTGTTGCATACATATTGATCACTTCCCCCTGGTGGGGCCACCTTGCCAGGTCACTGTGGAGGAGGATATGCTCAATCTTGATGGATGAAGTGCTGAGGTGGATTGAGGAGGGGGAGGGGGCTTTCCTGGGGGGTAAGGAAGTAGGGAGAGGGGAAGAGGGAGTGAGCCAGGGGGAAAGAAGGATGGGGGCTATGATTGGGATGAAAAGCGAACAACTAAATAAATATAGTTGAAAGGTTTTTTTTTTAAAGTTAAAAATAAAAAGAAATAAAGGTAGACTTCTCGAGGATTTTAGGTTGGAAAAGTTTGAGAGGAATTTTAAAAAAGAGGTAAATAAATAATATCACAGTAACAATATCTTGTGAGTTTAAAATTTGTTAATGTAGGCAAAATCTCGATTAATCAATGCCCACTGTGGACAGTGCTGCTCCTGTGCAAGTGGTTCTGGGCCGTACAGAAAAGCAGGCTAGTAAGGTGTGGGGAGCTGACCTTCCTAAGCAGCCTTCCTTCTTGGTTTCTGCTTCAGTTCCTGCCCTGAGCTTCTGTCCAGACCTCCCTCAGAGATAAGACTGTAATCTGTATGATAAGTAAACCTTTTCCTCCTCTCCCCATTAAACACACCAAGACCCAAGTTGAAAGTAGCTATACATTTTTAAGGCCTTGTACTTTTTGAAAAGAGGACAAATCTACTAGTCATAAAATGCAAAACTTGGATAAAGATAGCATAATTAAATATTTAAAGTAATCCCTAAAAATTGTTAAATAATGTAACCATTACAGTGAAGAAAAGATTATATAATGAAAATGATCAATCTAATAACTGGGCCCTAAATAACTGATAAATACCATGGCAAACCAATATGAAAAGAACAGACTGTTGAACCCAAAGGAAGTAAAAGTAATGAATTAGTCATGATAATTTTAACAAAAATCCAAATGGATTCATGAGTGGAAATTGAAAAGCTCATTTTAAAATTTATACAGAATAGCAAAAATCTAAAAGGAGCCACACATTCGTCAGACTCTGGCGACTGACTTTTCATTACCAAATGTCAAGATTTATGAGAAAGAAACCTTCTAAATTTGAGATAGCATCCCACTGGCTTAAGAAGTCAAAATGGTTCAAGCAAAAAGAGAGATTTCCAAAGCACCCTCCTGTGTTTCAGTTACCTCATTCACGCGTAGATGGCGCCGTGAAACACTAAAGAAAAAAATATTTTCAGTATGTTTTTGCTCCATTAACTGGTTATCAACTACATGCTCCACAGAGTTCTTTTGAAGACAAATCTCAGCTATCCCATCATTTTACCTGTAAATGCCTAAGTAACTACACCTGAGATGTTTTTACAAACAATAGCCACAATGTAGTTGTCACGCACAAAATGTTCTATCGCCTATTGTGTGCAAAGAGCCGAGCAGTACCTTCAATTTTCTTGTACCTGGCTGGCTACTGTCACTGCAATGAGATCTACAGTTCACACGTGCTGTTGTAGCTTTTGAGTCTTTAGCATTTCTAGACCTCTTTCCTTGCTGAGGTCTTTCCTTTGTAGCGTTTCCCACATTATATCACACACAGCAGGGGTCACTTACGTTCTTTTGCTTTTGTGCTTCCAGTAAATTAGTATTGTAATGAAGTTTGATTAGATTCAGGTTTTATCTTTTGTAAAGAATGTTGATCTGCACGTCCTCTCCAGCATGTGTTGCCACTTGAGTTTTTGATCTTAGGTGAAATCTCAGGGTCGTTTTAATTTGCATCTCCCTAAGATTTGCTAAGGACGTTGAGCATTTCTTTAAGTGTTTTTCTGCCATTCTACAGTCCTCTACAGTGAGTTCTCTGTTTAGCTCTATACCCCATTTTTTAATTGGATTACTTGGTGTGTTGCTTTTTAACTTCTTGAGTTCTTTATATATTCTGGATATTAGCCTTCTGTCAGATCTAGGGTTGGTGAAGATCCTTTCCCAGTCTGTAGGCTGTCATTTTGTTTTGATGACGGTGTCTTTTGAATTTTCAAGCATTTGAAACTTTTAAAGTTTGTAAAATGTTTTGTGTTATAGTATCAATATTAATGTTTTTAAATTAAATTTTTATGTTTTATATTTTAAAATGTCAGAAAAGAATATTGATCTGTGTCCTTGAAACAAGTGAAGGCATAGACATTTATTTATCATCTCTATGATTTTTCTAAATATTTGGTGTGTTCAGATATTGTCAGCCCTTTTAATCCACTTGAAAATTCCCCATTATCTTTTAACCTTATAAACATAGCAAAATAGATCCATTTGATAATTTGCTTATATTCAGTATTTCGTCAGAGGTGGCAAACCCAGAAAATTCAAACTTTACATCTTTATTTATTAACTTGAACTCTTACACACATATGCATTCCTGTGCACACATAGACACACCTTACCAACTACTCAGCTAATCTGCATATGGATCATATAAGAAGTGCAGAATTTGTTATTTTTATGTCCTAGAATAGCTTCCAATTTTTTGTTAAAACTTAAGTATTATTAAGTTACGAATTTTAAACCTTCATTACATGTTTTGGGATATTGAAGTTACTGTTACTTTGATGTGCAAAGTGTCCCATTTTGGGACCATCTCTCTAGTTAGTGCCTATGTCATTTTGACAGAAGTCTGTAGACTGATGGCAACCTGCCTCTTCTCTGACATGATGACAGCACCATTTTTTTCACGTTTCTATCACCTTCGCTTATATAATGTCCTCGGTATTTATGGTGGCCCATTCATTGACCAGCCTCTGATGGAAAACATTTTTAAGGTTGCCTCTGAGTTGAGTACATACCGATTTTGTTGTCATTATTCTCTAAGCAGTACATGATAGCAACCATTTAAAATGTTTACACTGCATTAGATAGTCTAAGTAGCTCACAGGTGATTTACAGTGTAATGGAGAGTACATCCAGGGTGTATGTACATATCATGGTAGGAATCCATGTATTTGTGGATTTGGAATTCTTTTCAGGGGTTGGATCTGATACGCAATCTCTCATGATACCAAGGTAAAATTATATGTGGTTGCCCATCTTTTCTAAGCTAGTCAAGGTCATTTTTTTTTATGATAGAAAAGGTTCTTATTTAGTGCTGTGAGGCAACAAAGATCTACTAGATTATGTATATTCCATTTTTCTTGTTTAGAAAATTATAGAGGGGAACTGTCTACATAGCACTCGAAGCAAAAATAAAAAATAAAAATAAAATAAAAACAGAAAAGCAATCATGGAAATTGGTATGGAAGGCTCTTTTAATGCTGTGGAAGTAACACTTAAAATTCAAAAAACACAAACGGCTCCACCTAGGCTAAATGCAAATCCTTCTTCTTTTTTTAAAATTTATTTATTTATTATTAATTACAGTTTATCACTTTGTATCCCAGCTGTAGCCACTTCCCTTGTTTCCTTCCTCTTCCCCTCCTGTGCCCCTCCCCCAGTCCACTGATAGGGAAGGTCCTTCTCTCCTTCCTTCTGACCCTAGCCTATCAGGTCTCATCAGGACTGTCTGTATTGTCTTCTTCTGTGGCCTGGTAAGGCTGTTGCCCCCTGGGAGGGGGGTGATGAAAGAGACAGCCTCTGAGTTCATGGCAGAGACAGTCCCTGTTCCCATTACTAGGGAATCCACTTGGACACTGAGCTACCATGGGCTACATGTGTATAGGGATTCTAGGTTATATCCATGAATGGTCCTTGGTTGGAGTATCAATCTCAGAAAAGACCCCTATGTCCAGATCTTTTTTGGTTCTGTTGCTCTCCTTGTGGAGGTCCTATTCCCTCCAGGTCTTTCTATCTTTCCCTTCTTTCAAGATTCCCTGCACTTTGCCCAAAGTTTGGCTATGAGTCTCAGCATCTGCTTTGATAACCTTGCAGGGTAGGGTCTTTCAGAGTCCTTCTGTGGTAGGCTCCTGTCCTGTTTCCTGTTTTCTCCGTCTTCCGATATACATTCCCTTTGCCCTTCTGAATGAGGATTGAGCATCTTACCCAGGGTCCTCCTTCTTGAGTAGCTTCTTTAGGTGTACAGAGTTTAGTATGATTATTCTATACTATATGTCTAATATCCACTTATAAGTGAGTATATACCATGTATGTCTTTTTGCTTCTGGGATACCTCACTCAGGATGATCTTTTCTAGATCCCACCATTTGCCTGCAAATTTCATGATTTCCTTGTTTTTAATTGCTGAGTAGTATTCCATTGTGTAAATGTACCACAAATTTTGTATCAATTCCTCAACTGAGGGACATCTGGGTTGTTTCCAGGTTCTGGCTATTACGAATAAAGCTGCTACGAACATGGTTGAACAAATGTCCTTGTTGTGTACTTGAGCATCTTTTGGATATATGCCTAGGAGTGGTATAGCTGGATCTTGAGGAATCACTATTCCTAATTGTCTGAGGAAGTGCCAGATTGATTTCCAGAGTGGTTGTACAAGTTTGCATTCCCACCAGCAATGGAGGAGGGTTCCTCTTTCTCCACAACTTCTCCAGCAAGTGTTGTCACTTGAGTTTTTGATCTTAGGCATTCTGATGGGTGTAAGGTGAAATCTTGGGGTCGTTTTGACTTGCATCTCCCTGATGGCTAAGGACGTTGAGTGTTGAGCATTTCTTTGTTTCTCTGCCATTCGATGTTCCTCTATTGAGAATTCTCTGTTTATCTCAGTACCCCATTTTTTAATTGGATTACTTGATTTGTTGCCTTCTAACTTCTTGAGGTCTTTATATATACTGGATATTAGCTCTCTGTCAGATATAGGGTTGGTGAAGATCCTTTCCCAACCTGTAGGCTGTCGTTTTGTTTTGATGACAGTGCCCTTTGCTTTACAGAAGCTTTTCAGCTTCATAAGGTCCCATTTATTGATTGTTGATCTTAGAGCCTGTGCTGTTGGTGCTCTATTCAGGAAGTTGTCTCCTGTGCCAGTGAGTTCAAGGCTCTTCCCCACTTTTTCTTCTAACAATTTAGTGTGTCTCATTTTATACTGAGGTCTTTGATCTACTTGGACTTTAGTTTTGTTCAGAGTGGTAAGTATGGATCTATGTGCATTTTTCTACATGTGGACATCCAGTTAGACAAATACCATTTGTTGAAGATGCTATCTTTTTTTCCATTGTATGGTTTTGGCTTCTTGGTCAAAAATCAGCTGTCCATAAGTGTGTGGTTTATTTCAGGGTCTTTTATTCATTTCCATTGATCCACCAGCTGGTTTCTATGCCAGTAACATGTAATTTTTATTACTGTTGCTCTATAGTGAAGTTTTAGATCAGGGATGGAGATTACTGCCAGAAGATCTTTTATTGTAGAGGATTATTTTAGTGATTCTGGGTTTCTTGTTATTCCGTATGAAGTTGAGAATTGTTCTTTCAATCTCTGTAAAGAATTGTCTTGGTAATTTGATGCGAATTGCATTGAATCTGTAGATTTGCTTTTGGTAAGACGGCCATTTTTACTATGTTAATCCTGCCAAGCCATGAGCATGGGAGATTTTTCCATCTTCTGATATCTTCTTCTATTTCTTTCTTCAGAGACTGAAAGTTGTTGTTGTTGTTGTTTTCATACAGTTCTTTGACTTGCTTGGTCAGAGTTACACCAAGGTACTTTATGTCTTTGTGGCTATTGTGAAGTGTGTTGTTTCTCTAATTTCTTTCTCAGCCCATTTTGTTTAAACATGCCTCTGTTTCTTTTTATTTCTTTTAGTGATTTAATTATTTCATCTCTGAAGGCCACAAACTGTTTGGCTGCATCTTTCTGTACTTCTTTATGGAAGCCCCTAATCTGTTTGACTTTATCTTCCTCTAATTCTTTGCCCATTTTATTTGTTTCTTCTATTATCGTCTTCATAAGCATAGATGTAAGGTCATCTTCTTGAATTTCACTTATATTAGGGTATCCAGGGATACTTGCCCCTGGATAACTGGGTTCTGGAGATGTCATATTGCTTTGCCTTTTGTTGGTTGTGCTTTTACGCTGGCCTCTACCCATCTGGCTGTCTCAGGTGTTGGCTCTTAGTTTCTGGTGTCTGCTGGAATCCTTGGGTGGGGAGGAAAATGGTTGATTCCTGAAGGAGTCCAACTCAGCTTGTTGGGTATGGTTAAGTGAATGGTAGTACTTCTCAGGAATTGTCACAGCTCACCTCAGGGGTATGGACCTGTGTCATAACTGTGGTCTTTGGTAGTCAGGGAGGCTGTCTTCTCACCAGAAGTCTGAAGAGAGCTGACCTGCTGCTGGGTTTCTTGCTCTGAATTTAGTGAGCTGCTGCTGCAGTTCTTATAATGTGTTTGCTGGGCACAGCCCTCCTGAAGAATCTGGGAGCCACACGGTTTTGTCAGTTTAGCTAGGGATAACTGGTTTCACCTTGGAGCAACATCTGGGGGCTGATTCCGTGAATCTCAGGGTTCTGTAGGTCTGAGGTTGGAGCTCTGTGCCTCAGTACACAAGCGATAATCAGTGGCAACTGAGCACAGCACTCAGGCATGTGGTGGGATGTGAGAGTCTGGAGCCTGTGGTAGTCCAGAAGCTTTTCTGGAGCTGGATGTCCTGAGGTTGGACCTGATGTGTCCTCCACTGTGGAGTTTTCTCCCCACAGGGAGGCCCAGTCTGTAGTGTTTGGGGTCTACAGTTCCGTCCGGGATGGTGAGTAGATCACACAGGTGCAGGTGCTGGCGACTGGGTATTTGCAGGAATCGGGAACTTTCCCAAGACCTTTGGGGGTGGGTCAGGGGGGCCCAGAGGTCGGACCTAATATTTCCCTCACTGTGGGGGTTCCTCTCGACAGGGAAACCCAGTCTCTGGTGCTCTGGGGCCCACAGTTCTGTCTGGGACTGTGAGTCGAGCACGCAGGCAGGTCTCTGGGCTGCTGGCTGAGCACCCACTGGACCCCAGGAACTTTTCCAGGGATTGTCTGGGTGACCGCTGAGGTAGGTCCCAATTACCTCCTTCACAGTGGGGTTTTCTCTTGACTGGGCGTCCCAGTCTCTGTTCTTGTGGTGTCCACAGTTCAGTCTGGAACGGTGATCAGAGCAGGCAGGCATGTGGCTCTGGGCTGGCAACCTAGGGCCTGCAGGGACTCGGGAACTCTTCTGGGGTTTAGCTGGGTGACTTGAGAACAGACCCGATTGCTTCCCATACTATGGAGTTTCCTCTCACCTGGGAAACACAATCACTAGTGTTTTAGGGCCCAGAGTTCGTTCTGTTGGTTGCTGTGCAGGCACTGCGCTCCTGCTTGTCAGACACAATGTCCTCCTGGTGCTGCCATCTTGGATCCCCCACAAGGTCTTTTTTTTTTTTTTTTGCCAGTTTGGTTATGATTTTTACACCTTCCCACGGGATAGATCTAATAGCTATGATTTTGTAAAAGGAGAAAATATACAACATTCAAAATGATATTTCCAAATAATATCTAGGTTTTTACTTAACTTTATGTTTATATAATTGCATCTTTTTTCTTATTTGAAAAATCTTAGTTCTTAATAGTACCCATGGTTTGGTTTTTTATTTTTTGGTCTTCTATTACTACCCCAGCACACACACACACAGAGCTTTTAGAACTCAAATCTAGTATGATTATTAATGGAATGCTGTTAAAAATAGCTTAAGATTTCTTTGAAATTCGTTATATTTGAGGGAGACATTCTCTACCTAAGTACATAGTAAAATTATTGTATTTGAAAATCACCTAAAATTACTTCCCTTTATGTGATCATACTAGTTGTTTTTATTACTTTTAATTTTTAGAAATTGCTTTTTATTTGCTCATTTTCACTTAATGACATTTCGTAATCATCTAAGATGATTCTTACATGGCTCCAAAGAAAAATAAACCAGAGAGGATCTGCTTTCTTCCTGACACATGACCCCTGGACTCTGTATTGTTCCTCTAAGTAATTATTGTTTCAGCTTACAAATTATCTCTCAGTTTGTTGAAAAATAAATAATATATAAATATATGCAATGTGTTTACTTACATATTCATGTGTATACTTACATATACATATGTATACATATATATACATGTTCATAGAAATACTTTTCTATTTTTTTCTTCCCCTTTTCATGAATTGTTAGTATTCAGTAGACCATTCTGAATTTCTCTCTTGACACTTAGCAATGTAATAGTGTAGAGAAATAGTGCACATTTTTTTTTCTGCAAACGAATGGTACTCTGTAGTGTGGCTGAACTATAATTTAACTAATGAGCTCTGCATTTATGGGCATTTGTACTATTTCTGGTCTTTTGTTGTATAAATGATGCCATGGCATGTAAACTCTAGTATGTAGCTTCCTGTACATTTATAATGTATAATGGTGTTGCTGGGCCAAAGCAGAAACACATATGTAATTTTACTATACATTGCTAAATTCTCATGCAAAATATTTGACCCAAGCTTTTAATAAAAACTGTCATTACCTCAAAGGAAAGGCAAATTACAGAGCAAGAAATGCTACAATATTCACAACATGTATAATGGACAAATAGCTTTTCTCTGGAGGTGTGCACACAGGTATGATAAATTATAAAAATCCGTGAGAAAAAGGCAAGCAATATGTTAGAGTCAAATTTTGTTAAAATCATGTTTTGAAACAAAGACTCATAACTCTGAAATGAAGAAGACCATGGGAACCTAGTATTGGTGGGACTATTAGGCAATTGGAAAACTGATGAAAATGTAAAATTGCACAAGTAGTTCTATACACAGAGAGAAGTCAGTGATGTTTCTCTTAGGTGGGAATATAGGTGAAATGCATTTGGATGAGCATCAACCAAGAGACACATTCAGAAGTTCATGGGAGCTCTAGAAGCACCCTGCAGACTGGTTAAGAAATGGTGGTATTTTCATAAAAAAGGAATGTGATATAGCCATGACCATGGACAGATTATGTTTACATGCTACAACTTAAAGCTTTTAAATATAATCCCACGAAGTTGATTAAAAAATACTCCGTAATTTCAACTATATAAAAATGCAACAAACACCAGACAAAACTAAACCTTAGTGGTAGCAGCCAGAGGCAGCTTATCTTTGGGACAGAGATGTGACGGAGACAGGAAAGGGAGTGATTGCAAAGGACAGCGGGGAAGGTGGCTGCTTCTGGTCTGCCTTTGCGATCCTTTAATTCTGGTAGCAATTTCACGTGACTTTGCTTTTTGTATTTATTGAGGTGTATTTTTATTTTACACATGTGATACATTTGTATATTAATTCCCAAAAAAGTAAGACAAAAAAACAATAAATATTTAAAAGGGACGTTTTGCTTGTGCACAGCTTGCAGGTGTCTATTTTAGAAGAGGAAGGCAGACTCCGGAGGTATCATGAATATTATTGCTCTGGAATTGGAGTCTTTGTACATACCACTTTTCTTATTTCTGTAAGTGTTCTGCAACTGTGACCTCCTCACTGTGTGCTGAGAATCAAATTGGCTGGACCATATTGTTTAAGAGCAGTGTTTAGTAGGGGGTGAGTCTGTGTTACTCACTATTCCTCTGTCTTCTTTCTACCCATTCTTTACTTCTTCTCCATCACTATTTTCTCCAGCAACTGTTAATGCCAAGCCCTTAAACTGTTTCTTACCTCAAGGAATGCTAGTTTCTTTCCTTTTAGACTCCAAACCAACCCTGGTAAGTCTTCCTAGGGAAATCATGCTCTCCCTCAGAGAATCCTATCAGAGCTGAGCCTCTGGGCTTAAAGCTGTTTTACCAGATGCTCTGTACATGTGGGTGAAGGAAAGAGGCCTCGTTGACCCAGCTGTTCCAAACATAGCTCTTTGACTAATTGTCTGACAATCACATTAGCCTGACTATTTGTTTGTATTTGATGGTTTTGATCTTGCAGGGCATCTCATGAGAAGGACCACAGTTCCCTCTGGCTGCTAGACAGTTGTTTTCTCTGGGATGGCTTCTTTGTTTATAGTGATTTCCAGGTAGTATGCATTGGTTAGCATTTTTGCGTCTGCCAATGGCATCCCTTACAACTTTCTAGTACTATTCTATTATCGTTATTATCATTAAACGGTGTGATTATTTTCATCACTCCAAAAAATCCTGTGGTGAAAGAAAAGGTAGGAATGTGTCTTCACAATCATGACTTTGAGCAGAACACTGTATGTACTAGTTTTTCAAATACTACTTTATTTGGGGGTACCTTAAAGCTTATACCTCCCTTCCAACCCGCCAACCTCAGGTAGGGAAAAAAGAAGGTTTTAAGGGAAGGGGGACATAGCCCTCTTTACTACTTCCTGCTGGGCAGGGTCATAGGATTCTTTGGGGAGAAATACCAATATTTGTCAACAGAAAATATATAACTGTAGGTAACCAGCAACCCCGCAAGAGCACAACCGGTCTTCCTCTGACTCCTTCAAGCCGTTTCCCCTTCTTCCTCTGGGCTTTCATATTTATAGCCCTCAAAGTCCTCTGAACTCAACTAATTCCAGATGGCCAAGAGCCCCTCTCAGAGCCCATATGAGGCAAATAGCCTGCTGTTGTGGATAATCTAAATCAGCCCCATATCCCACACCTGGGATTAAAACAAAACCATGTTTCCATCTACACCAGAAAACTCCTGTTCTTGCTATCTGTACTGTCAGACCATTGACTCCCCAACACCCTCTATTTCTGGATCAAGTTTTATGTCTGTTGGTTTTGCATCTCTGTCCTGACCAGCATTCCCTCTGTGAGGCCACCTCAATAAGAGTGTCCCATTGAACAGTAAATAAATATTTGAGGAATCTGAGCAAAATACAGTATCTTCCCTTATATCCTGTGTATTGTCATCACAGTGATTTTCTTCGAGAATTATCATGTCATATCTCTTGTGAATTGTCAATTGATATAGATAGTTGGTCCCTGGACAATGCTGGCCTTTTGGTAAGCCTTGGCCTTTTACTTCACAACTGCTGAACTCTTCTGATTTCCAACAGTGACTGAGAGCAATTTAATGGCTCACAGATTTCTCTTGTAGTAATTTGATCAAGGCAGTGGAGTGGTGGAGAAGATCTCTTCAAATCACAAATTCTGAGAGGGCGTCACTCAGCATCCATAATCTTGACGCTTGATGTGGGCTTGGCAGCAAAAGCCCCAGTGCAGGGATGATCCCTCACCAAGGAGATGCACACTCCCTCATTCTAATGTATTTCTCTGGTTTGGGTGACAAATTAGCAACCTGGACCCCAGTGTGCTTGAGACACAAATCTGGCTTCTACAGAGAATGTAAGTGAAAAACAAAACAAAACAAAACAAAAAACTCTAGCAATCCTATTTCCCAAGAGGAAGCAAGCATCGCAGTGAAGACCACATCCTGGCAGGAACGGCGATACCGCCTGTGCTCTTTCATCCTGCTGTCAGACTGTTGAAACAGTGGACCTCCAAGAAATTAGAATTTCCCAGCTCAGGCAAAACAAACCAAACAAACAAACAAAAAACTGGGGCCTTGGTGCAAGCAAGAAGGAAAGCGTGTCTCCAGAATGGGGTATCACAGACTTCTGAAAACTTGTCAGACTCCCTGGCTGGAGAAACTGGAGTCCAGGGATTGATGGGTAGTGGATGGATGGACCACACCTTGACCAGCACTGCTTTTTGCCTTCTATTAAAACCTAAACCTTATATCAGCATCCAAAACTGGACTTGGAGTGGAGGTTGAGGGTCAATGTACCTGTTTGTTTCTCGCTCCAATGTGGCCATATTGAATAGTTTCCCCTCTCTGATTTTCAGTATTACTTGTCCCTTTAATTGGTTTATCGAGGACAGGTGGCCAGCTTGTTAAATGCTGCCAAGGCCCAGGCTCTGACCCTAACAACTCCGGCATCACCTGTGATTGGCTAGTGGTTGCACATGAGTCCATTCATCCATTGATGTAGACATGATACTGAATGTTCTCCATAGGGCTTTTCTTACCTAGTGAGACTGACCCTTGAGGATGATCTTCAGGGTGAGTGTAGGAAAGCAGGCATCACCTTCTTTCCTAGAGATTGCTGCTCTGGATTCTCAGTGCTCCACCTGAAAAACATATCACTCTTGGCACTCAAGTCTCTTTTGTTGCCGGTCAGCAAGTCCCTCTAGCCTGAAAGTGGGTGATGAGCGAAAGAGCATACCACCCTCCTCTTTCCCAGCTCTGATCCCATTAGAGGAACTACCCTGAAGATGCGTTGTGGATCAAACAGGCCCTAGGGATCATGACTGGTTCACACTAGAATTTCCTCTGCCTAGATCCCCACCTCCCTGCACACAGCATTTGACAGAAAGTGATACTACTGGGTACCAACAGACCTTGCAAGCTTGTCTTGCCAACGGCTCCTGCCAAAGCTAGAAGGTGAAAGAGCAGCAACAGATGCTGCTATAGCAGCTGCAGCCATCTGCTTGATGATTAAAAAGCATCGCCAGAAACAGGGCTGGGAGAGGAGAAGGGGAAAAAAAGAGGACACCTCCCCCCAGCAGCCAGCTATTCCAGTGTAGAAACAGAAGTGCAGGAGCTAAGAGGTGGGTTTTGTTTTCCTTTCCTGTGGTAACACTGCACACCTCTCCGTCTGCCGCTCTGCCTTTTCCAATTCTCCTATGTCCTGGTGGACATTTAGATGATGAGCAATGCCCATTCCATGGCAACCCTCCTTGTCAGAGGAGGCTTCCAAAGAAAGTATTGAAAGCATTAGGATCTTCCTTTCAAGCTCAGGTTGGACCATTTGACTCTCTGGTTTCTTGGGTCTCTTTCAGTGCCAGTTTAAAAGCAGATGCAGCTTCTGGCTGGGCCTACCAGATGCAGAAGGAACTGTGATTTTGCTGTTAATATGCAGACTAGTGAGGGCTATAAAAATTCTAAAATTTTAGATGAGTCAGCTTCTCCAGACTTCAGCACTCCCATTTATAAAAATGAGAGGTAAAATAGATGCTTTCTAATATTTACTGAGCCTACACTAGACACTAATTTCAGCAAGCAGGTTAGATTTATACATTTATTCATCTTTAGGTAGCTATATGGTTAGAGTTGTACCAGCTAGGACTTGGGACCTGAGAGACCTAATAAACCAGGCTTAGCCACTTGTCCTCTATAAACCGATTAAAGACAAACAATGATGAAAAGCAGAAAAGGGGGATTTGCCACATTGGAAAGAGAAACAAATAAGGAAAACCAGCTGCTCCCACCTAAGTCTACCTTTGAGGGCCTGTCATGGGGCTTGGGTTTAGATAGAAAGCAAGGCATATGCATGGCTAAGCAGTTCTAGTCAGGGTGTGGTCCTTCCAAGCTGTGACCCATTTCATTGTCTGGATTCCAGTTTCATTTTTGTTTTTTTCCCCTAGCAGGGTTGTCTGATTGCTGTCAGATCTCTTCTTAGGAGACAAGTTCCTCTTCTGGCTGGCACCAGGGCCCCAATCTTTTCCTTCTGTCAATACTAGACTCTTGGGGGGGCAGAAATTTTGGTTCCTTGGGGACCATTGTTTCAGTAGTCTAACAACCAAAAGGAGGGTCTCTCTGTAGAATATCGTTACTCCTGCCAGGAGAACTGCAGGTATCTTTGTGTTAAAGAAGAAGCATCCAAGGCACAGAGAATCTGAGAACTGGCCCATGTGGTAGAATGGGATCTATTTCTAGGCAGCTGGATCCAGATTTTATAGGTCTATTCATTGTTACAGTGTCCTTGGAGAGACCCAATCAGGCTTTTCAGATTTCTTCTTCAAGGTCCTGGCTTTTGTTCCTGTTTCAGGGGACACCAGTATTAGTGTAGAAACATCCAAGGTTGAATCTTGATGGCCAGAATTCCTTGTTTGCTAGATTCTAACTTCCTCTGCCCTCTCAGAAGCTGCAAACTGCCCATTTTTTCATGCTATATGCCTTCAGTCTCCAGAAACTTCTATTGGCTTTTTGTGATCAAATGTCAGCAACTTCTGCTAGCTTCAAAGCTCTCCAGCCAAGTGACCTCATTCTATTATCATGTCAGTACTTTCTAGTACATTTTTTCCTTTTTAGAAAAGTTTATGTTCTTGTGTTGCTATCAAGTCATAATAAGTTTTTGAGGCAAAAACCTGGGCTCTCCAAAACTAGGACTGGCTATTCATCTCTAATATGCCAATTAAAATGAATGGAAATAGTGAAAAGTACACAACACTGAGAAGAGAAACAAAGGTGTTCTCTGACCCCAGATCCATCTTTTGGTTACTGACATGGATTTGGGTGTTGTAGACATAAACGTGGTTTTGTTTTGTTCCCAGGTGTGGAATGTGGGACTGATTCAGATGGTCGACAGCAGCAGACCGTTTGCTTTGTGCAGGCTCTGAGAAGAGCTCTTTGCTAGCTGCAGGTAATTTAAATCTGAGGACTCTGGAGAGAGAACAAATTCCAGAGCCCAGAGTGGAGCTAAGAGAAAGAACAAGGCTGTACTGCTTCTCTCTGGCTGCTCCTGCTTCCTCCTGGCTGCTATTGTGAGACAAGAAGGTGGACATCTCCTGAAATGAGGATTGGACTGACTCCAAGGAACCTGACAACCCTAATCAGCAGGAAACAGCTAAAAAAGACTGTGGCCTCTTTCCCACTATCCCTTTCTCTTCCCACTAACCTTTTCTCTCTTACCTGGTGTTGGGGTGCTGGAGGACATCAGGGTGGAATATGGAGAAGAAGATATAAGAAACATAAATAAAAGAGTTCTTTTAAAGTGCAATAACATTTGGGTTTCTAAGTAAAGGAAGAATCGGTGCAGAAGGGTAGGGGGTATACAGAGTTATGCAGTCACTGTCAAAGTGTGGTCGGGCTGATCACTGATTCTGTTTCTGCAAAGTGGCTGAAGGAGTCCTACAGCTGCCAATGCTCCAGGAGATGAATCTGGTCCTCAGAAGAAGGTGGTCATGTTTCAGAGCACAGCTTGCCCTGTCCTCAAAGATAATTTTCCTCTTCTGAGCATGAGCTCTGTCCTGCAAGCTCTTATTCTTCCTAGAATCCAAAGTGACAGTAAATTACCTCTGTGCCTCAGCCAAAGTAGAGAGGATGCACACCCAGGACAGCAAACACTGACCCTGATTTTAACTTCCCTCTCAAGGTAAGTGAGGCATCAACCCTTTAAAGCAAACACGGCTTCTAAATGTTTGTTCTGTTACCATGCTGCCCTCCAACATTTGCTGTTTTCATAATAAAAATACTGTTTTTGAATGTATTTGCCCTGGAGTTTAAAATCTGCTTTCAAATACCATTTTATTGACTCCTTGCAACAAGTCCATGAGCCATCCACCTGAATGACCATGGACAGATGCTGCCCACTCCAATTATTCTAGCTTTGTCCACCCCCAGTTGCTCTTTTTCAGTGCTATAACAGGAGTCATTGAGGAGAGGCAAATCTGTCCATATCACACCCTGCCTTAAACCCTGCCAGTAGAGTCTTGTTCCAAAGAACTCTCTCTCTCTCTCTCTCTCTCTCTCTCTCTCTCTCTCTCTCTCTCTCTCTCTCTCTCTCTCTCTCTCTCTCTCTCTCTCTGTGTGTGTGTGTGTGTGTGTAGGCCTGAGGTCAACACTGTCTTTCCTCCATGTCTCATCCTCCTCATTTTTTTTAAGACAGGGTTTCTCCAGGAAGTTCATCTGTTTAATTAGACTGGCGGGTCAGCTTCAGGGATCCACCTGTTTTTACAACATCCCCACCCCCCCCACCCCGAGTGCTCAGGCTGTAGGATCTCAGTGTTACCCTAGAGTTTTTATGTGGGTTCTGGGGACTCAGGTCTTTGTGCTCACACAGTAATCTTTTTACTGACTGAAAATCTCCTCAGCCCTATTTTCTAATTTCTTTTAAGATACAGGGAAACTGTTTGGTGGCTTTATGACTTTAATTGACCTATAATGTTAAGACTTTGCAACCATTGCCCAAATAGTCCTAAATGTACGGAATCATGTTCCTTCTGTTTTGCATGACAATTTTTTTTAATGCCTTTTCCAAATGGCGTTTTTGGATCTACCTTCTCCGTCTGTCTTCTTCAACTCAAACTGGATTACTTATTTATACAAAGCTTTCTCACTTGTCTCTACTCTTTAGGTCAGACACAGCCTTTTCTTTCTTCTCTGCCTCATTACCTACAAAAGTACACCCATGAGCCCCAGCCAGTGCTTGCTTCCTGACTGAAATACTTCAAAGTAAACCCCACTGCACAGAAATGGCACAGTTGTGTAGCTGTTGCAAATAGTTTTTAGGCTCCCTTCATGTCCACAGCTGAATCTGCTCTGGCTCCCCTAGATTTCCTCCAGTGTTAAGTGTGCTCTGCCAGTGAAACCACTGCACCCCATTTTTTGAGGCCTCTTTATCTAGACTAACAGACTGGCGTGTGGGACCATTACCACAGTCTCTTGCTCTTGGAAAAGCAATGGCTTTAGAGCCAAAAGACATGGGCTTTTATACTACCTCTCTTGACCTCTGGACTTCCATTTCAGTGCTGGTAATCAAAATGGCACCCGTCCTGTTTAAGTTCCAGACTTCTCCAGGGTAAGAGGAGACAATGAAGTAAGGCATGCACAAGTATTTACACAATTTCTTTCTTCCCAGCCCTCCCATATACAGCTCTTGCTTTCTTTCAAATACATGGCTTGTTATATACATATAACAAAAGAATATATATATATATATATATATGTATATATACATAAATGCAACCTGCTTCACGGTATAATGTTACCTGTGTGTATATGTTTTCAGGGGGGAATGATGCAATTATATCATAATCTCAAAAAATGGAATAACATTGAAATATAGCAAAATGCAAATTCTCCTGAAAGGCATCAACCATGAGTATTTTGATTCTGTAAAAGTAATTGATACTTAAAATGACTCTTAGACTTCAAGTTGTACCTGGAGTACCCTGGCCAGACTTTCAGTTTCTGTTTGCATCATCTTGTATCCTTTTATAAAAGTAATCTTTCTGTTGCCTTGCTGGGTAGTGCTGCATAGAGCCCACTAATGGTCCTCAAAGATGCAATAGTTATTATGCAAATGCAGTAAAGAAGAAGTTCATGTTACCTGGTTGTTATTATATATATTACTATATTTAGAAGTATGTTTTTGTGGAAGAAACAAAAATTGAACTATTCAGAGAATAAAGAAACTAATACCAAAATTTTTTAAATAAAACTTATATGAACACCATCATTATTTGTGAATTCTAAGTTTGAAATTTTCATACAGCCCAAGATTTATTTGTAACCTCATAATTATCTCCCATGGTCATTTGCAAACACACACAAGGTTTGAAAATTCTTAGTCATCTTACATGTATGTTCTGAAATGAGATATAGTCTTGTTTTGGCTTTCATATTATGAATAAGTGTCCTTCTTGCGACTTTTTCCCCTTAATTTTTATGCTTTTCACTGGCAACCTCACCATTTAAAATGTCCCTGACTACAGGGTTGAAGTACTTCTAAATGCAGGAAAGCTGTGATGTGCCTTACAGATAAAAAAGTATGCATTGTTCAGAATGAGTCAGAGTTGCTGGCCGTGAGCTCATTATTAATGTATCAACAATATATATTTCAATCATGGGACTTCAAACAGAAACCCACGTAAAGCAAGGTTGTGATCATTGTTTGATAAAATTAGTATGGACAGAAGCTTGCAGGAACCTAATCCTGTGTTCCTCTCGGAGCCATGACTGGGCATTTCCCCATTCTGTGTCTTTGGAGGCTTTATGAAACTGACCCAAATAATTAGCAGTCACTGCATTTGTCAGCAAGTGAATCTTCTCCTTTGAGGACATGGTTCCCCTCTTAGAACATTCCCCATCTTTACCCCAGTGGTCCTTAAGGTGTGTTTACTCATTAAGAATCATCAAGAATGTGCTCATTGGGTTAGGATTCCTGATGCCAAATCTGATGATCTGAGTTCCATTGCTGGAACCCACACAGTAGAAAGAGAGAAGGAACTCTTGCAAGTTACCCTCTCACCAACTCTTGTGTGCCATGGCACATGTGCAGACACCCCCACACTCACACAACAAATAATGTAAAAATACTTTTTTAAAGGATTGAGAAACTGGTTGAAGTATAGATGCTCAGGCCACAGCCTAGAGAGTGGGACTGAGAAGCTTCTGATGCCTTAAGCAGTGACGGGCAAGTACTAACTCAAGGATCCTGGAATAGTGAGTTGAGCTGCTGGGGTAGAGATAGCCACAGGCTTGTTATATTAAAAGCAGCCCACCTTAGGAGACTTTTGAAGTAAACCTCTGAGTCTTTATCATGGCCTGATGTACAATCCCCCTGGATGAAAATGCCCGTCTCATATCTCTGACTGGAGTTGTGGGAAGCACACAGGGAAGGTTGTATAAGGAGGGAGAAGACCATTTTTGGGTACAAGTTACTCAGATCTTTCATATTTGGGAGAACTAGAGGCACATAGCACACTTCAGATTCTACTAAGTGATGTCCTGAGACATGTCTGAACAGAAACCAAATTATGTGGCCTTCCGCCGGCAGATTTTAAGCTTAGGAGCAGTGCTGTCATTATATTGCATTAATGGTCCCTAGATAGAAGCTAACACTGGCCCCTACTAAAAGCCACTGTATCTTGCCAAGGGAATGCCAATTAGTTTTCTACAAGCACTCACTTTTCCAAATATTCTCTATCCCCAAACACAAGAATATTTAGATGTCTTTTTTAGTGACAAGGTCTTCATGCTGCATTTAAAGGGGAAACAATATTTTTTAACAGTCTAGGACCCAATAGGCTCGTCAGTGTAGCGACAAGCACTCAAACATATTCTCTTTCCATAGAATAGAGGAAGGTGGACCATGGATGTCAGAAGCAAATTCTTGATTTTTTTCTTTTCCAGAAAATTGAACCTAAAAAGATTCAGCCGCTTAAATACACTTTCTAGGAAAATGGAGATGGTGGCCTTTGGTGAGATTAAGGAGACACTGTGGGGTCATGGCGCACTGTGCTGAGCCACAGTAGGGGTTCCATTGTCCTTCTAACCTTGTAGGCCCTGTGGAATGTCTGTTTTCCCTCTTTGTCTTCTTTTTTTAAATTTCTTTTGTGTGTGACTATGGTGTATGCGTGTGCGTATGCAGTGTTTATATCTGTTCCAGAGACTAAGGGAAGCTGTCAGGTATCCTTAGCCACTCTCCATCTTGTTCTTCTCACTGAACCTAGAAGCCAGCTGTCAGCTAGTACCAGCAAGCTCTACAGTTCCTTCAGTCTCAGCGTTCCCTACCCCGGTGTGGGGGTATAGGCATTCACTCAGCCATACCCAACTTTTTCCCTTTGGTGGGAACCAAATTCAAGTTTCCATGTTTGCTCAACAAGCTCCCTTATCCATGGAGTCTTATTTCTTGTTCATTTCTGAGACCCTTATCTGAGCTCTAAGTTCTTGGTAGATCACCTGCTTCCTCCACCCTTCCTCATCCCTTTCTTCAGAAACTTTTTCTATCTCCAATGTTCAGATTGAAAGCTATCAGTGATAAAATAAAATGTTTTAGAAATAGTCTTTTTTTTTTTTTTGGCTTAGAATCATGAACACTCCCCACACTTTCAAGATCCACGTAGATCAAGTGCTCTGTGCTTACATTGGAAACAGAGGAGCCAACTGGCAGTTAAAAAATAGCTGTTTATTTTTATAAGGATTTAATGTATTGTTTTGCCTTTTTTTAGACTCTGTTTTCTGATTTATCTTTATAACTCAGGCATAGGTACATCACAGGTGGCAAGCAAACACTTCCTCCATCTGTCAATAAAGCTAGAGGCTTATGGCTTTTAAAAATCTAAGTACGAACCCTGTGAAATGCAACATGGGTGGGGGAAGTTATTGCCCCTGCTGCATCTTCTTCTTCCTCCTCCCTCTCTTCCTCCTCTTCCTCCCCACTTCTTCCTCTCCCTCTTCCTTATGTTGACCCTAAGATCTTGTGCTTGCTAGGCAACTTCTCTGAACTACATCTTAGGGTTCTTTTTCACTTTTTTTTTTTAAATTTGGATCATTGTCTCATTAGGTTGCCCAGGCTGGGCTTGAACCACTATGTGGTCTAGGTTGGCCATGAACTTAGAATCTCCCTTTGTTCACCTCCTGAGTAGCTGGGGTTATAGGCTTGTGATGCCAGGCCTGACTTGGGAGGCTTGAGTGAAAGAAATAAAGAAGTCATTGTTTAGAAAGGTCAAGCATTGTACCGAACAATACCACACAAAGAAACAAATAACTTTTTTAGGTCTGGTTGCCTTAGGAACCATTGACCAGTAGTCATTTATGAGTAATTAACTAGCAGGGAAGGAATAAAATGAAACACAAAACAAGCCCAGAGCCTTCACATCCTTGGGTGGATTGTTCCCGTCTTGTTAAAAGCACAGTTTGCTTGAAAACAGATTAGGCTGGGAGACTGTACACCATTAGGCTAAATATTAGCCGTACACTAAGGATGTCTGTTGAAGGACAGGACCCTGTGGAAGAGATGTTGGTGATGCTTAGGATAAAAGGGAAAATATTATCTAAATTCAGTAATGGGCTTCTCTGTTCCATTATGAAAAGACAGGTGTCATAGCAGCCAACGGGTAAAGGATCCAAGAAACACAAATATTTTAAAAATAGATAGGATGGCTCCATCCTGTTAATAACCAGAGATGTGAAAATTGAAACGACCGCTTCATTCTTTTTTCTTTCTAACTCTGGGTGTAAATCATGTGGCATCAAGTGTTAGCAAGGATGTGCAGCAGGAGTCACCCTCATGACTGTACGGTATAAGCTGACACGGGCCTGGTGTGAAGCCATCTGGCAGTCCTCAGAAAAGGCAGGCTTGGCTTTGCTCACAGCCCAGAAGTCTTATTCCAGGGATAAATTCCCAGAGCATCTTCATATAAGCCCACTTAGGCACATGTCTGGCTTGATACAACATCTAGGTGATGAGTTGGGGCAACAGTATGCTACATGATATGGGTTATTCTGCTACAGAGGGCAGCAAAAAGCACACTTAACAACAAAGACAAACTCATCAGGTGGCTAAGAATGGCCTTGAACTTCTGATTCTCTCCCTTCCCATTTCATAAGTGCCAGGGAACGAGAGCACTCCTGGTTTATGCAGAGCTGGGAATTGAAGCTAGGGTTTTATGCACTCTAAACAAGCACTCCAAACTGAGCTATTTCCTCAGGTCATCAGAAAATTATTCACAGTTTTGCTTATTATTTTGGATTGCTAATTTAAGACCGATTGTCCTTTTCTGAACAGCAATGGATATTCTTTTGAAGGAGCCTTTGGAATGCTCTCAAGGATTTTATCATGTACCCCATTTGGCAGAAATAGTTACTGGTGAACTTACAAAGAACAAAACAGAGGCTTATTCTGTGTGGGTGGTAAGGTTTGCAAAGTAGGCATTATACTCTTCATGTGGATTTCCTATAGATGGATTACAAGTTAATGGGTAGATGTATGGCTGGTGGAAACCCATAGTTTTCCTAAATAAAATGAATAGGCCTGATTAGGCGGGGCTTGAAGTCTGGTATAAGTGTGCTCTCTGAACACTGGGGGAGATAAGAGGAGGCTGGCATGGAGCAAGTTCTTCTCAGATGAATGCCTGGAGGCAGAGAGTCTTCATGAAGGTCACTGCAGAGAGAGGGCTCATGTGGCTGGAAATGCTGTATGTGGACTCCAGAGCAATTACTAAAGTGATTGGCACTATTTAAACTAAGGGGCCAGAACCATCCACCAACAAGTTGAAATGATGACAGTACCATTTCTGGGGTAAGAAGACATAAATCTCAGGGTCAGCGATTTCAATTAAGGGGTGTCATTCACTTGTCACTTCAGGGTGATTTAGCATGCATGCACCCTTCAAGAATAAACCTGACCAGGTATCACACCGACTGCGACATTGAGTGCCTGGCATGTTTGTAGCTAAAGACTTTCTGTTGCACTCAGTTCTGTTCAAGGTGGTACTGGAAGCGGGCATCGGGCAGCAGCTATCGTATGTATGGGATTATATATCATTTATTATGTAGCGGATATTTATCACTTACTGCGTGACAGCCAGCATCTTCTTTTTGCTTGGAAATGAATTAGCCTGTCTTCCTCAATAAAAATGTAAAACACTAGATGTACGGATATTCAGTTTCCTACCTCTCTTGCAGTTAGGCTCAAAAACAAAGCCTAGACTCCCCCAATCCCATGCAACTGCTGTGAATCTTGAATCAGGAAAGCGGAGTGCTAAGAAATTGGAATGGAAGACTGTGAGGCACAGTAACAGGAGCAGTTAGAGAAAGAGGAGTTGTCACTGACTAGCATCCATGATGGTGGCAGTTACAGCTGGGTTATCTAGGTTGTTTAGAGGTCACAGTGTCTTGAGTGGTCTGACTTCATAGGGTGGGTATTCTGGGTATGGTCCAGGCTGATGCATTAACTGCGCCTGTTCTTGACTATTTTCCCAACTTTGATTTCTTGGCAATTATGAACTTTCTAACACTCAATCGATTTTTATGCTTATGGTAGCTAAAGTTAGTTTCTGTTTCAGCCAATAAAGCTGACTGATAAAGGGTACATACCTAGGTTTCTGATGGAAATTACTTTCTGGAATCAAGCATGTAGTCTGTGGTTTGTCATAGTTTTTTTTTTTTTTCTGGAAGGCTTAAAGTCCTTTTACAATTAGCCTATACTCATTGACTTCTGGATTTCATGATTTCAGTATTGTAGCATAAAGGTAGTCACAAATTTGGCATTTAATGACTCCCACTGTTTGCAGAACATTTTGCTGGATGGTGTAGATATCGTAATAGCTCATAATCTCACAGTGCTCATACAGTCTGTGAAAAGACGATGAACTACAAAAGTGTCCAGGAACACAGCATCTCTCTAGCCCAGCTTTGTGGCAGGTAGCTCACCTGCAGATGCTGGGTCTTCACTGGAACATTACACCTCTGTCCTAAATTACCCAGCTGAAGTATTTCTTCCTCCCTCATGGCTTCATTTCCCTTTTTGTTTGTTTTGTTACTCAGTTTCAGAATTCAGTCTTTGGTAATTTCATATACACACAGACACAGACAAACACACACACACACACACACACACACCACTCAGACACATATGAAATGTATTCATATCGTATCTATTCCTAACTCCTTCACGTCCCATTTCTAGAATTGCTTCCAACTTCAACTTCTTCTTCTCTTCCTCCTCCTCTTCCTTTTCCAGTCTACAAGTCCAATCAGCACTACTGCTGGATTACAACCTATAATGGGCCACACTGCTGATCAAAACTGGCATTTCCCCTTCCTTCACCCCTTGACTGTCAGTACCTCTTCAGTTAGAGTTGAAGCCCCATGACACTCAGAAGGCTGAGCTGTCACATCCAGCTTCTTTTATTTATTTTTATATTTCTTTTCTGATTTCCTTACTTTTCTAGTTATCTGGACTTGGACACAGACTGGACTCTCTTCATTGTCAATGGCCTCTTAGTTATCCAAATTGAAAATTAAGGACACACATCCATACACACACCTGAAAAAATGTTCCATGGAATATTTTACTGCATGCAATGTCATTATTTTCTATCCTGTTCTAGTTCATGTCCTTTATTAAAGTGGCATTTTCAACCAAAAAATTGATTTCATGATCCACTAATGTCTCGTTGCTTATTCTTGACAAAATGCTATTTTCCAGATATTTACTCTATTCATTTCCATTGAGTTGGGTCCTTAATTCAAAATGAAGTTAAGTAAGCATGACTTTCTCTTCTCAAAAGTAGCATTATCAATACAAACAAATCCCCCTTTGCTTGCTTCCATTTTCTTTAGCCCCCTGACCTCACTGTCTTTCTATGCCACCCATATTTATTTTTATTACTACTGTGCAGAGGCTTCTCTTCCCAAGTTCAGTGGCTTGGAAATACAGTGGCCGTCTCTGTATTTCTAAACCCAGTGGGTATAGTTAGCCCTCTTCTTGATGAATATCTTCTTGCTTCAGAACACTTCCTGACACAGTTGCTGTGACCCCCGCCTACTGGCCTTCCTTTTTTTTCTCTGGCCTCTCCTTATTATAGGCTTTTTTTCCCCTGGCTTTTCCTCCTCCATCTGGCCCATCGATATTTCTCCAGACTCAAAACTGTAATTTTCTCACCTCATCCTGCACTTGTATTGTGCTGTAGTTTTATAATATTCATATGTGTGCTCATGTCTCCAAATGTTTATCTCCTGCTGCAGAATTTTTCAATCTTGCTCCTATTGATGTTTACAGCTGGGTGTGGTGTGTCCTAGGTGTTGTATGGTGTTTAGCAATATGCCTGACTTTTATCTTCCAGCTACGAGGATTGTGCTGCCTTCCTCCAGCAGCAGCTGTAACTACTGAGTGTCTCCAGACATGGGCAATTGTCACAGGAGGAGATAGGGAGAGATCATTCCTGGCTGCAATTCAATGTATTTTCTTGACAAAGACACTTGAGATTCCCAGGGTCAGATTTGAACTTTATTTGTTACCCACTCTGATACGTTTACCTCTCAGTCCTGATCCTCATTCCATAATCCACTCTGTGCCTTCAGAAGCTTGAATTTGTGCTTATTAGCATCTATTCCTATATCACTCTTATCTAATCTATAGTGACTTGAGCCTATTTAATGGGCTATATGCCTGTATGGGATCTGTTCCTCTTTCTCCTCTCCTGTTTTAGCTTCTTCCCACAATGATTCCATCTCCATTAATGTTATCTCCATTCTTCACTATCCATGCTTGAACCTTTGGACATCAATGGAAGTTCAAAAACTCTTGACAATTTACTTCGCAACCTTTCCTCTAACTTTATCATAAATTAATCTTCTTCACTAAATCCATCATCATCCATCTTCATTAGATAAGTTTCTTTGAACACTGGATGGCAATTAATGCAGAAACTCACAACTAATTGAATTTCAGAGAATAAATGTCAGTTGGTTTGTCTATATCATCCTCCTCTAGGATCTGGAACCATAAGAGAAGACATGAAGGAGAAGTTGTTCGATCCAGTGGTTAGAAATAATTAGAAGTAGTGAAACAGTATTCTCTGGATACAACAGGATCATGGTAATCATAAAATCACAGCATCTGTGATTGCCTGCACAAGACCTACACAAGATCAAGCTATTCAACATTTTAGCATGGAGAGGGGTGGCACTCACAAGCCCCAACCCCTTGTTGAAGAGCTTTGGACAATTGATGCCTCCAGTGGAAAGAACCATAACCACCAGTGTACCTACTGATTGGATTTGGTTTATTATTTAAACAAAATATAAAGCTGCTGGTGGTGCACACCTTTAATTCCAGCACTCAGGAGACAGAGGCATGTGGATCTCTATGCGTTTGAAGTCAACCTGGTCTATAGAGTGAGTTCCAGGACAGCCAGGGCTACACAGAGAAACCCTGTTTTGAAAAACCAATCAAACAACCAGCCAAACCAACCAACCAACCAACCAACCAACCCGAACAAAAAGGAAAAAGAACAAACATCAACGTGGGGGGAGAGAGGATAAAAGGATTGTATTTGAGAGAAGAGAAGAGTGTGAATGGTGAATATGATCAACTGAAAGTCTCAAAGAACTAATAAAAATGCATTAAAATCCCCCAAATTATTTTTTCTTGGCATTACTGGCTATTCCCAGTTCATGCTTGAATTAAACCCACAACCTTTTTCCTGTTCTCCTGTCTCCAAGTCTCTCCCTCCTGTCCTTCTAATGTACCTGTAAGTCAAGATACCAATTGCTATAATTCTGTTCACTATATTAAATATCCATGTTTATATTCATCTTGTCACTCAACAACTAAAAAGATGATTCTAAGTTCTTTTTAGATTCTCAGTTTAATTTTAGTAGCACTTATGAATGTAGCGTTCTCTATCAAGACCTCTCTCTGGTCCTCACTTGCATATGCCCCTTACTGTCAACGTTCTTCTGCCTCTCACAATCCCCTCCTGCAGATCAACATCCTCCCTTTTACCTCCTTGCCTCCTCTCTGAGGGCAAGCTCAATAAATCTTCCCTCCGCCAATCTGGTCCACAGAGCACTCTCTCCTCACTAATCTCCCATTTATTCTTTTAGTCAATACCAAATTCATTCTTAATTGCTTAATTTATTTTTAATTTCATGCACAGTAGGCTTTCTATATCCAACTTGATTGCAAGTTTATTGAAAGCAAGCTTCTCATGGTACACGTCATCTGCCTTCTTCATTTCATTGAGCAAAATGACTGGCACATAGAAGACAGTTCATAGATGATGCAATAAATTTTACTGGGTTTTCAAACACTTCTCGAGAAGACAGAGAACCTCTTTTAGTTATTTTCATCCCACAAGTTCTTCATTATTTTTATAGAACAAACCTCATTGTTTTACTTTGAACAAGCAGAAATAAATTTTAAAAATTTAACATTTTTATGAAGACACAAAGGTTATCCTCCATTCACCTTGTTGTGACATCAAAAATATCACATTTCAGTAAAGATTTATACACCTTTATTTTAAAATTTTTTCTCTTGTAAATATTAGAACTGTTCTCTTGAACTTTTGGAATACATTGGCTTTTTTTTCTCTTAAAAAACAGAAATAAGAAACAGAAGTATCATCAGAAGCCAGTTACATTTGAGGTCAATGTCTCCTGAAAAGGCACATGTGCCTATGAGAATGAGCACATCTCAGAACAAAGAGCGGGCATTCTGATTAGACTTCCAGAATCATTTTCTTCGGAGTGAGTTTTAATATTTGAAGGTTAGAAAGGTGAACACCAGCCGACTGCAGTGTGTGAGAAAAGCTCATTTTTGCTAAGCAAATTACCTTGGAAGTGGTTCAGTTTTGGATTCAAGAAGGGCTATGCTGGCCCTCAGAGAAGGCTGGGGGGTAAATGGCAGCTCCTGCCAACAAGATGCCAGTGAGCCATCCAAGCTCATCAATCAATATTGGCTGTCAGAAATGAGATTGAATGCCCTGGCTCCTCTGATAATGGCCAGGAAAATGAAGATATCTTGGAGAATAGCCAGAAGCAGAGAAGGCTTTGGGTTTTGATACTGTCCTCTAGTGATGGGTTCTGTAATCTTTTTCCTGTCCACTCTTAAGCATTCTCTACGGACCCTTTCATTAAAAAAATTTTTTTTTAAAAACACCATCCCATTTCGTGGGTCTTTGTTTTTGTGGAAGAAATGCACGGTGTGGGCTTGTTATCCAAGTTTGTGAATGAATGATATCCACATTCAGTCTTCCCATGTATACAATACTGACCTTGTGTGAAATGATGTGGTGCTTAGTAAGTGTGTGGGGTAAGTAAGTGCTCAGGGGTTTGAACAATGTGTGCCCAGGCAGTGGTAAGAAATATAATGTTGGGTGAACAGCATTCACCTAGCTGTGGCATGGGAACGGCATGGGAGGCCCAGCCTCTTCAGCAGCGTGTGTCCAGACGTGGTGACGCAGGAGGAGCTGCCATATGTACTCCTGGCCCTTTTGGCAGTACATGCATATATATGGTATGGGGGTTGGGGAGGCATGGGAACCGCATGGGCACCTTCTTTCTGTGTTGGAACTAGCATGAGTCATAGACAGCTGGGCACGGCATTAGTCCTGAAGGACAGGCAGTCAGGACTCCTGGCCCTTAACGATGACACTCTCCATTCTCTGTGCTATAAAAAAAATATCTTGCATTGTAGAGCACAAAGTAATTACTCTTTGGATGATATGTACTCTTCTGGCTTAACCGGGGGTTGACTTAAGATAGCTTAGTGCAACATCTGTGGGATCATAGATATGGGATTATACATGGGCTTCTAACCCCTAGAACAGTATAAAATCTGAGAGTAGCTCACATCTTAAGATATGGATATATCTTAAGTGAAACAATTGAAACACTCCAATGAAACAATGAAGGCTTGAACTAAGGACATGGCAATGGGTGGGGGTAAAGTCTCAAGAGATTAAGAGACAAAATGTGTTTGTTGAGTGAAGGATAGAGGAATGAGTCTGGGGTTCTATAATCTACTTGAAGGTAACTGATACTCTGCTCTGGACTCTCTTGGTGGTGACCATGAGGGACTTTTGGCAAGTGCAACACTCTTTCACTGAACAGAGCTTAGGGTAGTGCACTTGACCATGAATTGTGTATGAAGAGAGAAGTAGTCCAGGATATGGTTGTAGATAAACTTCCTGGCAGTGGTCAATGGACTGGGGTGGCTGATCAGTTCCTGTAGGAATAAATATGGGGAGACTGAAGACAAGAACATCTATAGAATTAAGAGAAAATAATATGCTAAGTGGCTTATAGAAGTTGGTACAAGTGTGAGCGTGTTTGTGTTGAATGCTTAGTCCCACCAAAAAGTTTCTCTTTCAGCAAAACACCAAGTAACAAAATACTCTTAGCCTTTCCTGTTTGCACAGTAATTTCATGAATGAGGAAAAGGTGAGAGACAAAGAGATATTGCATAGTATACCAGCATGGGACCCTTCTCCTCACCAAGGCTGATGTAACTTCTGCTACTGTTAAGGTTCTGATGTACTTGCAACAGAATCTAAGTTATGAGGCTCTCAGTATAGTACCAAATTATAAAGATACCATCTAGATAAGCATAAGCAACTTTGACTAATCAGTCCCACTCTGAATTAGAAAGAACATCTCGTCCTGGTTTGGACTGACATACTGGGTATAGATTTGCCTTCTTGCATTCAGTACTTCAGCCCAGAACTGGCATGTGAAGCCTCAAAAAAATTACCAGTATGGGATGGATATTGCTTCAGACCAAGGGATCATCTCCTATGAATAGAGTCATGGTAGTAGAAAGGTAGTAGCCAAGGGATGTAGTAGCTCTTTTACTTGGCATATGATATAAAAGGACATTTAATGTTTTTGTTTTGTTTTGTTAGTTTTGGGTGGTGCTATTAATTGAAACCAAGGCTTCACTCATGCTGGGCAAATGCTTTTGCCACTGAGAGGCATCCTTAGCCCTAGGAGGATTTTCTAATACTAGAGATGTGGTGTTAAACAGCAGGCTATCTTGTGGTGTTGTGTCCCTGCTACACAGATCCAAAAATCAAGGTGTGGAATTGGGAATACTTCACTTGCACTTATTTCTAGTGGCCCACTTGAAAGTGTTTTGTTTTTATCTCTGACTTTAGGAGTATGTGTTCAGGAGGTGGTGCATCTTTAGAGGACAAAGTGGGTATGGCATGCATTTGACCGATAGAGTGCATTCTTGGTCACCTTGGGAATAGCAAACAGCAGACAAGATGACATCATATCTCATTAGAATCTGTAGAGGATACCACATGCCTCTAGCCTTTGCATCGGACGCTGGAGTGAAAGAAGAGAGTTTTGCAGAAAGATTGGCAAGCGTTAGGGTAATGGGTGAGAGGAGTTGCCACAGGTAGGAACTGAAAAATCAGTAGCACCCTCCCCTAAGAAGAAAGAGTTTCATGTTTACAAGAGAAACTGTGCTTATGAATCCACTGATATGGGGCTTTGTGTTCTTCTCATACTTGCTTCTCGACACTTCAATGTGCTTTTCCTAAATTCAGGTTGTAGGCATAGGAAACCAGCAGAAGTAGCAGAAAGATTTGTCTCCTAGTGTACTGCTGAGCAGGAAGGCTAGCTTATGAAAAAAAGATGGATTATTTCATAAGCGATGATGTAACAAATGGTTGGCCATCTGCAGAGAAAAAGAAGAAAGAAAGAAGATAAAGGCAAGCTTTAAATTCACTTCGTACATTAAAATACATTCCATATGGAGCAAAGACTTAAAAATAAAAAGCGAACTATAAAAATCTCAGGAAAAAAATAGGAAAAGTTCTTATAGCTAGGAAGTGGGGAGAGTCTGACTAAGAGAAATAAAACCCAGCAACCATTAAAAATTTAAATTTCTATAGGACTGAAATAATTGTCTTTAATACTAGCCAGTGCTTGAAGCCTGCATATGCTTTACATTATTGCTTAGTTATTACTCTACAGAAATATCTGAGGTCAATGTCCTTGCCACTGTTCTAGGTGAAGGAGGCTTAGAGAGAGCAGGGAGCTCTGATAGGAGAGGTGATGACTGACGGGGTGAGCTCAGAATTCATCGCAGGTGTATGCTTCTAGACCCTGGGCTTACTTTTGAGTTTGTGTTTTGAAGAACTTTCAGGCTTTCAGAAAGCTGAAAAACCTCCACAGTGAATTCCGGTGCAGCCCGCCCCCAGCTCTCTTCAATGCTGGCCTCTCAAGAGACTTTTCATTGTACAGCTAAGAAAGCTAAGGAATGAATACTAGAATAGCACTGCTACTGAGCTACGGGATGTCACTCTGATTTCCTATTTTGTTTTTTTCTTTTCATTAATATCTTTTATCTGTTCCCAGATCCAACCTCATGTCTAACATTGCATCACATCATAAGCTGTAATGTGTCCCTAGTTACCACCCCCAACCACAACAACTTCCTCAGTCCTTCCTTTGTTTTATGAACTTGCCATTAGAACTTTACTAACCAGGTATTGTTTAACTCATTCCCCGATGGACAGAGATTTTGTTTTAATGATTAGATTTTGCTAAGTTTTTTGGCAATAATAGCATACCGGCTCTGTGACATCTGAGGGGTTGTGATGTCCGCCATCTCATCACTGATAAGGCTAGAATCCCTCACTTGGCTAAGATGATGGCTAACAGCCTTCATCAAAAGTTGCTGCTGGCATCAATAAATATCCTGGAGATGCTATCTTGACTTTATGCAAATAATCCTGTTTCTCTTTCAATTTCATTCACTAGTTTTCTTGTTTGTTGGGTCTTACCTTTGCAATTTCTATGCTTTTCTAATGATTTTGTGTTCATTTTGTGTCTTACACTTACTGATGTCAACTATTTTGTGGAAGTAATTTACTGTCTCTTATGTACTCATTTATTTATTATGTATGAATTTGTTAATATTTTATTCTTTGCATGATAATCTACTGCCATGATTATTTTTTTCCTTCTAGCTTTGCCATTTAAAACCTTTTGATTGTTTATGACATCCTTTGATGATAGCCCTATTCCTGTTTCTTTCTGTTTCTCCCTCCTCTTCCCTTCTTTCCTCAGCCTCTGATATGACTAGATGCTCTGTTAGTTGTGTATTTTCCTGACATATTAGTGAAATCAACCAGTTTTTGGAAAGGCTCCAAAGTATTTAGAAAACGAGATGCTATGCTCCCTCACTCATTTTGGAAATTTGCTTTTCCCAGAAATAGAGTTTTAAGAGGACAGCTTTTAGAATTCTCCAGATGCTGTCACATTGTCTTTCAGATTGCAACAGTTCTGTTGGGAGAATAGTGATGTTTCATTATAATTCTGTATTTACGACTCCCTTTTTTGCTGTATGCTTTTAAGAGCTTATTTTGGTTTTCAATAATTATGGTGCTTTGAAATGATTTTGAAATGTAATTATTTCAGGATTCTTTTTCAAGCTGTTTAGATTTGTGATTTTTATCAGTTTCATTAATAGGGATGGGAATATTGAACTTGTTTGTCTTTTACATTTTGGGGATCCAGTGAAGCCGTATTAAGTCACTTACGACTGTTATGTGGGCCATGGAGGCTCTGTTCACTTTCTGTGTGAAGTGTTCTGTTAATCATTTTGAATAATTTTCCTGGGGTGTCTTAAAATTCACCAGTCTTTAATTCTGCTATGTCTACACTACACTGCCCAACCCAGCAAATTTTTTATTTCAGAATTTTTGTATTTTTTAACTGTAAATATCCATTGACTCTTTTTCTATCTAATTCCTTCTGTAAATTCATATAGTTTTTTTTAAATCCTTGAGCAAAATTATAACAGTACTTTTAAAGCCGTCATCTGTTCATTACATAATACTCATAATTTCTGGAATTGTTTGTGCCCTAGTTATGGTTTGTATTTTTACACAGTCATTGCAAGTCTAGGAAATTTTGATTGCATGCTTGATATTTTTTTTGTGTTATGCTCTTGACTCTTTTTTTGTTATTAGTATTTCCCTAAGTAGTTTTGAAAGATGCTTTGCTAGGTGGTTAATTTTCCTTCAGATTTCAATATTTAGTGTTTGTGGAAAAATGTATAGCGTTGTATTAATACTTTCAACCTTTTTAAAGTGAACAATAGAGAGTCATTAAATATATTTATATTGTGTACAACCATCACAGCTATCCATCTCCGAACTTTATAGCAAACTCTGTGGATATAAGTCTCGTTATTAAGGTGTTAGCTCATGCAGCTTTATATATTATTTCCCTATTGATTGGTAATGTTGAGTGAGCATTTCTCCTGTGTTTACTGGCCCTTTCTACGTCTTCTTTAAAGAAATGTTTATTTGCATTATTCGCCTGTTTTATAAATTATGGTGTATGTTTGTGTGCATGTGTGCATGCACGTGTGTGCATTTGTATCCGTATGTGCCTGCATGTGTGAGTGCATGCATGTTTATGGATTTATAGGATTTGTCTATATACTTTGATCACCAATCTGTTAACAGACACGTAACCTTTAATATTCTCTTCCATTCTTTGGGTTTCCTTTCCTTCTAATATCTTTTGATGCGCAAAGTTTTAAATTTTGGTGCGGTGCAGTTTGTTCTCACTTTTTGACTACTGTAGCTGTACTTTTTGTGCCACATACGGAAACGTTGCCAAATCCAACATCAAGAAGATTTCACTTAGTGTTTGATTTTACCCTGTGTTTTCATATCATGGTTGCAGCTTCTACATATTGATTAGTTTTGAATGAGCCCTTGCCTTTTGTTTTGCAGTGCTGGTGGTTGAGCCCAGAACCTTGTGCACACTGGCAAATCTCTGCCACTGAGGTTCCGTCCCAGCTGAGTGAATGTTAGTATACATATTTATCCATGTGTTGTAATTCAGAAAAAAAGTTTGAAGAGTTGGTTCTTTTCTACTGTATGAGTTCATGAGATCAAACCCAATTTGCGTCAGCACTAATGCCGTTACCCTCTGAGCCACCTCATTAGAGTCCTTTTTTTATGTTTTCTTTTGCACCGCAACCCCAGCCCAGTTTATAAAACACAGTTTTGTTGTACATAAAATTCTCAGATAACGAGACTTTCTTTCAATAGTTTAAATATGTCATCTTTAACTCCCTTCACCCCAAACCCAACAAAACCAAAAGTAATAATAAATAAATAAATAAATAATTAAATAAATAAATAAATAAATAAATGAAAGAAAAAATGATGACAAAATATCTTGTTTCTGCCTCCTGGCTTCCAAGGTTACTGATGAGAAATGTGTTGATAAACTATATAAATCCATTATTACTGAGGGATTACCTGTTAATTTTGTTTGATTGCTAGTTTTAGATTTATTTTTTATCCTCCTTTATGTGTATTTTGCCTGCATGTAAGCCTATGAACCAAATGTATGTCTGGTGCTCAAAGAGCTCAGAAGAAGACACTGGCTTCCCTGGAACTAGATGGTCATAACCGCAACATGGGTGCTGTGAACCGAACCTGTCTTTTGGGAAAGCATTAAGTTCTCTGAACCCAGAACTACCTCTTCGTCTGTTGGTTTTAAAATAGGGTCTCGTGAGGCCTGGGTTGGCCTTGAATTTTCTCTGTAGCTCAGGCTGACCTTGAACTCCTAATCCTCCTGACCTTGCTTTGCAGGGGCTGTGGTTAAAGGCAAGCACCAGCATACATGGACACTGGTGAACAATTTAACGTTCTCATTCCATCTCGCCATTTATGTTCTCTTTCTTTGGGTTTCAATAGTTTAATAGGACTGGCTGCCAATCTCTTTAGCATATCCTATCTGGAGTTTGTAAGGGGTTCTTGGGTTTTTAAATTCAAATATTTTATAAAGTGTTGAGAAATTTTACACCATTATTTTAAAAAGTAATTTCTCCAATAGGGTGGGTCTTTGGTTGGGCCAGACATTGGTTGGACATTCCCTCAATCTCTGCTCTGATTTTATCCATGCACATCTTCCGGGCAGGGTAAATTTTGGGTCGTTTTGTTGGTGGGTTGGTATTCCCCTCCCTCTGCTAGGAGACTAGTCTAGTTAGAGGGAGTCCTCTTCACTCTCTATGGCTTCTGCTACTGGGATTCTCTACGTCAGTCTCTGTCATATCCTCCCAGGAGCCTACCCTGACTTAACCCTGTCACAGAGATACCCCCACCCTCAGTTTCTCTTTTTTCTACAGGCATTCTGACCTCTCCCCCTCGCTCTCCTCAGGTCTGATCTCCATCCTCTTAACTCTCTGTGCCCCTTTCCTACCTTGTTTCCTCTCTTTAGCCACTACCTCTGTCTATTCTATCTCCCCTTCTGAGTGAGATTTATGTATAGATCCTCTATATCACTTATCTTCTTTGGGTTTGTGCCTCGTAATTTGCTTGTTCTGCACTATATGGCTAAAATCTACTTATAAGTGAGTATATGCCATGTGTGTCTTTCTGAAAGTGCCAACGCCTGACACAATGAGCAGCACTGTGCTCAACTTGCAGACAGGAGCCTGACAGAGTTGTTCTCTGAGAGGCGCAGGCCCAGCAATGACTCAAAATAGACACTGAGACTCACAGTCAAACATTGGGCAATGGGTAGGGAGTATGGGGGAAATGTGGGAGGAAAGAGAAAAGGACCTAGAGACAGGAGCTCCACAAGAAGACCAACAGTGACAACTAACCAGGTCCCAGAGTGGACTTCCTGAGATAGAAGCATCAACCAAGGACCATGAACAAACTGGACCTAGGCCCTCTGAAAAGAAGTAGCAAATGGACAGCTTAGGCTTCACGTGGTTCCTCTAGTAAGTGCAGTGGGGACTGTATCAGGCAGGGACTCACTTGCCAGCTTTTTGATCACTTCCCCTTGGGGGGACTCCCTTTGCCAGGCTACAGGGGAAGAGGACAGGCTCAGTTCTGATGCACCTTGATGAACTGGGCTGGATGGGAAAGGGCGCTCCTCTTTTCTGACATAAAGGGGAAGAGGGAGAGAGAGGGACTGGGAGGGGAGGAGGAGGGAGGCTACATCAAGGATGTAAAGTGAACAATAATAATAATAATAATAATAATAACAATTTCTCTATCCTTTACCTGACTCCTTCACTGGGACTGTGACAGCGTGTATAGTTTAGTGTGCTTGGCAGTGCTCTTTATATCTGCTAGGCTCTGTCCAGTCTTGTTTCTTTTCTGTTTTCCAAGCTAATTTTAAATATTCTATCTCTAAATTCATAATTTTTCTCCTGTTTGGATATATGGTTGGTAATCTCCAGTAACTGTTTCAATGCTTGTATTTTATCTCTCTCTCTCTCTAACACTTCTGTTTGGTTCTTTTTATGATCCTGCCCTTTAGTTCTTACTTTTATTTCATTCCTGCATAGTTTTCCTGATTTCCCTTTGTTGTGAGCTCATTGACCTTTCTATTTTGACCATATTTTAGTACATTCTATGCCTGTACATCTGTAGAGCCATTTTCTGCCAATTTGTTTCCTTCATTTTAATTGGCTGTGCTTTCCTGCTTCTCTGTATGCTTTGGGATTTTTGTTGCTACTGAAATAAAAACAAACAGAGCAAAGAAACCTGATCTACCAGCTTGGGGAGTCTGGCTCTCTGCCGAGGCAATTCATTCATTAGCTGGACATGCTCTGAGCCCAGGGATTGGCCTCAGACTGGGGTTTAAGCTTCTCTAAGGTTTTCTGAGCACGAATCTTGCCTTCTTTTGTATGTGTATTTTTCAGTTTCCAAGTTTGTGTAGCTATGTTTAAATCATCTTCATTTCTCCAAGTCTCACTCTAGAGCCTCCATGCAGTTTTACTCAGGCAACTGTGGCCTATAGTCTTCTTCTTCTTTTTTTTTCCTTTCAAAACCTTTATTTGGGAATTTTTAAAAGTAATTTATTTATTTTTATATTAATCACAGGTTATGTACTTTATATCCCAGCTCTAGCCCCCCCCCCTCATTCCCTACCACTCTCCCCATCCCTCCCTCATCTCCTCCCTACCCCCCTCCAAGTCCATCGATAGGGGAGGATCTCCTCCCCTTCCATCTGACCCTAGCTTATCATGTCTCTTCAGGGCTGGTTGCAATGTCCTCTTCTGGGATCTAGCTAGGCTGCTCCTCCCTCGGAGTGGGGGGGGGGCCTCGAAGAGCCAGCCATTGAGTTCATGACAGAAATAGTCCCTGTTTAGGGTACCCAGTTGGATACTGAGCTACCATGGGCCACATCTGAGCAGGAGTTCTAGGTTATATCCATACATGGTCCTTGGTTGGAGAAACAGTCTCATAAAAGACCCCTGTGCCCTGATCTATTTGGTCTTTGTGGAGCTCTTGTCCTTGCCAAGTCCTACTAACTCCCCCTTCTTTCATATGATTCCCTGCACTCTGCTGAAGGCTTAGTTGTGAGTCTTAATATCTGCTTTGATACATTGCTAGTTAGAGTCTTTCAGAGGTCCTCTGTGGTAGGCTCCTGTCCTGTTGCTTGTTTTCTCCTACATTCAATGTCCATCCCATTTGTCCATCTAAGCTAGGATTGATCATCCCACCCTGGGTCCTCCGTCTTGCTTATCTTCCCTAGGTGTATAGATTTCAGCATGTCCATCCTATCCTATAGGTCTATATAAGTGAGTATATACCAAGTGTTTCTTTCTGCTTGATAAATACAGTATATGTATACATATATATATTGTATTTTATATACTGTATTTATATATACTATATGTATATATACACTGTATTTGTATATACATATATATGTATATATACAAGCAGGTGTTCAATATTTTATTCTATATTAACATCAATAGTAACATACTTATATCATAGATCATAGTAGTTATATAATATGATTAATAATATGTATTATTATGTGCATTACTGAACACCTGCCTGTATAAGATCCATCAGGTAAAATGCATTCTGACAAAGGTTTTACTCTGCACAATCCTTTTGCTTTGAAGGACAGAACTGGGATGTTAACTCCTCCAGGCTGATTTCATACTGTATGACAGGGCATGGATGGAACATAGGCTAGAAAAGATACCTGAAAGTTTCTTCCTTGTTGAAAAGTTACAACTTTTTGGTTGATTGTTTAATTTATTCCTGCAGAATGTTGATGGTTATTTCTATAACTTTTGTGTAGTTTTTATATCTGGTTGATGGTTAGCTTTTCATATTTCTATGAGAAAATAAAGGTTTATGGCTTCCTGGTAACTCTCTTTTAAGACTGTGTTAAATTTAATTTACAAATTATTGACAACACTTTCAAGGTGTTATTCTTTTTGGGTCTTTAAAGTATTTTTTAAATTAGTGTGTAAGTGTGTATGGTTACCTGCATGAGTATACAGGTGCCCATGGAGGCCAGAGGCATTGAATCTCTCTGGAGTTGGAGTTACAGACTGTTGTGAACCACCATCCAGTATGGGTGCTGGGAATTGAATTTGGGTCTTTCGGAAGAGCAGCAAGCATTTCTAACTGCTACTTCATATTTCTGGGGCTTTTATTTAATCTTTGTGTAACACATATACACACAAACACACACACAGGGAGAGAGACAGAGTGGGGAGAAAGAGAGGAAAGGAGAGCAAGGGCGAGAGCTCATATGGACAATCTACAACAAACCAAAACTCTTTTCCCCTTTCCTGGGAAAGATACCCAGGCAAAGATCACCCAAGGCTGAAGTGTCAATTATTTATCTTAGGTCCCCTGGTACAGCCTTTCCCTTGTAGGTCTTTGACCTTTACTGCACATACTTTTGCTTGGTGTTCAATAGATTCAAAGAAATCGTATGCAGATTTATAGTCACTTATTTGTAGACATCTTCTTTTCGGTACCTTCAGGGCAGGTGCCATTTTTCTCAGCCTCCCTAAACCCTGTTCCTCCTCTCAACTCTACCAGAACACCATGGACTTCCTGTCCTTGTATGGTAAGTCTTCAAATAATCTGTCCAAATAGAACTTCTAGGATTATTTTGATTTGTTTTTGTTGTTTTTTAAATTAAATTTTATATTTTATATTGATTACAGTTTATTCACTTTGTATCCCAGCAGTAGCCCCTCCCTCCTCCCATCCCAATCCCACCCTCCCTCCATTATCTCTTCCTATGCCCCTCTCCAAGTCCACAGATAGGGAGCTCCTCCTCCCCTTCCATCTGGTCTCATGAGAACTGGCTACATTGTCTTCCTCTGTGGCATGGCAAGGCTGCTCCCCCATTAGGGTGAGGGGGTGAAAGAGCCAGCTACTGAGTTCATGTTAGAGACATTCCCTGTTTTCCTTACTAGGGAACACACTTGGATACTGAGGTGCCATGGGCTACATCTGAGCAGAGGTTCTAGGTTATCTCCATGAATGGTTGGAGTTTCAGTCTCGGAAAAGACCCCTCTGTCCAGATATTTTGGTTCTGTTGCTATTCTTGTGGATCTCCTGTCCTCTCCAGGTCTTACTATCTCCTCATTCTTTCCTAAGATTCCCTGCACTCTGCCCAAATTTGTTTGTGAGTTTCAGAATCTGCTTTGATACAATGATGGGTAGAGTCTTTGTTGTTTATTTTTGTTTATTTATTTTGAGACTATGTTTGATTGATTTTAGGCTGACCTGGAACTCACTATGTGGGCCAGATAGGAACGACACTCCTGTCACAGACTCCTGAACATTGGGGTTGTAAGTGTGTTCCACTGTGCCTGCTTCATCTTGATTTTTTCCTCATTTCATTGAATTTATGATCTTATTACATTTTGTCTTATGTTTCATATATACTGTCACATTCTCCAGCTACATATGTTGGGAAACCAACTTCAGTAGCACTTTCTTGGCTGGGGTTCAAGATGAGAGAAGTTTAAAGTGATGTCATTGTCTTTTGAAATGATGATCATCTTTATTTGCAAGGTAATACAGATTAAAACACATGTTTCAGTATTCTGAAATAGGGAGGTTTATAAGTGGCATACAGTTACAGCATAGCCTGACAGTTTTCTCTGTTCCCAGTGCCCAGAATGGTGACTGGCATGCATTAAGTGCTCTCGAAAAACCCTCTAAGCAGGCAAGGGATATTCTTGTACAGACCAAGATTCCATAGAAAATAGATTTGAGTGCAAATACAGATGTCTTGATACCTCAGTGCGATGGCCAGCTCTTTCTCTTTCCAGTTCCATTGTTGTAGGCCCTGGACTTTGATTGTTCTCTGAGTCACTGTCTAAGACATTTGGTCTTAAACTGCCATTGGGTAGTATGATGATCTCCTGTAGTTAATGTCAGGGAAAAAGAAACAATTATTTTCTCTAAAAACCTCACTGTGAGTGTAAAATATAAGCCAATGCCTAGAGTTTGCTATCTTATTATCACCAGATAATATAATGGCCCTTTGTCCTGTGTGTGTTTCATGTGTGTGGTTAGGGGGGAGGTATGTACCATTATTTTATCGCTATTAGGGATGCTGACAAACCTGAGCTGATACACACATTGGTCTTGTGAGAGATATGATTGTTTCATGTTTTGTTTTTTACACTCTGGAGAGTACAAACAGCATGTTGCAAATATCTCCTTGCATTTTTTACACTAATTTCATTTAAATGTCTGTTAAAACCATCCCCCTATTTCTAAATTAGGTTTCTGCTAAGACTTTTAGGTCCTTTTATATTCCAGATATTATCAATGGAAGAGTTTACATGTATTTTCTTTTGGTACAGGTGGCCTCTGATCTCTGTTGATGTGTACAGAGTCTAATAAATCCCATTTGTGTATTTGTGTTTGCTTGTTTCCTGTAGTTTTGGTATCTTGCCTAAGAAATGCTTGCCCTTACTGATGTTTTGAATTATTTCTTCTGCTTCCTTCTAGCACTTTTATAGTATCAGGTGTTTCATCCACTTTGAGTTGGTCTTTGTGAGAGAGTCAATTCTTAATCCTGTGTATTGAATGTCCAGTTTTCCCAACACCAGTTACTGAAGAGGGTAACTTTCCTCCAGTGCATTCGAAGCAGCTTTTGCTGACCATCAGTTGGATAGGTGCATAGTTGTGTTTCTGAAGTCTTTATTCTGTTTCTTTGATCTATGAGTCAGCTCTTTATGCCAGTTTAATGTTGTTTGGGGTCCTGTGGTCCCCATGGTGCATTTTGGCACTAAGTATTTTGGCATCTCCAGCTTTATTCTTCTCAGTCAAGATGGTTTCGGTGATCTCTGGTCTTTGATATGAATTTTATTCTTCTAAACTTTGAAGATTCTCTTTGGCTTCAGCATCTGAGTATCATTCTGCCTCCTTTCCCGAATGGGTTGAGATGATGCCTACAGGAAAAACATGCATGGACTCTGGAATTCTGGAAGGTTGCAAAGTGTAGTGCATCTCCATCCTAACCTGTGATGTCACAAAATTATAAATTCTCTCTTCATTGATAAAATAATGAAGCTGATTTCACAGAGCTGGATTAAATATGATAAGTTGCATAACTCTCTTAGAAAAAATGTTGGAAAAGTTATTTCAAACTACATATAATGAAATTATTTTTTACTATTGGTGATGGTGCACTGTTATATTCCAGATAATGAAACATCATATGTTTTAGTTGATGAGTACATGATAAATACTTCGTATATATTCTAGGCTTCACCTTGCAGAATAAAATTTCTGGTGTTGCTTCAGAAGCATCTTTTTTTGAAGGCAAAGTTATTTATTTATTTTTAAGCTTTTTCCTTACTTATGAAAATAATTTTGAGTTGCCATAGAATACATTACAAATATGTAGAAAGGAAAGGAAAATTGGCCCTTGCATGTCCCAAACACATTAATTTAGTCATTGTCCTAGTTTTCTTACTATTTATGTGATTAAAAACCATGACCAAAAGCAACCTGAGGAGGAAAGCCTTTACTTCATCTTAAGGCCCACAGTCTATCATGAAGGTGAGTCAGGCAGGAACTCAGGAGGCAGGAACTGAAGCAGAGGCCATGAAGAAGTGCCACTTACTACTTGCTGGCTTGCTCTTACGGTCTGCTCAGCTTGATTTCTTATGCTTAGAACTACCTGCCAGGGATGCCAATGCCACAATGAGGTGGTCCTTCCCAAATCAACCAGTGATCAAGAAAATACCCCAGAGATTTGCCTACAGGCCAATCTTATGGAGACATTTTATTAGTTAAGAGATCTCCCAGATGACCATAATTTGTTTCACTTTACTGAAAGTACTGGCCAACATCATCACCCACATCCAGAGGGGGCCACAGTTTGCTCTTGGTATCTGCTCCTCTCTGCCTTTTTCCACTGTAACCAGATGTTTGTGGGTTGTGGAGTGTACTGCAGAACATGTGGGTTGTCTCTTCCACAGCCATTAGATTCCACTCCCCGCCCCCTTTATAAAGTCAGAACTCCAACCCTGTTGAGAGATGGTGTACCTGGTACAGAAGGAGAGTCTTCATGGTGGATCTAAGCCAATCATGACAACTCTCTTTACTTCAGCAGTGATAAAACTAAAAGAATGGGAGTGTTCTAGGACACTGGGGTGGCTGGGAATGTCTCCTAGATTATGGTGGTGGAGAAGCGTAAGGACCTGGAGAATTTTTAAAAATCTCTGCTTAAAAATGTAAAACCGCCTTTGACCATGGGCATTTTTACCTTGGAGGATGAAGCATACCCCTTCTACCATGAAGCTATGTGCTTTAGGATACAAGTCAATTCCCTAAGGATAGTGGAACGGAAGTTGAAAGGAGCTTTAATCTCTGATGATGCCATGCAGCTTGTTCACCACTCCAGTACCTTGTTAATAAATGATAAACATCAGAATAGTGCAAAGGGTGGGAGTGTGTTGTTGTTGATACTGATGTGCAATGCACTATCTCAGATATCTTCATTTGTCTTACTTTTAGACTGCTAAACAAGGTACAAACTGTGGTGTTGAAAAGGCAGTCATCAAGGTGAACAGTTAACAACCGTCACAGTCCAGGACCTGTTCTAGCCTATGCCTGTGTTATTTGGAGATTAGATCCGGTCTAAACATTGTTCTAGTCAAGGAAACTGCAGTTTAGCGGAGGCTGCTCTTTCCTTGTGTGCATATGTGGTTTTGGAGCACAGATTCTTCATGAATTATTTGCATTACTGAGCTGCTTAGAATTTATTTTGCAAAGTGTTTGAAGGTTGGCAAGTGTGGTGGTGGAAGCTACGCTGGCCATGTTCCACTCTGGACTCGGTGCATTGCCATTTGTCTGCTCCTGGAAATGGCAGCGCATTGTGCATCTGCTTTTAAACAGGTGTTGTGACATCCTGTAGAGAATGTTGTCTGGCTACCGGTCAAGGCTCATCTGATTATAGAAGCAATGATAAAACGAAGACAAATGAAACGAACGATGAGGACTTTTTCCCCCCTAAATGAAACACGAGCGTTCGCACGTGCACACACACACACACACATACACACACAGACAGACAGACAGACAGACAGACACACACACATACACACACAGACAGACAGACAGACAGACAGACAGACAGACACACACACACACACACACACACACACACACCAGGCATGGAATGTGTTCTACTGAAATGAGAATGCTATACAGCATTCTGAACAAGCTGTATGTTGGGACTGACTCTGGCCCTGAAATAATAGCAATAGCCAAAATCTACTGAGCTCCCAGAATATGGTTATCACTTCACACTTGCCTCTTAATTTAAACCTTATAGGCAAGTATCTTCAACTGGTTTATAGCAACAGACAGTTGAGATTCCAAAACATGAGAAAAACTTCAAGTAGAATTGGCTCAAATTAATATTCCCTTTTAGTATTCTTCCAGGCTCTGATCTGACGTATTCATAAGAACCACTTGGCTTTCTGCTGGCAGACCATTATCAATTCTTTTCTGTTTGTCTGATGTATTGATGCTGAGAAGAATTATAAATCATTGCCAGGAAAAAATTTAAGCCCGATTCAACTAGATAAAAAGGTCAACTTTCAAGGAGGTTGTGTATGTGAATGTGAAGAGATTGTGGAGAATGTCTTCATGAATTTAAGTAAGGGAATCTTTTTTAAACAGCATTAAAGGGCGATAGTTGTTAAATCAAGCAACACTGGAGTCAAGAATTTCTGTTCCTCAGAAGAAAAGCATTGCTATGAGACTGGTTGAACTCACTGCTTGGGTGGCTGGGAATGCCGTTGGCGGCCACATAGCAGCTGTGGCTCCTTCCAGGAACTGCTGCAGTTGCAGAGGAGGGTTCACAGATAGAGAAGTGTGCCGGAGGTCAGCTGTCTCCAATGGTGTCAGCTCCCGAGAGCAGGTCTCTGTGCTGTAGTTGAGGCTGCTTCTGTAGATTTGCTTCCCTTGGTGCTCTGTTCCTAGGCTAGCCTTTTCTTGACATAGTTACTAAGCATGAGAGGATTCCTTAAGAATTATTCAGCTTATTAAATTTTTTTCTGCCATCTAGGGACACTGGCCCTTGACACTGAATAGGAAAAAAAAAGCTATAGAGTCTGAGGAAAATATTTTCATTTTACCTAACTGACAAAGGTGCAGAATCAGAATTGTCTAAATAACTTCTGACAGTTAAGAACACTAAAGAATCCAATAAAAAATAAATGAGACATTTGAAAAAGAGGCTTTATAAAATAGCCAATAATCGAAGAGTATTAAACTTTATTAGTGATAATAAAATTATAAATTGAAAACCTACAAATAGATGCCAGCTCACACTGGAATTGGAAACATTTAAAAATATTATGCATTAGTGAGGATATAGAGCAAAAGAAATTCTTACAGGTTACTGTTGGAGGTATATGTTGATATTTCTGCCTCAGAAATTGAAGCTATGTCCTTGCATGCTACTTATGATATTGTTACTGCTATATCAGATTAACCGATTTATATGTTAAATGTACTCTATTGATTTATACTCTTCATTAAGATGGATCATTGGTTTGATACATAAACATTTACATATGGACATGTACTGATATGTATATAATGAAAATCATATGTGTGTGTGGTGTGTGTGTGTATAAAATCTACCATCATGTATGGCTATATGCTGAGGTACTAGCGGGGAATAAATCTCAGTATTCTTACTATACTGGATTAAATAGTTTTTCCCAAAATTCATGTCCATGGACCCTATGAATGTCTATTATTGGAAGTTAGATTTTTGCATATAGCTGTTAAGATGGGGTCTTATTGTATCAGAGTATTTTATACTCAATGTGACTGATTTACTATGAAAACTGAAATTTTGAATCATGCATGTGCTGGTATAGCACTGAGTGAAAATGGTCAGTCACGAAGTTCCCATGAGTGATTGGGTAGAAGGGTCCTCAGTACCAAACTACCCACTGGTCACAGAGATTTCTGTCTGGTGCAGGGCCCTCTGACAGGCAGGGAAACACTGTGGGAAAGGAAGACACAAGAGAAACCGAAGCCCCAGCTGTCCAAGGCCCTCAGCTTTTGTCAGCCAGAGCCCAGAACATAACTACACCAGTAAAGCAGCCGACTTGAACCTTCAAAGATCTCCATATCAACCAGATGTGATGATAACTGTTTGAAATCTCTACCCTGACTGGCTGGCTCTACCTATACCCAGCCAATTAGGGCCCATGTAGTCTTCAATAAATTTGGCGGGCCAGGGTGTTCAATATCCAGTGAGTGCAGAAGTCTCTGAAGAAAGGATGTAGGGAGTCATCAAAGGCCAGACGGACCAGCCCTGGGCACTTGTGAAGCAAGATGGAGAGGCTCCTCCTTGCCGTAGGCTTCTGCCCCAGCAGGGTGTTCTCCTGATTCTCAGAAATCTTGAGGACTTCTTGGTGATTCCTGGCCCAAACACATCACAATGAAATGGTCATTTGGTGGCGATTATTAACTATCTCCACCCATGCTCTTGCTGGCTCTCCATCCAAGAATGGTGTGGGCATTTGGGAAAGGGAAAACAAGGGTAATTATTTGTTACATGAGACCAGAGAACTCCCAGACTCTGGGTGGTAAGAGCATGTTTACTCAGAGATGTTTTGGCTCCAAGTCCTCAGCAGGCTTGCGTGTTTCCAGCTGGAGGACACACGTGTTACAGCCCCATGGTCTGTGAGGTAAATGGGGAGATGTTTCCTGTGTCAAGATTGTCCCTTCCTGAAGGAGTAACTTCAGCCTCTAAAAAGCTGTAAAATGGATCCAGATTTGGGTGATTTAGTCTTAAGGACAAGTCAGTGAGAATACTTACATACTTGTCTAAATCTTGGAGGCAATTAAATGAAGTCCAACCTGGACATATTGTAACTCAGGCTGTTAGGCCACTCAGAAGTTAATGTCAGTGGCTGACTGTTAAAGTGATTTTTATTCACCTGGTGTAATTGTTATCTTGGAGGCTTACTGCCTCCATCTGCTAGCTTAGCCCTACTCCTGGAAGCTTCTAGCTTCCATACAATGTAATCTAGGCCTAGAATGTCTTTAGCTTCTCAGACTTAATGCTGAATAATCTCACCCTTTCTAGTTCTTCTTGACCTCTGGCTGGCTGGTTCATCTCACCTGTTCTGGCACAAACTCGTCTCCAAGATGGCTGATTCAATCTGACTTGTCTCAGATTCTCACTGAATTGCTCTGCTTGGCCTCAAACTAATCTTCTGTCTCCTTTTCATTCTCTGAATCATTCTGTCTTCACCTGTGTTTATCTAGCTTGTTTTCCCTTCAATTTCTCTCTGGAAAACTCTCCTGGTAAAAACTGCCTCTGAATTCCCTGAATTGAACTGTCATGAATTCAAATCCATGGCGATTTCTCTCAACTCACTGATTCAACTGAACTGCCTGAATAGAACTGACTAGAACTCAGAGATCTGCAGGCCTTTATCTTCTGAGTGCTGGGATTAAAGGTGTGTACCACTACACCTGGACCTAAGCTTTTCTGTCCCTGGAACTTGCTCTGTCCAGGCTGGGATCTCACAGAGATCCCAGTGAGCTGCCTCTGGCTTTGCGAGTGCATTTATCGATGATGGTTCACAGTTAAACATGAAGTCGAACTTCTCTCCCAAATAGGCCATGATGGTGGACAGCCCAGAGATGTTGGCATTTGGAGAACTGATAAGAAAAGTATTCTAAAGACTGTGAAATATCTGCTGGCTGACAGCAAGAGGCAAATCTGAAGTTGAAAATCAGTGCTGGAACGTGCAGAGATAGGAAGAGCCCTCCTCGGTGTGTTTGGTGCACCCCCACACCTCGGCTTCCTTTTCCTCTGGTCGATTCTCCATCCCCTCCATCTCTCTAGGAATAGCAACTCTGCAGGTGTTGCCCATGGCACTAGTGTGTGCTTTGTCTCAGTCACCTCCCTCCGTCTTATGTTCGCTGATTCCCACTTGAGCTTTCTGTCAGCATGTGCTTCATTGTCCTTTGAAATACAATCTCTTTGCCTCGAAAATGAAAGAAAAATGACTTCTTTGTGGAAAATGGATGATAAAAATAAACTCCATTTACTCAAATTGAAAGATCTCTAAGACATTCTACTGGTACCTTCAGACAGCTGGTTCCGCACTACTCTTGCTGTGATACGCCCATCCTGTGAGGTGCTTCCTGAAAGCTGCAGCCCATGCTTACTGGACTCACAAGCACACTGATAATATATCAGACTCTGCAAGGTGCTACAGAATTAATCCTGTTCAACATTAGTTTCTACATTTTTGAGTGTGTTTGTGTGTGTGTATGTATTTGTACATATGTACACCTAATACAGCACCGATGTGGAGGTCAGAGGACGTCTAGGAGTCAGTTCTAGCCTTCTAATAAGGATCCTGGGGATTGATCTCAGGTAATCTGGCTTGGCAGCAAGTGCCTTTATACACTCAGTCATGCAACTTTCCCTTTAATTTTTTTTAATGTCTTTAAATTTGATAGTGAAGGTCTTGATATTATTAAAGATACTGGTAAATCCATTGAACACACATTACTTTACCAAGCACAAAATACATAGTACAAATACAAGTAAATGTCTTAATTGAAAGGGTCATGGGCTTGAAGTCTCTCACTAGTTGCTCTCTGCTTGGCTTCATGGACACCAGTCTTTTAACACCTCCGGATTCACCATCAACTTTCTCCATTTACTTTTCCTGACCAACCTAGGCTTCCTTTCCTCTTATCAAGGTGAAATTTTCTTACAGTCACTTCTTTCTGATTTTGCCAATATTGTTTCCATAGAGCCCTGTTGTGTCCCTGACCTGAATCCTGGTCCCTTTTTCTCATACATTATAATGTAAACGTGAGACCCTTTGCCTCAGATGCAGAATTTCATGCCCTGTTCATCCAATCTGGACATCACTGGGTTTTAGAGGAATTTTCATTTTAAGTTCAAGTATTTACATCTAGAAAATCTTGTTGGATCTTCATTGCCTAACTACTACACACTTTATATTCTAGCTGACAAAGAGTGTGCCAAATTACAGTTGTATGATAACACAGTCATATTGTATTTTAGATGACATGGGTTTGTATTTCTAAAATAGTTCAAACTCTTTGAATGCTGTGTCTCTGTGCTTAGCTTTGTGGTATCTCAGTGTCAAGTACTGGCAATCATGCATGATATACTCAGGAGGTGTTAGCACACTGAAAACAAGTCGGCCCCTTCTATTTAGAGCTGGAAGACATCATCTTCTCAAAGGGATAACACATGTACAGCTCTCTTCCTCAGCACCATACACTTTAAAATTAATAATAACTGTTAAGCCAAAGTGGTACTTCTTCCACTGAACTTGGATGTAGTTTTAGAACTTGTATCATCACACCTCTCAGAAGATGGCACTGATTGGTTAGAGTTAATGTCTAACTTCAAATCTGTTTTTAAACCATAATGCATTTAGAGTCTCTTCTTTTATAGATGAGAAATTAGGCTTAATGAGTGATATACGAGGCCATACAGCAAATAAGTAGCATACTTAAGGCATGAATTCATGTTTTCTCATTTGTTAGTTAGCATTCTTCTCACTTTTTTTTGAGGTAAGGTCTTATATGTAGCTCCCACTGGCCTTGAACTCACTATGTAGCTGAGAAAGACTTTGAGCACCTGATTCTCCTGCCTCCACCTCGCTAATGCTAGGATTATGGGCATGTGCCATACTACCCAGCTTTATGCTGTTACAAGGTATTGAATCCAGGACGTTGTGAGTTCTAGGCAAACAATCTACCCACTGAGCTGCAACCCCAGACCTGAACCCAAACCCTAACCCCAACCCTAACCCAGCCCCAGGATACTTACATTTGATGTTTGCTTTATCCCTGTATCTCCTAGTCTCTTTAATTCATTTGCATCTATGTACATGTGATGACAAAGAGACCCGCAGCTCCTATACCTATTCTTTTGAATACTATCGCGGCTCGACACAGGTTTACTGAGTTTTTAGCTTGTCATTTTTATGCAAGCCATATGTTTGAAATAATTCCAAAGGCTTGTTTTTCCTCCTCTATTTAAAATGCTACTCTCTTTGGCTTTTTACAATCAGCATGGGTAAAAATTTTTTCTAAGTAACCTTTAGCCCAGCTCCTGCATGGTACGTTGTCAATTCTAGATGGAGCTATAATCTTGGATACCTCTGGGCTCTGCCACTCCACTTAACACCACCGGCTTCGGACTCATGAAGACCCTTCACTTACACGATTCCCAGATGTTTTGTGGACACTACACTTACAATCATGGTCTCACCAAGTGTCCTCATCCAAAAGTGGCCACACTGCTGGTAACATCTTAGTCACCCTATCAGGGAACAGAAATCGCTTTTGCAAACTCAAGTGCTGAACTTACATTTAAACAAACTAAAACAAGCAAACAAACAAACACAAATAACCTCCTTTTACCCTTTATATTCTTTTCTGGGTGTCTAGGATGAATGATGGATTAATTTCCTTCCTTCCTTCCTTTCACACAGCAGCTGCTCTGACATAGCTATGTATCAAGAAATGTCTACATGCTTATGCTAATTTGACTCTCCACTCTAAATGATCCATCTTCTACCTTGACCCAATGACTTACCAGCATAAATGGAATTCTCATGGTTGAAAATACATTGTTTTATATCAGTGTCTTTCCAGAAATTAATAATAGTGATGCCATAAATACCAGTGGGCATTTCATTGTGAAATGTCTGAACAAGCTGATTTCTCACATAACACCAAAGTCCTGAATACAACAGTTGGTCAAATGTGTCAAGAATTGTTGTTCATGGGTTAGCATGTAAGTAAGGTAGCATTGTGTTGCTTGGGTTTAGAGGTGCTAAGTCCCCCCAAGAGAAGCACACAGGTACTAGTCCTGATCTTTCTGCCAAGCATGACTGGAGGGTCTTCCTCTCTTCTTTGCACTGCCCCTTCCTAGTCAGGACTCCAGATAAATTTTCAATGAAGAGGCAGGCCCTCATCTGTCAAGCAGGTAACAACTGTATTTGCTGCTACTTGCACTGCTTCTGTAGCATCATTATTTGGCACCAAATTTAGTAGCATACAAAGCTGGTTTTTCCCCTTCTAAGTCAGGAACTCCCTTTTCCTATTTATTTATTTTTGAATGTCTAGCACTTAGTATAATGACTGGAGCTTAGAATGTACTCGTTAATGTTTCTGGAATAGAATTGGAGCAGATTTGACAATCTGTGCAATAGATCAAACCTGTTAATAGTTTTCTTAAGAGCACGGCCAGGTATAGTGGTGCATGCTTCTGATCTCAACACTTGGGAGGCAGAGGCAGGCCAACCTCCCTCAATTCAAGGCTAACTAGGTTGATCTATATATTGAGTTCTAAGTCAGTCAGGGGGTATATGTTGAAACTATGTCTTAAAACAAACTTGCTTTTCTACATTCTGGGGTAATTTCAGGAGATAAGAAGGAAATCTCTCAATAGTATCTCTCTCCTTTGGGCCTTTAAGAATCAGTTTATGTTAGGTAGAAGAGAATGGAGTTTTATAAAGAAGTCTTACCTGAAAACCCTTTCTCTTCCTTTCTTCCTTCCTTCTCTCCCTCTCTCTCTCCCTCTTTCTTTCTTTCCTTCTTTCTTTGTGTTTTTTATTTACATATTTTTGAAACAATACTGGGGTTGGAGAAATGTCTCAGTAGGTAGGAGCACCGGCTGCTTTTGCAGAAGACCCAAATCAGCTCCCCAAACCCACATGGCCGCTCACAGTCCTTAGTAACTCTGGTTCCAGGGGGCCTGGTGTTCTCTCTGGTCTCTGTGGGCACCAAGTATACACATGTTAAATGTATTTACATATACCACGGAACACACTAATGCATATCAAAACTAAATCTAAAAAACATATAATGAATAACAACTATTTGTTGCACAAATTAATGGGATTCGATGTTGTATTTTGAGGTAGCTACATTATGGTGTCCTTCTACCCTCCTTTAACCTTGGTATTTTCTCAGTCCCTCATACTTTCTCTTTCATTCTCAGTTCTTTTTTTCACCTTCCCACGTGTGAGAGAGATTATGTGATACTTATTCTGTGTTTGGCTTATTTTGATTAATATATGTACTCTTGCCGTAAATAAAAGAATCTAATTTTTCTTTGTGACAGAATAGTACCGCATTGTAGGTAAAGACATACGTACACACATAGATACATACATACATATGTAAATATTTCACTCATATGTTGATAGGTATAGAGACTGAATCCTTGTCTTAGCCATAGTGGATAGTGTCACAAAAAAAAGTAAGTACACAACCATAAATTTTATAAGATTGACTTCATTTCTGCTGGGTATGTGCACAGGAATGATATGAATAGATTATGTAGTACTTTCTCCTTCAGATTTTGGAAGAACTTTAACACTGTTCCGCAGTGTCTATATCAACTTTTTAATTTTAATTTTATTAACTATAGTTTATTCACTTTGTATCCCAGCTGATCCTAGTCTATTAGGTCTCATCAGGACTGGCCTCATCATCTTCCTCTGTGGCTTCGTAAGGCTGCTCCTACCTCAGGTGGAGGTGGTCAAAGAGCCAGCCCATGAGTTCATATCAGAGACAGTCCCTGCTACTATTACTGGGGAACCTTCTTGGACACTGAGCTGCCATGGGCTACTTCTGTGCAGGGGTGCTAATTTATCTCCATGCATGGTCCTTGGTTGGAGCATCAGTCTCACAAAAGACCCCTGGGCCCAGATTTTTTTGGCTCTGTTGCTCTCCTTGTGGAGCTCCTGTCCCCTCCAGGTCTTTCTATCTCCTCCTTCTTTCATAAGATTCCCCACACTCTGCCCAATGTTTGGCTATGAGTCCCAGCATATGTTTTGGTACCCTACAGGGTAGAGTATTTCGGAGGACCTCTGTGATAGGTTCCTGTCCTATTCCCTGTTTTCTCCCTCTTCCTATGTCTGCCCTGTTTGCTTTTCTGAATGAAGATTGAGCATCTTACCCAGGGTCTTCCTTCTTGATTATCTTCCTTAGGTGTACAGATTTTTGTATGATTATTCTATATTATATGTCTAATATCCACTTATAAGTGAGTATATACCATGTGTATCTTTCTGCTTCTGGGATACCTTACTCAGGTTGATATTTTCTAGATCCCACCATTTGCCTACAAATTTCATGATTTCCTGAAAGAAATGCTCAACATCCTTAGCCATCAGGGAGATGCAAATCAAAACAACCCTGAGATGTCACCTTATACCCATCAGAATGGCTAAGATCAGAAACACAAGTGACAACACTTGCTGGAGAGGTTGTGGAGAAAGGGGAACCCTCCTCCATTGCTGGCGGGAATGTAAACTTGTACAACCACTTTGGAAATCAATCTGGTGCTTTCTCAGACAATTAGGAATAGTGCTACCTCAAGATCCAGCTATAACACTCCTAGGCATTTATCCAAAAGATGCTCAAGTATGCAACAAGGACATTTGTTCAAGAATATTCATAACAGCTTTATATATAATAGCCAGAAGCTGGAAACAACCCAGATGTCCCTCAGTTGAGGAATGGATACAGAAATTGTGGTACATTTACACAGTGGAATACTACTCAGCAGTCTATACCAATTTTTATTTCCATCAATATAATATTTCCATCTATATCCTTGCCTTTTACTTTTTACTTTTGTACATTTTAATTTATTTATTATTTTACTGAAAATAGATTTTTAAATACCACATATTCTGATTATGGCATCCCTTCTCCCTACTTTTCCAAGTTCCTCTCCACCTCCCCTGCCTCCAAATCCACACCCTTTCTGTCTCTCATTGAAAACAAATAGGCATCTAAGGAATAATACTAAAGTAAAATACCCCCCAAGAGGAAACATTTCACAAAGCTGTGTGTCATCCCTGTGCAGGGGCCATGATAACTTTCTCTGTCTTATTCCAGTGTTAGTACATGTGTTGTCAAAGCAAGCGTTTGCCTTTTACTTTTATAAAAATTGCTATTCCTTCCCTTTCCAAGAAATTAGACCTGGTTGATTTATCTTCCCTTCTTCCTCCTCCTCCACATTTTCTCCCTCTCTTTCCTATCCCTTAGTGCTGCTGCTATCAACATGCATTAGTGTTTCATTATCTTTACACTGTCCTTCTGTGGGTGGGATGATTGACAAATAAAATACACCCTCACACTTAATCCTCTCAGAGTTTTGCAGCAAAAATCTCATTTCCCTTCTGTAAACTGGAGAACCTGGGATCCTGAAAGTTTGCTATGTACCTAACCAGCCACTCAGCTTTTGGTGTTATCTCATTCTGATAGAGTTCAAATTCTATTCTTTGGTTTCTGTAAGGGGATTTTGATTGGCCTCTGATGACTAATGAATGTATACCTACTCTGACAGAAACCCTTCAAGCTCCTGAGAGGCAGGTTGGACGCTGCTTACATAGACAATGCCCTCATTAGTGATCAGCCTGAAGGCCATAGCAGGGTTCACTGTATTGTATGGGCGTCTTCTCTAGAAACAAAATTTCTTTCTCTTCAGTTGGTTCTTCCCAATTCTTTATTTTAGATCCAACTGTTTTCTTCTGGGATTAAATGTTATATTTAATCTGGTTTGGCTTCACCAGTGTGGCAATGATTGTGGGATTTCTGGGCAATCAGATTTAAACGTGGCTTGACATTGCTGCAGAACCTAAATTTTAAACTCAGGTTACCAGACTGTTACCAAAGGCTCCTATAGTACAGGTACATGCCAGATGATTCTGCCATAAGAAAAAGAGGTAAAAGACCAAAACCTAGCTAAACATTTTCCTTTTAACTTGTTCAATTCTTAACTACCACTGACCCACATAAATGGTAACAGATGGACTGAGAGCTAACTCGAGTTGGGATATGGCCACCCTTGCTGCTGATTCTCAGTTTACAGTCAGAGCTGCCAATATGAAGGAGCATATTGTTACCCCAAGGGGCATCCTGTGCTACAATGTAGTAATGGAAACATCTTTGCATTGACCTGTGGTACTCCGAGGCTTTCTTATCTCATAATTTCTAATGTTCCTGCAAAGGTTACTTCTCTTAAGTGGCTGCTTTATTGCATTTTCTCCTCTGAGGCTGATTGCTTAAGCCTCAGGAGAAGCCCCTGTTACCAGCATCCCTTCCTTCAGCCCTGCCATCTGCTCCTGGGCATAATTCTACTAACCGCATTTTCCATGACTTTCTTCATTATGTCCCCACATCCCTTACACTGTACATGCTTTTCTTTCTTCCTTTCTTCCTTCCTTCCTTCCTTCCTTCCTTTCTTTCTTTCTTTCTTTCTTTCTTTCTTTCTTTCTTTCTTTCTTTCTTTCTTTCTTTCTTTCTTTCTTTCTTTCTTTCTTTCTTCCCTCCTTATTTTTTTAAGTTGGTGTTTTTGGGGGGAGGAGAATGGAAATGATTGAGGGGGTTTATAGAAATAACGAAAATGAACTTTGCTTAAGGATGTTCCAAATCAACCCACATATAAATTGACTGTTTTAGAGAGGCAGGTTTCAAAATTGGCTGGGGAGCTAGAATGAGAAGAAGTAAAAATACTTTGAGCTCAGAAGATGTATATTTAGTTAACAGATTCAAAGAGAAACAGATGCAGAAACCTGGAGAAGCAACCAAACCGCAGTAAATGAAAATAATGTATTGCAATGGAGCTGCACAGTTGCCTCACGAATAGTAAGCCCTGTCTGGGAAGATTTGAAGGAAGGAGCCCAAGAAAGCAGAGATCACCTGAGAAGTTGGGGTCTGGCAGTGTGGAACACTTCATGTCTCTCATTGAGAGAAGCTCCAGAGCCAGACTATGCTGCAGTTTTCTCTGAGCCTCAGCATCTGAAGGAGATACAGATGCCAGTCTATGACACCACATTGTTATCCTTGGCTGGCCTCCAATACCTCTCAGGCCCCTGGTGCATTTGAAGACCCTTCCCAAGGGAGAGAAAGGGTGTTTATGAAAGAGATGCACACTTGTTCCTTCATGCAGTCAATGCACACACACTTGTCAGAAATTATGTTAGCTGCCTACAAATATTGATTTGTATTTGTGTAGTGACTTATAGTTTGCCAGCTATGTTCCAATACAAGCCTCTTTAACAGCAAAAAGAGTGGGCTTTAATGCTTTCATCTTGCAGATCGGTTAGAGATAAGGAAGCTCAAGAGGCTAAATGACTTTGTTTAAGGTCTCTGCTCCTCGTGGAAAATGTGGCATCTAATATCTATCACTCGGCATACAGGGCATGGGATTAGTTGCTGAGATACCAAAGATGAAAAAGACACAGCTGGTCTCTGCCCTCAGAAGATTAGAAACCAGGATGGGAGAGCAAAGATGAACAAAGACTTAATTCTGTAAGGATGATGCAAGAAGAAACTGGCTATGATAAGAGAGCTTCTGATAAGAGAGGCGGAATCGAGTGGAGACTGATAAGGATGTGAGGACTCTTCCCTTTTCAGGGCATTTGGATTGTAGTTGAGAGGGGATGAAGCCAAATGCAGCTTTTTAGGTGCAGAGGCATGAATCAGATGTGGGGGCATTTCAGGTAGTGGTGACCGAAAGGCAGGGGACAAATACTGTAATTCATACAGCACAGAGACCTTTCTGTTATTAAATGTGACCCTGTGATCCATGGAATAGAGGCAAGGAGCTTTCCAGGGCTGATCCCCAGTGTCTCAGCCTGGGATTTCTTCTTAGTCTCTACTCTATAATGTGCTTGGGTTCTGGCCTGTACTTGTACATTTATTCAAAGAAATGACTCAGCTCATTGGCTAAATGTATACCCCTGTATAATATCACTTAACCTTCTAGGTTAATTCCTGTCCTCATTGTTTCTACCCCATGAGAAGTTTATATTTCCTCTGAGCTAACTCTTAAAATGGCTTCCTCCTACAACTCTTCTTCCTTTTCCCTCAGTGCCTCAGGGAACATATAGCCATGATGTCTGTTACTGCCAAGGTCAAATGTATTTTCTGACTTAGAGAAACAAGTCATGCTGTGACACTGAAGGCCAGGGTAGCCAGGATATTCATGATTGATGCTGTGGCCCCAGGGTCATGCCTTACTCAACTCCCACTCTCATGTGAGTCCTGTGGTGTGTATGTCACCTTCTGCAGGACCTTAGTCTGTCATCTGTCACCTAGTCACCTGTTTAGACCTGCAACTGCACCTCACCTGCTCTGCTTTGGTTCACCATGCAACTTTGTACCTTTTCACTAGAGTAACTTTTTTCCCCCTTTTCTTCCCACTATATTTTCTTATCTTTCAAATTTATCTCAGACACCCATCTGGGCCTGGACTTGGCTTGATTACCTGTCTTCTCAGTGATGAGTCTTGGCTAGTGTTTTATATCAGAGGGACATAGAAATGTTGATAGAGTATAAGTGTTGAGTCATTCATTGAGTGAGCTCTTCGTGGCTCTTCAGGTAAGATAAAGTGGTCCCCTCTTCCACTACTGAGACTCTGGGGTCTCTGTGACCCTTGATATTTTACCAGAGGATTCCACCATAGGAAGTCTTATGTAACAGGTTATAAGTTTCGGCCAAAGACACCTTATCCTTCACCAGATACTCTTTGCATCTTTAATAGACACTATCCTTTTCTTTCTACTTGTTAATTGAATACTTGTGTCCTAGTTAGTGTAAACCAATATAGGTCAACCTGGGGTTATAAACACACTGAGAGGTGTGAGAAGACTCTACAGAGAATTTCTTTCAACCATCAGTTTTTGTTATTATGTTTAAACCAGTTGAATGTATTTTAAAAACAAAGGAAGATCATGTGCTTTGAAGAGTGTGGGTTAGTTTTTGGTGTTGGGCACTTCTTCTTTCTTATTTTGAAATGAAATCATTTCACTGTGGGCCATTCTGGGTTTTCTTCTTTGTCAATATTTTTATGTAAACTAATCACTATGCCCAGCCCTCATTCTGTTTGGATGGTGCCCAGATGAATAGTTGTCTTATTGCTAGGTTTTTGCCACTCAGCATTTTTTTTAACACTTCCATGTTAGACTGACTTATGACCTTAAAATAAGTCTCTCACTATGGAAGACAAATATATATGTCTTCCCAATCTCCCTTTTGGCTAGTGTTTCTGCTTGTGGATTTAGTATTTGCCAGCAGGATACTTTGGATGAAATAAACTGGAAGCTAGTTCTATTAAAAGAAGAAGAAGAAATGAAGGAAGAGGAGGAGGAGAAAACCAGCATGGCAAGGATGGTGGTGTTATGATAGGTTTCTGAAGCCAGAGAACTTAGGTTACAAGTGTGTACACCACACTCAGCATTAGTCCCATATTGAAGTCCTTAGGACAGCAGTGGTGCTAGATGACATTGCCTGTGAAACAGCATGGTGGCATGACTTTGCCATTATTCACGGCTGCTGGCATTTTACTGTTTCTTTGACCTTCCAGAAGACTTTATGTGTGACCTCATATCCTTTAATAAAGCATTTTTTGTAGAGGATAGCTATAGTTAGTTTCCTTAATTTGCAACTATAGACACCTTCATCTAGCCAGACAGAGTGGCTAGATTTAATCCCAGCACTTGGGAGACAGAAGCAGGTGGATCTCTGTGAGTTACAGGCTAGCATGGTCTACAAAAAGAGTCCAGGACATCCATGGCTACACAGAGAGAGACTCTGTCTCAAAGAGAAAAACTGAAGAGAGAGGGAGGGAGAGACAGAGGGAGGAAGAGAGAAAGATTCATTTATTCATTAATTGGGAAAGTTATTTCCCCTCTTTCCTCTGACCTCTTCCCTGACTTCCTGTTCCTATCTGTGTCCTAGCTATAAGGTTCCCCTTCATTACAGCATGAAGAAAGAGAGGGAATGAAGCATCTTTGCACAAGTACTGAAAATAGTAACATCACGCACGCACGCACGCACGCACACACACCTCACTCACTTTGTCACTTAAAACCCTAGGGGACACTGAGACCTGTACTCTACTAGTAAACCGGAATGGAAGTCTGCCACAGAGTGTCTTAATGTCTTTAGGCCTCAGCAGTGTGCTTTAAAGTATTTCAGTCCTCCAATTTTAAGCCTGCTCACTCCTCTTGTTGGTCTCAGAACCAGACTCATATGCATTTGCACCCTGACATCATTATTTATGATCCATCAGATTCAGTTGCTTTATGTTTGTGGTAGAATGACCTTCTCTATAAAGCTTGGACATCAACAGTGCCTCCTTGAGAAGGTCGTGGTGAGGACTGAGATAGTGAGTGTATGGCAGTTAGAATTCTCATTATGAATAATATAATTTTGGGTAAATATTACCACTTAAAATTGGTTTATTTGTTCATCATATCACACAATAGTCTGTAAACAAATATTTATTTACTGGCCTGCTCAGCGGTGTTCTGGAATTTAATTTTACCACCTCTGAAAAGCCAATTGTGAGCTTGTATTCCCAGGTTCACCTTCAGTGACCTCACACCGGTAGTCTGAAATTTGCCATTGTGTACTTATACTATGGGGGCAGGTAAGCATTACGAGGTTTCAGGTTTTGCTGTTCTTCTCCTTTCACTGTGGCTGCTGCTGGTGTCCTCTGGTTTATTATGTGGGTACCTTGTTTGAAGGTAGAGCCTAGCTTAGTGCCCACCAACCAGCAGGTGCTTCCCACTTAGGCGTGGAGAGGCTGAGTAAAAGGTGCTCAGAAAAATTAAACTTAGAACTGTAATGATGTGGGGCATATGCAGTAATCTGCCTCAGGTCCAAAGGTTCTCAGTCTCAGAAGGCTGAACACTCACCCAGTAGCCACAGACTTACCCAACAGTACGAAGGAGTTTCCTGACAGCTGGCAGAGGAAACAGTGGTGGAGACAGGAGATGAGGGTGTGCTAACCACACAGGACGGCTCTCCCTGAGCCTCACCAGTGAGGAATGGAGTAAAACTGTGTAGCTTTGAGTGCTTGCCCAGCATGTAAGTGTTTAACTTCCAGCACTGCAAAGGCACCTGAAGGTAACCCTAAAACTCAGGAGGTAGAGGCAGGAAGATCAAAAGTTCAAGGTCACCCTCAGGTACATATCCAGTTTGAGGTCAGGCTGGAATATGGGAAACCTGTCTTAAACAAACAGCAGAAACTAACAAAACAAACAAAAATTAAAAGGGTAGGAGATGTTTGTCTTCTGGTTCTGGGATACTCAGTTAAGATCTTTTCTAGTTTGCAACAGATGAAGACCATTACAGAAAACCACAACCAATCAAAATGCAGCGTTGTAGAGCCCGTCCCCGGTGGATACATTTTTTTTAATCTTTTTATTTTATTTTATTTTTTTTGTTATCAATCACAGGTTAGGTACTTTGCATCCCATGCGCAGCCCCCCCCCCTCCCTCATCTCCTCCCCGCCCCCTCCAAGTCCACCAACAGGGGAGGACCTCCT
>CM053747.1:42423053-42587409 GCA_028658305.1 Pachyuromys duprasi | reverse complement strand
ACCCCCCCCCCCCGCCCCAGAGGTCCTCTTTGGCATGCTCCTGTTCTGTTGCTTGTTTTCTCCTCCACTCAATGTCCATCCCATTTGTTCATTCAAACAAGCATTGATCATACCAATCTAGGTCCGACTCATGTTTAATAAATATTTATTTAAAAGACCAGTGCAAGGACTGAAGAGAATTGGTTCAGCAGTTAAGAGCATGTGTTGCTCTTTCAGAGGACCTGTGTTCAATTCCCACCACCCAGATAGTGGTTCAACATCTGTAGCTACAGTCTCAAGGAATCTAATGTCCTCTTCTGTCCTTGACAGAAACCACACATGTAAATAATATACAGTCATAGGCAAAACATACATACAGATAAAATAAATAAATTTAAATAAGATAATAAATAATAGATAAACAAAAAGAAAAAGAACACTAAAAGTTATACTAAAACATCCGTACAAGAGAGGAGTTGAGTCTAATTAAGACATAAACTCTCTCCTATACTCATCTTCTGTGCCAGGGCCTGACTTCCTCCATCTCTCTACTTTTAGCATTTCACACAATTCCTCAGTACCTTTTAAAGATAGGTTTACTAAAGGCGATGAAGTGGGTATTTCTGTATATGTACCAGTACAGGAGATAAAGAACTTTTGAACACTGAAGAGAACTTAGAAATCCCTCAGATACCCACATTCATCTTTGTGGAATAGGCAAATGAAGGCTCAAAAACCTAAAGCAAGGTTCTTGAAGCTGCACAGCCAGTCTTTGGCAGAGCTGAGGCTTGAACACAAGTTCCTTGCTCCAAATTCTGCTCTCTTGTTACATGCAGTAGTCTGTAGAAATGGGTGTGTTCTGATGTCTTGTATCAGCAGTCTAAATGGTGATAAATAAGAACTGAATGGGTTCCTGAATGTGGATTTTGTAAGGATCCATTCAGCAGAGAAACCACCATGGCTTGCTATTTCAACAGAAAGGTATTTTCATTTCCCAGGAAAGGAATCCACTGGCAAAAGGAGAAAAAAAAATTATACTCACTACTGGGCCTTTTATTCTGTTATTTCAATCCAAGGGTTTATCCTCAAAAGCACAAAAGAAAGAGACTAAGGAACAGCCATTATTTAGAAACTTTAACCTGAAGCTGTGAAAATGCTAGACTTGTTTCTGTTGAGGGAGAAAATATCTATTTACTAGGAGATTAAAATAGTAGCTATTTGCATTTCTTTAAAATAGGCTTTGAAAGTACTGTGATAGAGTAGTACAGAGCCACTCGAGAGAGATGCCTGTCCAATCACAGGGCTTTGGCAACGAAAACTAAAAACTGGAAAACTCTAGCATGAGAATTACTGAAGCCTTGAGCCTGGCCCCACTCTGATCGATGTGTTTAGAATCTCTTTTATTGAACTGAGCAGCCACTATGTTCTTTGAGGGTTGTTTTTGTTTATGTGTTTGTTTGTTTAATACAAGACCTACAGGCTTTGTTTGTTTTGTTAACCATAACAATTTCCCAGGAGAAAGGGAGGTCACCTGAAACTTACTGTGTAATCAGCAATTAGATGGAGCTGAAAGGCATTCCTTGTTTCTGAGGTCTTCCATAAGTGAAACCAAAGGAAGGGAAGACCCACAGTACTTTTGCTGATGCTTTTCCTTCCTCCGAATTCAGAGCTACAGTGGCAATGTGTACTTCACAAGGTCAGCACGGGGAACGGTAGTGTGGTAGGGTGTTGTTAAAAGGTTTCTTCCCGGAGAGATGGTTCAGTGGTTAAGAGCATTGTCTGCTCTTCCAAACGACCCGGGTTCAGTTCCCAGCACCCACATGGCAGCTCACAACTGTCTGTAACTCCAGTTCCATGGGATCTGACACTTTCACACTGATGCACATAAAATAAAATAAATAAAAAAAGGTTTCTACCCTTAAGTCGCAAATCTTTGATCCTTTCTTATCTTTTAGGTTCCTATTACAGGTTTCATAATCATTTTAGACCTACTCATATACTTGGCTTTTCATATATATATATATACATATATATGTATAAATGTTGTTATTTTATAAAACAGCACAAAGCAGATATAAGGAAATATCTGTTAATGAGTCATATGTGTTATTTCGCTTTTAAAGCACCTTATATTAACCATACTTTACCTTTGGAATGTGCTGTCTATAAACACCATTTGAAATAGCCATTGTGTATGCATGTCTGTGATGTATGTGAGCATTCCTATGCTCATGTTGTATATATAGAAAGATATGTGACATAATATGTTAACAAAACTACTTTGGGTGGTAAGAATTGAGTCTCCCGTGGTAAGTATTGCCACAGTGACTCAAAGTGGCTGTACATTCTCAGGGTTTCGGTTTTATCTTTTGTTTTTGGCTCACAAGGATTTCTCTTGTTTTTCTAAATGCTTAGATATGTAGCATTTATATTGACATATAGATATAAAGTTCGTTTGTAAAGTTCTACTGTGTATTTTATAAGAGGAGCTGTTCCAAAGAAATGTAAATGGAATACAAGCATGGGCTTAAAAAAATGTTATGGTTTGTCTTTAAGTGTGTTTCCTGAAGACACATGTGATGAAGGATTGGCTGCCACTGGTAGGCTTTGGAGAGGTTACAAGCCCCAAGTTCTCTGAGTTCATTGGTGGATAAAGTCAGGACTAAACGGATTACTGGGACATGGGGACTAGCTAGAGAAACAGGGTCATGGCACACACCTTGGGAAGTTGTGTCTTATCCCTGGTGCTGTCCTATCATAGTCTTCCTCTGCTTCTTGTCCGCCACAGGGAAGCAGCTTGTCTCCACCGTGCCCTTCCACGGTGATGTTCTGTCTCAGCAAACATGAGTCCAGAAACAAAGTAGCCAAGTAGCCACTGTGACCCAAAATAAGTCCTTCCTTCCCTAAGTTGTTTTCTCCAGGACCTTGTCACAGAGACAAAGAGTTAATAACAAGAACAAGCTATTTCCAGATCTGAGTGTATACTCCAAACCCTGCATTCATTTTTTTTCCTGAGTGCCCTGACCCATTCTTCCTGAAAAATGAGCATGGTAGAGCAGAGAGATGGTTAGCACCCTACCAGGAGGGAAAAACAGATCTAGATTCTTTTTGCTAAATTTACCACTTGTGTGATCTTGGGCAAGTTTTATTACTTCTCTGCTCTTTAGTTCCATTATTGGCGAAATGGGGATAATATCTGCTGTGTGCATTGCTGCTCTGGCAGCTCGTTGCTCCATAAATGAAAGAGGGAAGTGTTTATGAAATACAGAAAGCAGAGGGTAAGAAAAAAGATACCTTATCTCATAAAACGAAGCCTCATACAGGTGGAAGAGATAGAAAGCTGCATTCATCCTGGAGATTTTGTTCACAATGAACCCTTCATTTTCCTTGTCCTCCATCTTCAAGCTTTCCAAGTTCTATATGATACTCTGCCTTCCTCATCTTTGTGGTTTTCTGTGATATTTTCAACACTTGGTCACACCTCTCAACCCCACCCTACCCCACCCCACCCACCACCCACCCTCACTCCCCGCCACGGTTACTCAAACATTTACTAAAACCTCATCTGGAGAAACAGCGTATTCAGGGATAATAATGAAATAGCTGATTAGACAGATGAAGTGCAGATAAGGATGAGGGAGTAAGGAACACCAGGAACAGCAAAATCCTAGGGAAGGGATGATTGTTGTATCGTTCTTTCCCCAAAGTCAATATCTGTGTTCTCTTATGAAGTCCTACCTCTAACCACATTAAATAATGAGCCAGAAAACCAAAATAAAACGGACTTAGTATGATAGAATTATTCTTGGGGAAATTGTTTTTTTAAAGACAGCACAATTTCTGGCATAAGGAAAAATCTTATATGGTCACCATTTGGTCATCCAGGCTAGGACAGATGGCCTAAGGGGACCTGTGTGACCAGCTCACGATGTTTCTTTTTAGAAGAATTATCTGACCAGAGTTAATTAGAGTGACAGTTAGGGCTTTGGGGTGGGGAGCTTGCCTTCAGGAGGTTCTATTCTTACTTGCAGCATGTACCCTTGGGGTGGTCTTGTTAGGACAATGTCATAGGTGTCAAGGACAGCATCCTTTCATATTGCTGGAGATGCCTCTGCTTTACAGCTCTGAGGTTATCAAAGCTATAGGCTGTGGCAAGCCTGTCACACGGGAGAATTCGTCCAAGTGAATTAAATCAGGGCCTGGTGCAGAGAGTGGGGGTGGCTGAAAGGGGGCGGCTAATCCTAGAATAGGTTAAAAAAGCAAAACACCCGAAGTAGAAATATTAAAAATAGAGAAACCTCCAGTACCAGATGGTCAGAATTATGAACAAGCCTGGGGACAAAATTAAATAAATCCTCATGGAAATATTTTGTCATCCGTTGGAAGCCTGGATGGGCACCCAGAGCTGCTGAAAGGCTCCCCGTGCCCCCTCTTTCATCTAGAAGCTACAATGCTGAGAGTTTGCTGGAGTCTGACCTACTTTCCAGGAAACTTCTTATGGTTAGGAAGAAAAGAGGGGGAAAAATGAAATGATATCAAGGCAGTGGGATGCAGAGATAAAGCACTGGATTGGTTGTTAAGAAAAAAAATATTTTTAGCAGCAATGTCTGTCAATATTGACGGGATGACAAGTACCATTAACCGAGTGCTGAGTGAGCACTGTTTCCTGTAAGGATCACAAATCCTGGGCGTGTGGCCTGCTACCATCCTTCTGATACAGAGGCTCCAGAGGAGGTCCTGAGTCTTCACACCTCCTAGACAGCAGAAGCAGAGCTTCCACCTGGTCCTCATCCTGCTCCATAGAACATACTTTCCACCATATGCTTTTCTGACTCATCTCCCCAGCTTACCTTTGGAAAGTCACCTGTCTCCCTCAGCCATCTCTCTTTTTTTTCTTTTTCTTTTTTACTTTCAAGTGATTCCAATTAGACTTGTCCCATCTGTTAATAAGCAAGTGCATAATTATTGGTTTAATTTCATCTATTTCTCTCAGAGTCTAACTGCCGTGAGGACGGGAGCTTGGATGGAATTGTTGTGTTCTTCCAGCTCACACAGGGTGTGTCTGGCAGACAGCAGATGCTCAGTAAACATTCACTGATAGAGTAGTGCACTGAGACACATTTCTTCCTGTGACTGTAAGTCCCAATATTCAACAACATGAAAGTCTGCTGAATCTCTCCTACACCTCTGTCCCATTTGGGGAGGAATTTATTCAGACCATAGGCTTGCATCTTTGGATTCTACTATTAGCAGCAACACCAATTTCTGCAGGATAACTTCTATCTTAGGCCTTGGAACTGATATTGTAGTTTGAAGTTTCTGCACAAATTAAGAAGCAACGGCATAGTTAGTGACTTCAAAAGCAGACTGTCCAGACTGACTGTGAGGTTGGAAAGGACACCAATCTAAATATTTTTCTCCCCAAGTCTTATAAACTCCCACATCTGTCCTTCCCTTCAGCTGCCCACCAGTGGTAGTCCCACCTAATATTTTAATAATTCCTCCTTTTTTTGGTGCTTGCTTTATCACCCTTTTGGAAAAAGTAGGACGAACAACCTTATAAAGGGAAGTCCGGGAATGAATCCGATCTGCCCAGTGAGAGGGTGTGTTAACCATTAGGAATTTTCGTGGAAAGTGGTAGCCTCGTGAGTTTCTTGGGAAGGCTCTGCTTGCCTAAGAATACCATTGCTGAATGATGATAAGTGCTATGTGCACCCTGCAGCTTTGTTAGCCTTTCCCCAGCTGATGAACAGCTGTGTTGCTTTCAATATGGGGCTATTCTGAATAGAGTTGTGCTGAACATTTGCGTACACATTTTGGGTGAGGACAAGCTTCCTTTTTCTTGGCTACAAATGCCGGTCATGAGCCCCTCCAAACTTCCTACCAAGTTGGTTGGCCTAGTTTGAAGTCTCTACAGGAGTGTGTGTTTCCCCACATCCTTGCCAGCTTTTAATTTTTAGCCATTTGAAGGTTTACTTTGCTACTGTACAGAGTTTTAATTTGTATTACCCCCTAGTGACTGATATTGAAATATCTTTTGGTGTGTTTATTTGCCACCTGTAAATTTTCTGTGGTTCTGAGTCCATTTCTGTGTTTTGCCGATTGATTTTTTTTAACTATCCCTATTTCTAAAGAATTTGTTCAAGTTTCTGTTTAGTTTTTCTATTAGATGCATTTATTAAACATTATTCGTGTGTGTGTGTGTGTTGTGTGTGTGTGTGTGTGTGTAATATGTGTGTGTCCCTATTTGTGTCTGGGGTGCACATGCACATGTGCCTCTGTGTATGGAGGCTAGAGGTCTATACAGAATGTCTTCCGTTCTTGCTCTACACCTTGTCCATCTCTCATTGTTTGGCTAACCTAGCTGGCAAGCCATTCTGTGATCTGTCTCTGTCTGCCTTTGTCCAGTGCTCAAGTTATAGTCCCCAGTGTTCACGTGGGTGCCGGGGATATGCCCTCCTGCCTTCACACTTACACAGCGAGGACCTTGTTGACTGAGTCGCCACCTCAATCCTTGCTAAAATATTTGAAACCGTGTTTCCATTTTCATTTCTATTTGTGGTTCTATACCCTTTTTTCCTTTGTAGAACTGATCAGTTTTGTGAGAAAAGGTTGTTGTTTTTATTGTTTTTTAATTTTTTTTATGATTTATTCATTTACCTCCTCCAGGTCCCACCCTCCCTCTCTCTTCCCCCTATCCCTTTCCCCTAGTCCACTGAAAGGGAGAGATCTCCACCCCTGCCATCTGTTCATAACTTATCAAGTCTCATCAGAACTGCCTGGATCCTCTTACTCTGTGGCCTGGCAAGGCTGCATCACCGGGGGAGGTGATCAGAGAGCAGGCAAGCTAGTTCATGACAGAAGCAGTCCCTGATCCCCTTACTTGGACCCACATGGAGACTGAGCTGCCATGGCTACATGTGAGCAGGGCATCTAGGTTCTCTCCATGCATGGTCCTTGGCTGGCGCATTAGTCTCTGCAGGACCCCCTGGGCTCAGAATTTTTAGCTTTGTTGTTCTCCTTGTGGAGCTCCTGTCCCCTCCATGTCCTTCTATCCCCCTCTTCTTCCATAAGACTCCCTGCACTCTGCCCAAAGTTTGGCTGTGAGGCTCAGTTACTGTTTTTAACTATTACATCATTTTTGGTATATTAGTCTATCTTTATTATTTACTTCTTTTTAATTTTTTATTCTTTAAGAATTTTGTATGTGTGTGCAATGAACTGTGATCACATCCACCTTTATTTTCTCTCTCCAACTCTCCCCAGATCTTCCCCAAAAGTCCAAAGTCCACCTCCAAACTTCATGTCCTCTTTTTATTTTTTACAGCCCACTGAGTCCACTAAGTGTTCCCTATATGTGCCTGAATGCAAGGCCGCCTAGTTGAACATGGGCAAATTATTAGTGGTGACACCCCTCATCAGCCCTTATACGCAGTGGGAGGTAAGACCTCTTGATCTCCTCCTCAGTCATGCTGTAGTTTTGACTGGGTTGATATTATGCAGATGTTGTACAGATAGGCAAGCTGCTCGGTTTATGAATACATATTCAAGAGACAGAATTTCGTTATGTTTTTTTTTCTGTGTCTCTGTCTCTCTCTCTTCCTGGTTTTTCGAGACAGGGTTTCTCTGTGTAGTCCTGGCTGTCCCAGAACTCGATATGTAGATCAGGCTGTCCTTCAACTCAGAGATTCACCTGCCTCTACCTTCAGAGTGCTGGGATTAAATGTGTCTGCTCTTTATTGAGACTGGGCATGCTATGTTCTTTAGGATAGTTTTGAACTAGCACTCCTCCTTCTCTAGCCTTCTGTGTAGCTAGAATTACAAGCATGTGCAGCACTGTCTCATATTAGTTTTGTTCTACTTTTTATATATGTGATTGTCTTCTTTAGCTTAGTGAAATAAGAGATTAAATGATCGTGTACTCAAATTTTATAATATCAACATATACAGTTGATAATTTCCCCTAAAGCTTTGGCTTAATTAAGACTGTGGTGTGTGTGTGTGTGTGTGTGTGTGTGTGTGTGTGTCTGTGAAAATGCATGTGGAAATCAAAAGATGGTATTCAATGTCATCCTCTACAGTCTCTGCTTCATTGCCTTGAGAATTATTGAACTGAAAAGAAGCTGGCCAGAGAGTTTTTGGGATCCAGTTATAATCCTTTGCCCATCCCTTCTCCAGTGCTGAGGTTAGAGGAGCATGCAGTCATTTCTAGTTTTTTTGTGTGGGTGCTGGGGACTTCAGCTGGGGCCTCACACTCTTACCCTCAGAGCCATCTCCCCAGCTTCAGGATTTGTACTGTTTGTGTCCTTTGCACCACTGTTCAGTTACAAATGTTTCTTATTCTTTAAATATTTTCTTCTTCCTTCTGTTTTATCTTTCCTTCTTCATCTTCTGTTTTGTTTTGAGGCTGGGTCTCATCTAATTCAAGTTGACTTTGAACTCACGGTGACCTTGAACTCATGTTCCTTTCTGCTTTCATACTTCAGAGTTCAGATCCAGGGTTTAGTGCATAAGGTATGTTCCCAGCACAACATGCTTCCTTTAATCATAGATTTTATGTATATATGTATGTGTGTGTGTGTGTAGAGAGAGAGAGTTTAATTTCTATGCAATTAAGTTTATTCTGGTTTAGTGCATATTATTTATTCCAGTTTTGTTTTTTTTAAGATATCAAGGCTTACACTCCTACCCACAATGGAGGAGTGTTCTCCTTTCTCCACACCCTAGCCAACATGTGCTGTCACTTGAGTTTTTGCTCTTAGCCATTCTGATGGGTGTGAGATGGAATCTCAGAGTCATTTTGATTTGCATTTATTTCCTTGATGACTAAGAAAGTTGAACACTTCTTTAAGCGTTTCTCCACCATTTGAGATTCCTCTGTTGAGAACTCTCTGTTTAGTTCTGTGCCACATTTTAAATTAGGTTATTTATTTTTATTGGTATTTGATTTCTTGAGGTAATTATATATTTTAGATATTAGCCCTTTGTCAGATGTAGGATTGGTGAAGATCCCTTTCTAATCTCTAGACTGTCATTTAGTTCTATTGACAGTGTCCTTTGTCTTACAGAAGCTTTTCAGTTTCAATAGGTCTAATTTATTAATTGCTGATATTAGAGCCTGAACAGTTAATGTTCTCTTCAGGAAGTTGTCTCTTGTGCCAATGAGTTTGAGGCTCTTCTGCACATATTCTTCTAATATATTTGGTGTTATATTGAGGACTTTGATCCACTCTGATTTGAGTTTTGTGCAAGAGGATAAGTTTGGGTCTATTTGCATTTTTCTACATGTAGACATACAGTTAGACCAACACTGTTTGTTGAAGATGCAGTCTTTTTTCCATTGTATGGTTTTGAATTCTTTATCAAGAATCAAGTGACCATAGTATGTGGGTTTATTTCTAGGTCTTTAATTGATTCCCATTGATCAATCAATGTATGTCTATGCCAGTATCATGTTTTTTTTAAATTACTACTGTTTTTTATTTCTATTGTTCTGTAGTATAGTCAGGGGTTGAGATATCTCCAGAAGTTCTTTTATTGTATCTCTGTGACAAGTTGGAAACCTAAGTCAGGGCAGGCTCCTAGGAGGATATGTGGGTTACTCAAGCAGAGACTCTTAGTAACAGAGGCCACAGAGACTGAAGAGGATACCCACTCTCTAGACTCATCCCTAGCAGAGGGATGGGAACACCGACCCACCCACAAAAACTATGACACAAAATTTACTCTGCTACAAGATGTGCAGGGATAAAGATAGAGCAGATAGAGCAGAGACTGAGGGAATGCCTAACCACTGCCTGGCCTAACCAAAGACTACCCTATCAGAGAGTGCCAACTTCTAACACCTTGAAGGATACTCTGCTAAACTTTCACACAGGAGCCTTACAGAGTTGTCCTCTGAAAGGTACTGCCCAACAGCTCCTCAAAACAGATGACAAGACTCACAGCCAACCATTGGACAATGAATAGGAAGTCTTGTGGAAAGGGGAAGAAAGAGAAGAGGACCAGGAGGTGATAAGAGCTCCACAGGAAGACCAACAGAGCCAACTAACCAGGGCCCAGAGTGCCTTCCTGAGACCAAAGCATCAACGAAGGACCATGCACAAACTGTACTTAGGCCTTCAACAAATAAGTAGCAGATGGGCAGCTTAGACCTCATGTGGGTCCTCTAGGGAGGGCAGTGGAAACTGCATCAGACAGAGACTCACTTGCTAACTTTTGATCACTCCTGCCTGGCAGGACTGCCTTACCAGGCCGCAGATGAAGAGGACATGCTCAGTCCTGATGCAACTTGATGAGCCAGGCTGGATGAGAAAGGGAGATTCCCTTTTCTGAAAAGGAGAGGGGAGTAGGAGGGAGGAAGGATGAGACTGGCAGGAATCAGGCCACAACAAGGATGTAAATTGAATACAAAATAATTTTAAAATTGAGAAAAAAAAGATATCAAGGCTTTCTTAATGGCAATCAATACTCTTTGAATAAAACTAAGAGTGAAAATTTATATACACATTTTTGAATATGTAGAGATGCAATAAAGACATACACTATGGGACATGAGTTTCGATTCAGGATGATAGTTGCCCTTTGAGGTAAAAGATGCTATAAATAAGAATTGGATCCATTATTATGTAGTTAGAAGCATATTATCATGATATTCATAGCCTCCATTTTTAAGCTGTGGGTCTATAAATGATTATTATTATTTAGTGTAAACCATTAAGCTTTAAAACCTCAGCTTTTGTTAAGAAGTGTATCAGGCATGCAAATGTACCTCCTCTATTATACAGGACCTAATCGTGTTAGAATTTTGTTGTTTGTTTAAAATTTGACTTTTCTTCTTCTTCATTGTAAAGAAATAATATATACCATGCACTGCTACAGACTTTTAACTCACTCTTTCCTTTTCTTGTGGCATTAGAAGGAAACATTGCCTGTGCATGGTGAGTCTCAGTTCTTGGAAAATTGTAGGCCTTCCTTCCTACATTTGCATATGTAAGTTGAGAATCCTAAATCCTCAAGCCCAAAATATGAAACTATTTACTGTGCAAGACCAACTCTCAGATCTCTTTTCCCTTTTCTTCCACCTGACCACACATCATTTTAGTACAAGAGGATTAATTGCTTGCCACCATGAAAAACAGTTATTAGATGACAAAACTAATTATGGCTATGATGAATACATTATGGTCCTGGGAATGATAATCTGTGCCTATATCTCTTGCTATTATTCTTAGTTCTTGAATTTATAGAAGACAGACATATCAATGATGGTATAGTGGGAAATACCCTCCAAATACTAGTGGCTTATCACACAAAGTTTGTGTCTTCCTTATGCTCCATTTCCAGTCATCACAATCACTCAGACAAGTGAAATAGCAGCTATTTCCAGTATTGCTGGATGTTGCTCTAAAGAGAAAAAGGAGCCTGGCATGGAAAAGGGAGTTCAGTTCTAGTCTTCAAGTTACTCCTATTGTCCCATCAAGACGCATTTTCCAAATCTTGTCACCTGGCTCTCCTCTAATAAGAAAATCAGGATATGGTGAGGAAACTGGAAATATTTGGGGAAACCACAATAATGGCTACCACAGCAAACAAAAGTGCTTCGTGTTTCCTTCAGGGGGTCATGGCTGGAGAGGTTACACAGTGGTAGAGCACTTGTCCAATAACCACAAGGCAGCGAGTTAGAGGGTCATGTCACACTGCCTCAACTACAGATTTAGAAGAAAAATAAAGCCACTTCCCTTCACAATATGAAGCAATTGGCCAAGGATTTAGAGATTAAAATTATGTACATCTTCATGCTGTGTAAAGACAATGTTCACCTCTAAAAATAAGAAAGTGGGAGAGACCTATTTTGGAGGGCCTCTGATTCACACAGAAATACTTCCTTGTATGTATTTTGAATCCTATTATTAACTCTCACTAGCCCTATAACCTGGAATTAACAACAATAAAAAAAAGATGATAGTGATGAAACCTGGTAATAATTAGTGAGCAGTCTCTTCCAAACATGAATTAAATCATATAATTTATATTGTGAACACATTCATTAATTGATGCATCCATGAGGAAAAGCAAATACAAGAGGGATAAGACCTTGATTTTAATCCTGCATCCAATAAACCAAGGAGCTGGGGATTTTGTTCAAATATGCTGGCTCAGCTACTATGGTGGATAGCTGCTTTTGCTCCAGCTTCACCATGATTCAGTGCTCGTTTTATTTTAACGTCATGGCTGTTTTTTGTCTAGATGCAGAACTCATGTTGTCCGTGCAGACAGAGAACATCCTTCATCAGTGACAGTTTATCTGGTTCCCTGTTTGTTTATTGTATGTTCATATGTTTATGGGGTTTTAATCATCTGAGAATCTTAGCTACAAAGAATTAATATCATTGATAAATTAGAATGGGTCATGATATGACCCATCACTAATCTCCTAACATATATCACACACTCCATTTCTATTATTTTGGCCATTGTGGGTAGGACTATAGGATCAATTTGACATTTCATAGAGGCAGGCTGTTAATGAGAAGAGGGGTTAGGTCTGGAGAAGAAAGAATTAAGTGGAGAAAGGTGAACAAATCGGAGACCAGCAATAGCAGCAGTCTGTAACTATTCTAGGGCTGCAAAGAGAGTGGGAGAAAATCATGTCCAGAGTACAGGAAGAAGGACCAGTCAGTGAAGAAAGAAAAGCTATGCAGAGGTCCTACACCTATCAAGCACAGATTGTCTACTGATGGCTTGAGCCACCAGGACACCTGCTAAAAGTAGAGACCACAACAGTTAAGAAAGAGGCTCTTGCCCTGCCTCCTCACTTCCTCTCTCTGCTGGTTTATCAGTCCCTCCTAGTAAGGCACATCCAGATGTCGACTGAAAAAGAACTAAGGAAAAAAAAATATGGTTCCTTGTTTAGACAATTCTAGGGGAAGGACAGAGAAAGGACTTATAAACAAACAATTGGTATATATGCTGGCCATCTAGAGTTTTCTGTGAAAGAGATTTTGTATAGTTCATTGGTGTTTTTAAACATATACTTTCCTAAGTGTATGTTATATGACACAATCTGTTTGAGTGATTTTTTTTTACTTTTAAAGTGGTTGATTTGACATAGATACATTTATAATAAATGCATTTTATTATTATTTAGGAGTTGTGTTTCTGCATTGTAGATGAGAAAGAATGACTTGTAGCTCCTTGTATATAATTATACGCCCCTTTCCATACTAGTTGCTTGAAATTGTGGTATGTTATTTACAATTTATACAATATATTTTACCACAAACATCTAAGAATAATAGTTTTCAACTGCAGTATAAGATTTTGGTCCTTAAGAGCTAAGTAGAGATCCCTGACTGTGTCTATGTGACATGAATTTACCTTCTTAAAAAAAGTGAGAACAAAGTCTACTAAGCTGGTTATGGTGAGTCACATAGAACAACACTTTCCAAATCATTTATATATTCAGCATGTAAGACTTGCTATGAAACAAAAAAGCCATAACAAAATAAATTTGAGGCAGGCTGCATAACTTATATCCTTTTTAGAGAAGTCGCAGTGTTTAAAGTATAGGTGATATTTGGGGAGAATGCTGTTTATTGCAGCATTCCAAAACTAGAGAAATTTAAAAGGAGAGTCAGCTTCCGACTGCCACTCAGGTGAGAGAGAGTGAGAGTCTCAGCCAGAGCTGAGGTGACAACACTGCTGTGGTAGATGGTGGTGACAGTAGGGACATTTGTCTTCAGGTCGGACTGGGAGTAGTCCAGCCTGAACAGGGAAGTAAAGACAAGCCAAGGAAATTATGGCATTCTTGATTGTTTTGCTGTTGATCAAAAGAACAATTGTGTCAATGACACAGTGTAAAAAATAAAAGCCAAAGAAATATTCATCTCTAGTAATGATTAAATAATATATTGGCTATAATAGTATATGCTGGTATATCCATATATATATATATATATTTATTTATTTCAACCTATAATGAGGATTACCAATATACATGTCAATAGACTTGGAGTTACCAGGTGGTGGTGGTGCATGCATACCTTTAGTCCTAGTGCTCAGGAGATAAGGCAGGCAGATCTCTGTGAGTTCAAGGCCAGCCTGGTCTATAGAATGAGTTCCAGGATAGCCAAAGCTACCCAGAGGAACCCTGTCTCAAAAAAACCAGAAAAAATAGTAGACTTGGAGCTACTTACATGATGTTCTGTTGCAACCCAGATTTGTAAAATATGGTTCAATTTTTTTAATTTTATATAAATAATTGAAAAAAGTTTATTTATCATGGAAGACTCCATTGTTCTAATGGATTTAACTGTGAGGACAGTCAGGGTTGCTTGTGAGACCTTACTAGGGAGACCCAGTGGGCAGTGGGCAAAGCAGGCAGATGGTGGACAACAGAAGACACTATCTCACAAGTGTGCTGGTCCTTTGCCTCTTCCCATCTTTACACCTCTTCCTTCAAGATATTCTGAGGACCTGATAGGTTAGCCAATCCCAGCTGGTTAGACTTAGCACATGTACATAAAGATAACACTAAGTACATTTAGGTGTGTGTGTGTGTGAATAACAATTATAGAAGGGGTCCTGAATCAAAGGTGGGAGAGGCAGCTATGGAAATGGTGTAAATATGACATATTCACCTATAAAATCCTCTCTCTCTCTCTCTCTCTCTCTCTCTCCATACACACACACACACACACACACACACACACACACACACACACACACACCAAAACTCAGCAGAGAGTGAAGTAGAATGTTGAGCCATTTGCCCCAGTGAAAACACACGAAAACTGAAGGGACTCCTGAATACTGAGGGCAGAATATTTATTGCCTTTCATTTTGGAAAACGGGAGAGAGAAGCCAAGGAAGCTGTGATAAATCACTCAGAGAAGTAGGAACAGGATCCATCTATCTCAGGACAAGGCTGAGCTTCATGAACTGATGATCTCAGCTACAGCTGGTTGCATCAGGTGATGGGTTTGGTAGCTTAGGACCTTATCTCAGAAAGATCCTCAGAGGTGGGTCGAGTATGATGTGCCTTTGCTGGATCCAGCACCTTTCCATCTCCTTACCTACTCTTTCTGCTCCATTGAGTGAGAAGCTCTTTCTGTATCTAATTCCCTTCCAAGAGAAGGGTTCATTGCTTGAAGTAACTGAAGTATGCAGAGGACTCTGCCCTGGTTTCCACATAGCTCTATATAGGCAGGCTATCTGGTGCAATCATGAAAAGTTTAGCTTGGAGCCTACTCTTTTCTTCCCCAAGAACAAAGCAAAACAAAGAAAATTAAGTGGTTAATATTTAATACATGAAACCAAGAAAAGCTTAAAATCTGGAAATCCCAAATGTCTATAATGGGACTACCAGATAGACAGATCTGTGGAGGAAATGGTGTTGGGACTGTTGGGGCGATGAGCAAGAAGTATCAGGCATTCGGGGCTTCAGGCGACAACAGACTGCAGAAAAATACTTGGTGAAATATTCCATTTTAGGAGAGAACCCAAACATAAAGGAACAAAAAAATCAAACTGAAGTTGCTTCTGCTCGGAAGAGAATATGGAAGAATAGGACCAAGTTTAAACAGCAGGCACTCTCACAGGGCAGATGAAAAGTTAAGGTGTGGAAAGCAACACACAGAAGATAGTCATGTCAGTTATATAGACTGTATGGAAGGCATTCTGGAGGCAGTTAGCAATGACTATTTAATGAGTCATTCAGGAACCTTCTAAGAACCAAGAAGACCTAGAACAACTTTGGTAAAAAGCTCATTATAAGTACCAATTATAACTTTGTATAAGAGAGAGAGAGAGCCAGAGACAGACAGAAACAAGAGTCAGAGACAGAGATATAGAGATATAGAGACAGAGAGAGACAGGGAGACAGGAATAAGAAGCCTTTTGGTTTCTTTATCCCGGTTCTAACTGGATCAGTGGAGTGTGTATTGGTTGCAAATATTGTCTGAAGGAAACAAAAATATTTTCTATGGAAACTGAGTGTGCACAGTAAGAAACAAGATGTTTACAAGTGGCTCTTACAGATGATGGTCTAGGAAGTCTGTGTTTAATTTGCAGTACTCTCATTAAGCTAAGTGGACTTAGAGCAATTTGTGCATGTCCTTTAAAAGATGGCTAAGGGTAGGTAGGAGTTGGCATGTAATCTACAATTCTGGAAATAACATATCCCCAAACATGGCTTTGTGAGGCTGGCTTAGGCCTTTTAACACAGTATGAAATTCTTATTATGTTACCATTACCTCAGGTAGAGCATTAATGAAAAACCAAAGACATGATTCCACCTAGGTTTAGCCTGGTGAGACACTGAGTTTATTAGGCACAGATAAGGGGTTACTTAACACGAGTATAAATGACCCTAAACAGCTGCCTACGTGGGTTTGCCCACACAGTTAACCTTCTACCTCACGTGTACTCCAATAACCCCTGAGTCCAGGTACAGAATTATATCTCCCTGAGTTGGGGCAGCAGTAGGTTGGGATGTAATCTGTAATCTCCTTTTGTGGAGGAACATCAATAGGCCTGCTCCTCTTGTAAGAGTCTCTTGGGTATAATCCCATTGTTCTGGGCAAGATGGTAATGGTTCATGTACACAGAGGCCCCTCTCTTTCCCTTGGTTCTACTCAGGTTAGGTTCAATTTATGGGTAGAATTACTTCTTTGTCCTATGTCTGCTCAGTTGGAGTTGGAGGTTGGATTTTCTGCATCCTTTAGCCCTTGCTGAGCAAGCTTTACGAAGATTTGAGGGTAGGGATGGGGGGATGGCGGGGAGCTAATCCTCCTATGCTCCTGAGGAAAACTGACAATGTTGTATTTTTGTGCGGCTGATTTGTTATGAACTTATTTTAATGAAGTCTCTCGTGGTGAGTGCCGAATATGCTTCATGGTAGAGTGGTAAACGAAAGTGCTAAACAAAGATCAGTTAATTTTTTTTTTTCCTAGCAGCACTAAAACAAAACAGTCAGCTTAAGTTAACGTGGTCAGGTAATCCTGAACAGCATTTGCTTGGTTGGTTGAGGTCATCCTGTGAATGGGTTTGCCTAGAGAAGTGTTTCTCAACTTGTGGGTCATGACCCTTTGAGACTGATGGATTCTTTCACGGGGACTCCTGAGACCATTGGCAAACAAATACTCACATTATAATGTCTACCAGTAGCAAAGTTACAGTTATGCAGTAGCAACAAAAAGAATTTTATGGTTGGGGGGTCACCACATCGTGAAGAACTGTATTAGAAGGTCACAGAACTAGAAAGGTTGAGAACCACTGGCCCTAAGGGACTGGTTGGCCTGTTTGTACCACCATGTGATGATTGTAGGACAGAAGTCCTTGGGTCCTGGTATGTGTGTGTAGGTCTTCTGAAGGTGACTCTCAGGATGGAGAAAGTTCACCTTGACCCGAAATATTCCTTATGTGTTCCCTGATGCCTAGAAAATTGCTTGACCTCACATCCCTAAAAACTGGGAGAGGAATAATTTATAAAGTCCCCATAATCTAGTTATATACCAATATATATACAATGCATTAAGCACATCAAAAAATCTACCAGGAGCCAAATAAATCACAAAGATTTTACTAGGCAAAGGAGAGGCCAGAAAGTTCAGGAGGCTGAGGAAGTTGCCAGAGTGTGAGCAGTGCAGCCTTAGCATGGGGCAAGAGAAGAGCCACTCACAGGGAGCCCAGGGCCAGAGTGTACACTGATTTATTTTACTTAGGGCCCAGCTTGCTGTTTCAGGATATAAAAATTCCACATACATTGCACTGGCCTCCTTTTCTAACCGTGTTCTGATATCCTCATCTATCTGGGCTAAGAGGTGAAAATAAGGAGGACTCAAGGGCACAGAAGGGCTAGTTATTTAGGGAAGTCAGAGAGAGAATATATGAAACATTCCGGTTAGAACCGGACAGAAAGAAGCAGCACTTAAAAGGCACTCTGTGGGAAGTGAGAGCAGAGGGGACATTTAAAGCTCTGGCTTTGTCTCTGTGGAGAGTCACCTTCCTGATCCTTCCACAGCAGAAAGGAAAGCAGTGAGCTTTCTGTCAGGTCCTGTTGGGAGCCGGGAAAGGATGTGGTGGTGTGTGCTACTGGTGCAGGATCACTAGAAAGCCCCATGCCTTGGCCATGCCTAGTGAGAGTTGGGTATCATAATTGGGTTGGGTAAGAAAGAGCTACTTATGCTGTCTTTTATCATTTCCCCCGCCAATGAGGGTTAAGCTTTCCCGGGAAGGATTATTGTGCACAATGCTTTGTTTAGGGTATCTGTCTGACGAGTCAACTTCTTGACACATGAGGTTGAAAATGTAGACAAGGGGTAGAGCAGACTGTGCAGCCCAGAGAAAGAAAAAAATGTTCCCGTGGATGATGGGGAATCAGTTTCCTCCACGGTTGACCAATTCCAGGTGGTTAGCCCTGGATACATGAATAAATATGAGCAATGCTAAATGGACTTGGTGGTTTGTATATACACACATGCATACTTACAATACTACTTAAAGAAGAGATAATGAATTTGGGAGGGGACATATGAAAGGAGTTGGAGGGGAAGGGAGGAATTAGAATTGGAGTAGGGAAGGAGACACAGGGGTGTTGTAGGTGCTGTGTGCATGTATGAAGATCTATGCTTCAGCCCCCCCCCCCAAAAAAGAAAAACTTGAGAGGGGCCCTGGTGGAGGTCTGAAGCTGACTTTATTCTTCAGTTTACCCAAGTTGGAGGAAATAAAGGGCCTTGAACTGATTAGATTTTGGCTGGCCAGAAGAACTGCAAGCTTCAGCAAGACAGGTTTCTCCAAAAAAGTGAGTAACAGGTGAAATTCGTCTTTCAATAGTACTCTTTTTAGCTGGAGAAATGAAGGCCTAGTCCCTGACATCCCTACTACCTGGCACAGTGCACAGCACAGTTGTCCTTCAATATCCACAGTGTGTTTAGCGGTTCTAGAACCACTGTGAATACCAAAACCTGAGGATGTTCCAGTCCTTTATAAAAATGTCTATACAGAAGGACCAGACATATCCTTCTGTATGCCGAAAATTACCTCTTACCACATCTGATACAATGAAAATATGTGCATACTGCATTGTTATTATGCTGTATTATTTACAGAATAGCGACAGGGAAACACTTCTGTCCCTGTTCAGGACACAACCAGAAAACCGTATTTTTGATCAAGATTGGTTGACTCTGTGGATATGGAACCCTCAGATAAGGAGGGCTGAGCATCCTACCGTACCCTGAACGACTCCGAAACAATGAATCACCAGTCAAGTTTGAGAAAGCTGCTTTGGTGTGTAGGGTGAAAATGAGACTATTTGGTACCATTGCTATCCCTCCCCAGCCCACCCTGTGTCCTGTGCATCTCACTTACCATACTGGACTTCTATTTCCACTCAAATATTGTTGAATACTCAGCTCATTCCTTCAGGACAGATTTTTGAACCATTGACTTTATGTCTCTCACAATGTTGGGCACATGGCAGAAGCTTTAAGGAGCTAGGTCGTTAAGTTTCTCTGGGAAAACATTGGCTCTTATTTGGGTCGGCCAAAATTGATTCATGACATACATTGTGGAAGTGTCAGGTGAGAAGATCAGAGAAAAGGCGGTTTGAACTGGCCCTCCGCTGCGACCTGTGGCTAATCCCAGGCCTCGGTTCCTGTTGGCATGTCACTGTGATCGAAGACCCGGAAGAAGCCAAGCCTGTTCCCAATGTGCTCAGTCTCAGCGGTGCCCAGATGTCCTTTTCATTACTCTCATGCCCTGGACCTACTTGTCTTTTTTCTTTCCTGAATTTGTTGGCAGCCCATTCTGTTCCTTAGTTATTTGTCTCTCGGGGTCAGGGCAGCCTGTGAACGTGTGTTAGAGAATGGATTCAGGGACGTATTAGTCCTTTAATAGGAAGGTAGATATGTGACCCTTTTCTCTTTTTCTTTGCCTTCCCTTGCCTTGGGTGAGGGAAAGAATTACTAATTTATTTTCAAAACTGGCCTTGGAATACAGACCTTTGTTCCTCTTGATAAGAACCTTGTGACCGTAGACTGAGTATTCCCAGATTGTCATTTTAATCTGTAAAATTAATTCCACCATCCAGTTCAATCAGCTTAGAGCACTCCAAGTCTCCAGGATCCAAACTAGCTCAAATTGGTGAACATACTACTATTTCTGGTTCAGTTTATTTTTTCATGAAAAAAAATCATGTCTATTTTTTTTTTCACTAGGATCTAGAATGCTAGCTCCTAAGTCTCAGGAGAACCTATCCCAAGAATTGTAAAATTATGTTCTCTCTAGTATCTGAAAACCTGCCTTGTGTTTGTTTGTTTTTGCAGTTAGTCCTGGGGGAAGTTTATGGCAGTCCTTGCTAATACCATGAAGCTCTGTCCTGAGGAAGAGTATGCCATTTGTATGCCTCACCCCTCCCCCTGTACCCTGGCAGACTGTCATTGAATTAGATGTTTAAGATATGCCCCGTTCTTGTCATAATAAAATCATTACAAAAATCCAAGGAGAAATGCGTTCTTCTTGGTCAGAAACTGGCTTTTAATTAGCATATCTCCAGCGGTTATTAATTGGTTTTATGTGGAAATACCAGCCACAATGATTGAACCAAATTATGAATCAATCATCTGCCAAAGTAAATTCTTAAAAACCACCATCATGACATGACTGAGCTATGCTAATGTGAAAGAGAAGCAATCAAGTCCAGGGAATGTTAGAATGTTCTTACATGGCTAACAACTGGATTGACTCAAATGGGCAGGATGATATTTCCCACTACCCTACCCTTTTGATATCTATGCCCACCCAATGCTCATACATGCATGCACTCACAGACACACACAGACACACACACAGACACACAGACACACACACACACAGGGAGAGAGAGAGAGAGAGAGAGAGAGAGAGAGAGAGAGAGAGAGAGAGAGAGAGAGAGAGAGAGAACTAAACATAAATCAGCAACTAGATCATACTGGTTAAAGCCCCAATCTGTAATCTGTAAATGTAGTTCCATTTGAACAATGACCTGATACTGTTAGGGATTAATGATTCCAACCTGTTGACAATTTACAGTATCCTTGGATGTTCCATCTCAGTGTAATATCCTATCTTGTACTGGTGGAGAAAGGCAGAATTTTAAAGTAATCTTTCTAGCAAGATTGGGGTTTGGAATGTTTTATTAACAATAAGAGAGACTTCAGTAAATATAAGTGCAATTCATTATTTAGATGTGAACCTGACTCTAAGTTCATAGTTTATCAGGCAGTTATGTAGAAAATGAAAGGGAGGAAAATTGGTGCCTTCAAAACACCAACCAGAATAATAGAGAAGTACAGATTTCGATGATCAGGGATCCCATGAAATTACAGGAAGAAGACGGAGCTTTCAGTCAGAAAAGTTAGGCTATGTGTTTGATGTTTTTAAATCCTCAATTGCTGAGTAAAACATCCCTGCTGGTTGGTTTTTGTCAACTTGACATAAACTAGTCACCTTGGAAGAAGAAACTTCATCTGAGGAATTACCTCCAACAGATTGGCCCACAGTCATTGCTGTGTGTCATTTTCTTGATTAATGATTGAGGTAGAGGACCCAGTTCATTGCGGCTGGTAGTGCCATTGGGTGGGTGGTCCTGGTTTTATTTATTCACTACAATTTGTTCACTTTCTATCCCCGCCGTAGCACCCTGGGTTTTATATGATAACAAGCTGAGGAAACCATGGAGAGAGATCCAGCCAGAAGTGTTCCTTCATGGTCTCAGCTTCAGTTCCTGTTTCCAGATTCCTGATTTGAATTCCTGCCTAGGAATTTGAATTTCCTTCAGGGATGGACTGTAAGCTATAAGCCAAATAAATCCATTCCTCCTCAAGTTGTTTTATCAGCAACAGAAAACAAAACTAGAACAGGATATCTACCTTGTGAGTTGAAGTAGAAATCAAGGAGTCAATACATGTAAAGGCCTTTATAAGCTCCAAATGTTAGCTGCTATTCATCAGCAAACCCTTCTTTCTTTCTTTGGTATTTTTTTTAATACAATATTTTTCTGTGTTGCTCTGGCTGTCCTGAAATTCACTCTGTAGACCAGACTGGCCTTGAACTCAGAGATCCACCTGCCTCTGCCCCCTGAGTGCTGAGATTAAAGGCCTGATGTCACCTGTCATCAGTGAACCTTTTCAATACTGACAATAAATCTGACTTTCATTAGAGAAAGGTACAAATTCCAGAAATAGAATCAATTCTTCAATGTATCTGACTTTTCATCAGGAATTCCTGTTAGACCACCTCTGATTTCCATGTCCAAGGTGTTTTTCATAACCGGGACTCTGATGAATTCATTGTTGTGGCAAGATATGTTATCTGAGTTCTCAATTTTATATGAAGAAATTGGCACAGGGACAGCTCATTTGACAAAAGAATGAACCAATGGTACTATAAAGCTATCTGTGTTGTAAGTCACAAGCTTGGGGTCACATGGAGTGACCCAGAGTTAAAGAACAAGAAATTAAGATTCAGGACAATCTAAAAGAAATAAAAAAAAATAGCATCAAGCCTAATGACATCAAGGGCAGTTCTGCTTCTAAAGACTCACTTAGCATCCGAGTTCCTTACCTAGGAAATGCCAAATGAATACAGACTTCGTAAGTTCTAATCGCTAGTAATGAAATGTCATTCCTTTTTATTATTTCTTTTCGGGGAGAAGCACGGAGAGCAGACAGAGCTAGATATGGGCCAAAGTTGGAACACTAGGATTCTGACCTCAAAGGAGCCGAACTGGCATCTTGGGAAGAAGCAGATGGACATGTAGGAAGCTTGGAGGATGAGGCAACAGCTCAGTTGTTCAAAAATGCTTGCCACACAAGCCTGAGGACTTGCATTTGAACACCAGAACTGAGTTAAAAATGCCAGGCATGCTGGCATGTGCTTGCAAACCCAGGCTGGGGGTGTGTAGACAAATGGATAGCCCGAGCTCAGGGGCCAGCCCACAGAGCATGCGTGGTGGTCTCCAAGCCAGCGAGAGATCCTGTTTGAGTAAACAGAGTGGACAGCTCCTAAGGAACAATACCCCAGGTTGTCCTTTGGCATCCACAGGCCCACACAAGCAGCCTCTAACCTGAAAAGCATGTCGCAAGGACTCAAGAGTTCCATCACCTTTGCCCTACAGCAGCATCTCAGTACCATTTTTTCCTTGTGTAGGGGCTTGTTCCTCCTCCTCCTCTTCCTCCTCTTCTTCTTCTTGTCTGGGCTCTGGTCTAATGCTTTATTTTTGTGTGTGTGTTTGTGTGTGTGTACAGTTAGCAGCATTATATGAATTATTCAGATAGTCTTTCCCTGCCTTCCCAGTCACGATCCTCACTCTCCTAGAGCTGCTTATAAATCCAGAAATAATGGGACCATAGTACAGGAAGACAGATTGCAAGAGGGACCTCTTATCATTAAACTAGAACACAAATATATACAACAGGTAAACCAATTTTATTGCTGCAAGAATATGCCACTGAATCCAGTTAAGCATCCAACCAATTTGACTAGGGTTGGGGGGGGGGGGGTTGGCGCTTGAGTTGGAAATAAATCAGTTAAACCAGTTGGCTTAAATTGACTGGTCATTTCAGCCCGAAACACTTAGCACTGGGTAGATATAGCCTTAGAGAGCTTCCGAAATACAGTTCCCATAGCAACTGTGCAAAAGCGGCAATAGAAGCATTGCATGTGGAATTTATTTTATCTCCTTTGCCTGACTTCCTTTAGTTCCCTCTCATATTCCCCTAGGCTCTGGCCATCTGGGCATGCTCTTTTTTTTTTTTTTTTCTTCACAGGAAAGAGATCCATTTAAAATGCTCTTTCTTACCTGGGTTCTGAAGGACAGACTGAGATTATCGTCCACAATTGTGAGCATCCGTCCATTGAGTCGCTAGTGAAATCCTCTCTCACCTGGCCCTGTTCTCCCTTAACCTTTCCAAGTTTCCTGTGCTACAGGATTGGGGAGTTGATTGCAAGAGGGATTAAGATTTTTAGCCTCGAGACCTGTTCTAGGTGACTTCTCCCAGGAAGAGGCTCATCATTTTACACACTGCTGCTCCGATTACTCCAACAACCTCAAAGGAAGAAATCCAGCCTCAAAGTTTCACTTCACTGTTCCCATCACCTTTCTTATCTCCACCCAGAGAGATGACTTAGAACCGTCAGTGTTTGGCCAATTCACAGAGTGATGTCATTCAGCCTCCTCTATTGATCTTTGTGTGACACAAATGTCCATCTTCTGATTCCCAAAAAACGTCTTCATTAGCACCTCACTGAACTTCCTTCTTTAAATAAACACGTGACAGAGCGTAGCAGGCTGCTTCAGCCAAGCCTACTTCATGACGTGTGGAAGACCTGATTTCTCTAATTAACAAAACAGCACATCTCCTTAGGAATTGCCTCACTACTATTTTTGATTCTTACCGGAAGGGGTGGTTCTGAATCACACAAGCAGTTACTGTCTCTCTTAACTATTCCTCCTAGGCTATACATCTAATTTTCATAGCCAATGTCTTCCAAAACATCCCAAATTTCCTTTAAATTTATGCCCAAACAAGAAAGCCATAAAAGCTCCCTTTTCCATCAGGCATGGTGGTACTTGCCTTTAAGAATCTGTCCTTTCTGAGACTTATACTCCAACCAAGGACCATTCATGGTGATAACCTAGAACCCCTGCACAGGTGTAGCCCATGGCAGCTCAGTGCTCAAGTAGGTTCCCTAGTAAGGGAAACAGGGACTGTCTCTGACATGAACTCAGTGGCCTGCTCTTTGATCACCTCCCCCCGAGAGGGGTGCAGGACACCGAGGAAGACAATGCAGCCAGTCCTGATGAGAACTTATAGACTAGGATTAGAGGGAAGGGGAAATCCTCAGTGGACTTGAGGAGGGGCATGGGAGGAAAGGAGGTAGGGAGGATAGGATTGGGAGGGGACTAGGAAGGGAGCTACAACTCAGATACAAAGTGAATAAACTATAATTAATAAAACAATAAATAAATTAAAAAGAGAATCGTAGGATACGGGATATAAAGGCAGGAGGATCATGATTTCAAGGTCATCCTCAACTACATAGTCCTTGAGGTCAGCCTAGGCTACATGGTGACCTTTTTCTTAGAAATCATCTTCTTTAACTAAAATAGTTTGTTCAGTGTACATTCAAAGCACTTTGCCAATTATAGTTGCCTATAATAGCTCCTGTCATGTGTTTAGGCAAGTCAAAGCCTTCCTCTTTGATCTCCACTTCAATCCATAGCTCATGTTCAAGCTAATTTTGAGCATATCAGCATGCATATTAGGTAGCCCTTGGTTGTGTTTATATTATGATATGGCCTCTGTCTAATAAACCATAACAAAAGTCAGTAGCTTAAAACAATAAACTATTCTCATCCCCGAGGATCTGTTGAACTATTTATCTATTAATTACAGGGCTGGAGATTGAAGCCAGGGTGACAGTCACGGTAGAATAACACTCTACCATTAAGCTATATCTCAGCTCTGGAGTCCATGGTAATAAGTGGGCTCAATTGATCTAAAATGCTCTGATGTTCTGCTTCATGGTAAGGGTTATATAGGGTTGAGTCCAGTTTGAAGGGGCAGCAGTCACTTGAGGGAATGTTCTTATTCCTGGCCTGGCCACAGAAGTAGAAAACAAAATGCAACAAACAAAAACAACCCAAGTATATAATCACACTAAGGCTTCAGGTCAAATCATACTTACTAAAATTCCACGGCTGAAGAAAAGTGTGTGTGAACAAGCCCAAGATCAGCCTGAGCTGAGAGGTAACTCTGCCACTGCGGAAGTGGGTAGGAAAATGAGTATCTGATGAAGACAATGCAGATTGGCACACCGCTCTCTGCACGTGTAAATGCTCACTTCCCTTGTAAATATGCTCTACCCACCCACTTATGTAATAGCCTCCTCCTTGAAGTCCTTAAAACATAAAAAAAAGCCAGGGCTGCATTTGCTTTAATCATTGTTTTTCTCCAACCCAGCTCCTACATTAATGACTGAAAGGTAACTGAACCCAGGTTTAATATGTATCTATTATTTCATTGCATATTGTAATATCGTTAATTTCCATAGGAATCACCAAAAATTTAAGCAGAAGGTGTGCGGGTTTCACATACATCTTCTTGCCACTGTGCATAGCACAACTCCTGCTGTAATGAACAGCTCCTACTGGAATGGGACATTTGCTATGATTAGTAAACCTGCATTGACAAATAAATACTATCACTAAAAATCCATAGTTATGCTTAGTATTGTATATAATCTGGGTGTTGATAAATTTAAAATGGTCTATACCCACCACTATAACACCATTTTACTGCCCTAAAAAAATTGTGTTCTCAGATTGTTTTGTATCCCTTTCTCCATAGCCCCTGAAAATACTGATATCTTTACTGTCCTCATAGTTTTGATTTTTCTAGGATGCCATGTAGCTGGAGTCAGATAATATGTAACCTTCTTAGCATGACTTCTCTCCTTTAATAAGACACATCTAGGTTTCCCCTGTGTTTCATCAAGGCTCAATAGTTCATTTATTTTTAGTGATGAGTAATATTGGAATACCACTCCAGACAGTGATAATCACCTGCATGTACCAGCTTGTTTAGTCACCTACTGATGGAATAAAGCTGTGATAAAATTCCACCTGCAGGTTTTATGTTGATCTAATTCGTCATCTCTTTTGGTGAAGTAACAAGGAAAATGCATCTTCTAGCATGTATAGTAAGAATAAGAATCTGCCAAACTGTCAACCAGTATATCTACTGTTCTGCATTGCTAAAGCAACCAAGACAGTTCTTGTTATGGCTTGCTCCCATGTGGGGTGTCAGAGTTCTGAATTTTGCTCATTTTAATAGATGCAAGGTGATGTTTTATTCTTTTAATCTGTATCTCCAGATGCCATATGTGGTAATATGTCATTGTTTATAGCTATTTGCAACCTGCTTCATACTTTCACCCTACAGCTAGTGCAGCAACGGGATTAGAACCTGTGAGACTATTTTTGGGATGATATGGGTGAGAGTGGCTTCAAGAATACCACGAGTTTGAGGTCAGCAGCCAGTGACTATTTGCAAATTCCTAGAGGCAAACAGCTATACAGCTGTGTAGGGGTGGTTAATGGAGATGGCAGAGTAAGGATTTTTATTTAGATTTCAAAACCCAAAGCATTAGAAAATGGGACCTGCCTCAGAGATATTCTTGGGTGTCATTTGAATCTATTCAAGGACAAAATGTTGGCTCTCCATTTTCACCTTTGTAGAAGTAATTTTGCAGTAAGTATAGTACACTTGGTCATCGTCTCTTAACAATGCACCAGCTGTCATTTCCTCATCTTGACAATAGACTGTGTTTTTCTTTCCACCTTGTCTTCTTTATGACACAAATTGCAAATATCTCCTTGGGAGAACATTTGAGTAGCATAATGCCAACTTGAGGTGTCTTTGATGGGCTGTAGCACAATCATGATCACCTCTCATAGCTGTATTGTTGATCAACTTGTACAAATCCCTGCCAGGGTTTTGTTCATATGGAGAATTTTAGGTCTCCTGGAGAGCTCTTAGCTGAAAGCCATTACAGTCATGGCATGGGTTTGAAGGTTAAGACACATCTGAGTTGAATCCTAACTGACATTTTATTTCTTTGTAACCTTGAAAATATTTCTTAACTACACAGAGCCTCAATTCATTTACCTGAGAAACTCACCTTCAGCAATTTTCTTTTAAAAGGGAAAAATACTGCTAATAGTGTACTTATGGAATAGATATAGAATATATTCAACAAGTATATTTTATGTAAAATGTACTTGCTGAATATTGATGCAGATTGTACCCATCCATTCATTCTTCTAGCCCTGACTCTTACAAATGACTGCTTTGTACATTACACTTCCATTTTTCTCTGTTATATCTTTCATGCATTCATGTTTTAAATTTTTTATTCAACATTAAATAAACCAGTCATTATCCAATCAATAAACAACCATAGGTTTTATATATATACTTCTCTGAGTCCCGTAAATATTTATTTTTGAAATAAGCTAGAAAATGTATAACTTTGGGTTTTTTACTCTAGAGAGAAAGAAACTTAATCTCTCTCTAGCCCAGTTTTCAGCTGAGGATAATTGCTCTCCCCTCACCAAATATTTGACAATACCAAAGACATTTTGTCTATTGTCGTGATATGGTGGAGGACATAGTACTTACACCTTAAGGAAGCCTAATTACTTCCCACTTTCAGGGAAGACAAAAGCCTGGGTTATTTCTCTGTATTCTACATTGCACAGGGCAACTCCTGTCCCCACGGAAGCATTTTCTGGCCCCAAATTTAAGTAGAACCATAATGTGGTAAGCAGAGCCCCAACTGGACATCTCTCGTAACCAAATCAAGCTTCCAGTGCTGGCAACGGATTACTTCTAATTGGGTTGATGGCCAAAGCAGTCTCAAGGGAACCACAAAACAATTCAGGCTACTGCTAAGACTATAGCTTGCTCTCCACAGACTGACATCACGGCCCTATTGCTGAAGACAACACCCACACGATTCATTGAACACAGCCTTCCCTCTGAAGAGCCTGATGCCAGGGGCAGATGTCACCCTTCAATAACCTACTCCTTTTTAGACATTCCCTTGTTCTGCTCCAATGTTTTTCCTTTGTTATGCTTTTTAAGGTACAAGAGAAGTCTTTAAAAAACAAGTAAAACAACAACAACAACAACAAAAGAAAATCTAGGCATGCTGAGGAAAGGGACAAACAAGTCTTTTGTGAAGTTTCCATTACAGGCACCCTTGGGTTTTAATCAGGAACAGTCTCTATTCCTCACTTCAACTTTAGTTTCCTGAGAAACACAGGTGCCCACAGAAATAACCTGGAAAGGGCCTCGGAATTTGTTTAATGTCACTGCCTAATCACTTTCCTAAATGTCACTGATTCGAAGTGCTCTTTTTACATTAGGTTTCTCTCTTGCTTCTCTTTAATCCCAGGTAGGAGACCCCTGATGAATCTTCAAGGAAGAACAGACCTTTCTCCTGCCAGACTGCACCTGTCGTTTCCTCTGGTCTTCTGGGACAGGCTCCAGGCAGGAAACACTCAACAGATCAGGTAGCATTCCTCTTTCGGTAAGGAACACTGTCATCTTTGACAGCTGCAATTCCTTTATTTGCTGAAAATTGGAGTTTTATATATCTTTATGCCTCTTCTGCAATCCTGGCAATGTACCTGCTCTTTGACTTCGAACTCACGTCTCTAGGAACATCCAAGGATAAAAGCAAGACCTTCCAAGCCTCTCAGTTCTCTCAAAACATCCCACTGGCAAACAGGTCTTTATCTATTCTCCAACCTCAGGTCTTAACCAAGGCTTTTATTCTATGTGTATTTCTCCAACCCACTGATAGATAGACTTTGGTATTGTATTTAAATGTGCCATAAATAAAAATAGAGTATAATCCACTCTTTGGGGCTTTAGCATAACAGGAAAAGTACGGATGAGGGTGGTTAGGACAGCTGTAGAGAAGCTTAATCTCTTCATTCTTTTCCTCAAGACCTCACCTTTACACTGTATTAAATATGGATCCATCTTTCTGTTGTCTTGGACTTGTGGTGTAATATGTTGAATGCATTCTTTCTCTTGCACTTCTTTTGGTAAAATGATTTTTGTTTAATAACATTGTGTGAAGATGGCAAGCCTCAGCATGAGAGCAGGGCAAGGCTTTCCTCAAACAGTCGGCTCCACCGCTGTGCTCAGCATCAAATGATGCCAATCTGTGGGCCTCAGAGACGGGCAGGATCAGTGCCTGCTTTTCTGTGAGTTTTACGAAGATGTTTCATCTCACTGCTAATGGAGGGAGTGTAAATTAGAGCAGCAATGAGCTAAAAAGATAAAGGAATCAAAACATTTCATCCCAATAAATGAATGTGTCATACAGGGAAACAGCAGGAGCAGAAAAGCAGAGCAAGAGAACTGGGAGACAGAGAAAAATATAAAATAACAACAGCATGTTATTCCCCATCACGGTGATTTTGAGCATAAATGAGTTAAACCTCCCAATCAGAGAAAAGAATAGCAGAATACATAAGAACTCAAGACACAACTGCCTTCTGTGCAAAAGAAACTCACTGTATACTTAGAGTCACAGGCTGCAGACAAAGAAGTGGGAAAGATAAGTTGTGCAATGGTTATCACAGAGCAGCAGTGAAGGCCAGAGTTCCATCAGCAAAACAGACTTTAAGACTGCTACCAGAGACAAGGAGAAGTATCATATAATCAAAAAAGGTACTTCATTACCAATATAAAACAATTATAATGTGTATATAAGTATGTATGTGCTCAACATCAGACTGAATAAAGTAAATGTTGACAGGAATTAGGGGAGAAATAGATAATGAAATAGTAATAGGAATCTCTAATGCCCTGTTTTTAGCAATGGAGGGATGAGACAAAAACTCATTAAACTTTAGCCCAAAAGACTTAAGCAGAGTCTTGAGAACATCCCATACAGAGCAGCAGAAAGTCTTAAGAATACAGAGAGTATTTTTAGGAAAGGTCATCTATTAGGTCACAAAACAAGTCCTAACAAGTTTTGGATGATTAAAATTTTATCAAATACTTTTCCTGAACACAATGGCAAAAAAAAATTAGACATCAGCAACAGGGAAATTTTAAAAGGCACAAATAGAAGAAATTAAACATTTTTTTGAGCAACCAAAGAACCGAAGAGAAACCAGCAATTCAAATTTTAAGATGCCTTGTGGTAAATGAAAATGGAAGCACAATATTCCCAAACCCAAGTAATCATTAGAGGCAATCTTCTGTTGCTGAATAAAGCTTACATGCAGAAAAAATAGGGAAGAAATCCAATGTCATATCTGAGGGAACTAGAAAAAGTAAAGAAACAAATCAAAGTCAGTAGAATAGAGAAATGTGAGAAGAAACCCATGAGCTAGAGACAAACAGAGCTATAGAAAATGTTTTCTAAACAAAGAGATGAGATTTGGAAAAATAAACAAAACCAGAAAAGGTATTCGCTCTTGCTACTTCTTTACAACCTAGGCCACAGTAATTAGGAAATTAAAGAAATATAAATCATTCATGGAGAATTTTAAGTACTCTATCAGAAATCTACCAGAACTCATTAATTCAGTAAAGTTGCCCAATGTAAAACGCAACAAACAACATGGTTGCATTTCTATACAATAACAGCAAACTATTCAAAAGATGAACCAAGGAAAACAATGTCGCTTCTAATACCATCAAAAATAGTGAAATATTTTTGAAGAATAGCATAAGCAAGGAATTAAAAGACTTATGTTCTGAAACTCGAAACAATAATTGAAATAAATTAAAACAGACATAAATACTTAGACATTCTGTGTTCATAGATTGGAAGGATGGACATTACTAAAATGACTATACCGCTCAGAGTGACACACAGTTTTCACTATTTTTATTCATGTTCTAATGACTCATTTTTACATAAATAAGTAAAACATGCCTCAGATTGGACCATTTCAGTTTCCAGCTGATAACTATTCTGCCAGTAAGTGAAATTCATTTTGAATAGAAGGTCCTAGAATGGGATCCATGATGTAATCTTATAGTCAAGAATCACCTCAGAGGTCAACAAAAGTACTGTTTTAGAATCTCCACTCCCTTTTTGAGTAATATTTGAGGAAAGCATGAGAGGCCTCCTGACATTAGTATTTAATAAGACAAAAGTTACCTAATATGTAGCCAAGTCTGAGAGAAACATTCTCGGAAGAAGTACAGGAATACATGTTATGTTTATTGGGGGGTACTTTTGGTAAATGATTTAAGGCAATCAAAATGTATGTTATTACTTTGTGCATACTGTGGCATTTCTATAGAACAATACAATTAAGCCAAAAGAAACAAAACAGATTTTTATATAGCTAAGTGGACATATTGAAAATGCTTCCAATGAAAAAGCAAGACAATTATTTTATGTAAAGCTCATTAAAATTTATGGAAAATAAATATAAAGACAACAATGCTATGTATTTTGCTGTGCATTTGCATAGGGTGACACATTTGAATATAAAAATACATAAAAGATGAAATGATACATTAGCCAGATAAATAGAGAAGAATTGAGAGAAACATCAAGAGGAAATCAGGGTCTTCAAGTAAAATATTGATAGTTTGCTATGAGCATAGAGGGTGAAAACCTCAATTCTGCATATTAAGTTAAAAACAGAAATCACCAGCCTGTTGATAAACTCTGAGAAGAACAATTTTGATGAACTTCTTTGGCTAGAAACCAGAATTTAAGAGATAATATAAGGTAAGATTAACTTCCTTTCATTTTTAGAAAGAATGTTCACTCCAGAAGAAATCAAAGGGGCAAGGTACCAAAAATACATAGAGAAAAAGCTTTTCTGTGGGGCTATTGAACCAATGAGAGAAGGAAGAAAATCTATAGAAAGAGGCAATTGATGACAATGAACTCATTCGGTGAAGGTAGGGGGAGGGTGTTTGGATCCATAAGCAGGCATCTCTAGGGCCAGCCCCAAAGGGACCTGACAAGCCAGATATCAGGCATCTGTGAAGCCACCTATGGACCACCTGGAACCACCTACGCATGCTCTGGGTCGCTTTATAAGAGAACTCAAAGCTCATCCTCTCTCTCTTTCTATCCTGCCTCATCCAGAGACAGTCACTGCGGCCCCCTCCCCTTTCCCTTCCCTCTTCCCTTCTCCCTTACGTGGAACCAGTCCTGTGGCGTGATTTGTGAACCCGCCTGTGTAACTCTCATCCCGCAGGATTTCTGTCAGAGAGGAGCAGAAATCCACACAGCTCTTGATATGCTTTCTGAGATCACCCCAGACATAAAATCTATGTGAGTCATACCTCCCGCTTTTGCTTTACAACAAAGAAATGGGTCACCGAGAAACATATTGGATTCCACACTCTCTTCCTTGTGGACTCATGGACCTGAGTGAGTCTTGGGAATCTGTATTTTAACAAGGTCACTGGGTAATGTTCATGCCCCATAGAACTGGGTCGCACTAATTTAAGACATAGGAGAAGAGAATACTTTTGGGCAAGAGTAAGAATGTTTCTTTTGTGGTGGGTAAAAAGCTTTAAGGATAGATGGATGGGCAGATGATAGACAAGTTAGACGGACAAACCGACCACAGGTGATGGATAATAAACTTGAAAGATAATAGATAGATGATAGAAAGAAAGACGGATAGATAACTATAGATTAGCTAGATGATAGACAAAAATAATGGTAGATTTACTAATTAAATCTGGAAATCTGGCCTCAAAGCTTGAAAAAAAAAGCTCTCTTAGTGTAACTCTGATAGATACTGTTCTAAAGTAGAAAACTGTAGATACAAGTTTGAGCTAAATGTTTCATGAAGCTTCTCATGGTGGATCAGTGATCGTCCATCCATTACAGCAGGTCCTTTCAGGATGAAGCAGGGACACAGATCAGACTATACCTGGAGAGCAGCAAGAACTTTTCAAGAACCATTGCAAAGGAGGGAACTTTTCTACAGGCTGGCCCTGTGTGAGATGAGGATAGAGAGGTTTGGGAAAATGAGAGCATTAGGAAAACTACTAATGTGACATAAGCCCCTACTCTGTGTCACAAATGTGCTGTATCTCTGCTAAAATCCCGTTTTCCTCCACACTTGCTCACATTGTCCCATCTGCCCAGAAAATCCAGTTTATTATTTAGGAGTCATCTCAAGAATCATGTTTAGGACCATCTCAGAGATTTGTGCTTTCTCCTGTGATGTGTCCAGGGCACCAAGATTAAGCCTGCGCTGCCCTGGATGCAGCCCTGCCTCTACCCCAGCCTAGTAGCTTTGACATCACATTGTAGATTTTCAAATAAACAACCACTGGTTTACTAACAAGGTAATAAGACGAGTGATAATTAGAAATAAGCCAATCTGTGAATGTCATCGAATGTCATGGTTGCCCTCATGAGGAGCAGACAGAAAGAAGTATTCAGAAGTAGGCATGATCACTACTTGAGTAGCCTGGAAGCATGTGCAGCCATTTGTCTGTCATCTCTGAACCAGGAGGTCTGGGTAAAGAGGAACCAGCAGACACAATTCTATGCGTGGTAATTTGGAAATGATCCAACCATTGCTAAGGCAGTGTGTAATAATCTTTCTCATTGCTCAGAGCAAAATATCCAAGGAAACTGAATTTCAAGATAATTATACTTGCTATTTTATGATACCAATAAGAAAGAAAATCCTATAAGTGTAAAGGGACTTCTTTTCAGAAACAAAACAGATTTCTGGTTAGCTGAGTACCATCATTGAGGAATTTCCTATCACATCACCATTCTCATGGAATACTGGGCACACCTTTATATATTTCTACACCATTCTAATTATACATGATAGGCCTGATTGTTCCATTAGTGTGATTATTAATTATAAAACATATAGTAGCAAAATCCCTGATTTTTCAAATGAAAGCTGTGAAATCATAGACTGTCAGAGAACACATTAACCCAAAAATCTCATTTTGGCAGACAACCTCAGGAAGATACTACTAACTTGATTTAAACTTTATATTCATCTCCTTAGTGACTTAACATACAAAAACAGGTGTTGAATACACAGATGTTATGACACCGCTGCAGACATCAAGGATTTCACAATCTTCCTAAAAACAAACCCATATAGAGTATATTTTGGTTTCAGTCTTTGGAGGACAGTTTGACAGTACTTAAGTTTTTAAATAAGTTACCTTGGTCCTCCAATTAATTCTTGGGAATTAATCCAATGGCAACAAACTTGGAGGAAAGTGACGTTTTATCTGTAGAATGTACTCCCTTTAAGAATGCTACTTAATTTCAGAATAAAGTAGAGTTTATAATACCTTGACCTATTGCAGTCACTCAAATGTATGTGGAAGAAAATATTAACATAGAAAGATGACCATGGTACACTGTTAAACAATCAAACAGAAGATCCCACTGGACTTCAGAGATCATGAGTCTATTTTTGTAGTATAGTGTTTCTTTATGCCTAGAATAATATCTCAAAGTGTTAGCAGTAGACACTGCTCTTTTCCTCTTGGGTACATTTTCTAAATGTTTGGCAGTGCATACACATTTGCTCCAAAATGAAAGAAAAACAATAAGATATCCAAATTTCAAGGAGGCACTTGGGTTCCAGAATAGCTGATCTACCCATGTGGGGGTCAGAGCACTTGGAAGTCTGACTTGGACTGCCACAGTCACACATAACCCACTGAGCATTGTCTATGTGTAAAATAGCATAGAGGAAAATCTAGAACAAAGGGTCTATTTTTCTAAATCTTAGTGAAAAGGAAAAGAAATGAACATGTCAGAGTGAACGAATGCATTCTAGGTCATATGAGGGCACAACTCTGCTCGCAGATGGGCGCTGACACTGGTGGTGGGCCCTGAGTCCCTGCCAGTTTCCAAGGCAGCTCCCACATCACCTCACACTTCGTTGTGTCCCACAGTGTGTGTTTTGATGAACCTGATTCTCTGAAAATAGGTAATTCAGGCATCTGTGCATGCTCCTTATTAGGCAGAACAGTAAGTTACCCAGAACATCGAAGGTAAACAAGCACTTAGTGGTTATTTGATTGCACTAATCTTTGTCCTCCACAACTTCCAAGCTATTAGGGAGACATCAGCATGACATCAAAGGGAGGAACTGAGACAAATTCAATGGGAATACTGCACCAAAGGCAGAGTGGAAACAATACTTGCCTCGCAGAGACTTCTAGGCTCTCAGATAGATTAAATTGGAATAGAACAAGCACATGCATTCCTCTATTTATTTGTGTGGCAGAAGGCATCTTATTTTATATAGATCACATAGCCATCATTGATGATGTATTCTATTTTTAACATGTCACACCCTAGCAGAAAGAGCATCTGGCTTCTTGAAGGGCACAATGCAGTCTAAGGAGACATAAGAAAGGAGGGAGAATGAAAACATACAGATATCCTGCTGGAACCTTCTTTCATTTGATCTTTGCATTCTCTTGAACCCCGTTCTCAGAATTTTCAGTGTTACTATGGATTTGTGCTTCAGATGGACAATCAGAGGTTGACTGTCAGAGTTAGAAACATAGAAGCCCATACCTGTGTACTTGGCAGCAGAGACAGATTTTAGACCCAGACCTGTCAGACTCCAAGCTTGTGATTTGTCTGCAGCAGGCTGCTGTTTCAGAAGACCATACGGCATGTGTGTCATAATGCCAGGTTAAATAGAAAGGGATGTAGAAATCCTGAATGGCAGGACATGAATTGCCACTTAGTTCTGAAAGTAAGTGGCAAGTCTGCCTTAAGTTAGGTTGTGGTAGGCGTTTATACATTGGTACCAGCAATGCCTGAGAGATGTCATGGTCAAACAGGGTAAATCTAATTACTCAGTGAAAGTGACCTTCAGCAGTGTCATTCTCTCTGGTGCTGATGACCTGCCACATACAGATGGAAGCCAATGCCTATGAGACTGGTCCTAAGTCAATCATGCTTCATCCTTCACTTAGGTTTCTGCTCATTCTTGAATGCCTCCTTCCCCTGACTCCACACCCCACCCTTGTGACTCATATTCTATGGTCCTATCACTAGAAGTTTGTTTAATTTGGGGACTGGTTATGTTAAGCCCACCAGGCAATAAGACCACTACCACAATTTTTTAGCCAAATTTTAAGCAAGTTTTATTAAATACCGGGCAGGTCCATGCCCATGATTTCCAGAAAATGGCTCAAATTGTGTTATTTTGGTGCTTATAAAGGCAAAACCCACAAGGCTACATACTTCCCACCTTCTTCCAGTTGTGGGAGAGCATTCATTGTGATATACTTCCTGCCTACATACCTCTCACCTTTGTGTAATTAAACAGATAATGTGCAGTTGGGGCAACCACCCTTTTACAGAAGTGAAAACATCTGGCTTGTTATCTTAGATGAACAATAGTCCTCAGTGTTCTAGAAATTTACTTGTCCTTGGGCAAGTAGGACTTATAGGTTAGAGGCATTATTTTATAGATCTGTTAAGTTCAGTACTTTAAACTTAAAACATAACATTAACCATCACAGATATTGGTGGGGTAGACATGTCTCTTATTTTGTGTTAGAGAACTAGGACTGAGCTCAGGGTACCCAATTCCTTGCTGGCCTCCAAACATGCAGTAACTTCTCTTCTGAGTGTTATTGTTTTTCTCCATTTCATTTCTGGCCTTCTAAAGGCCATTTTATTTTTTTCCAGATGCTTAGACCATCTTGATCTTGAAGGCTTCTGTTCTGAGAGAAATGCAGTGTCACAGTTTTCCAGACTTTAAATTCTCATCAAATCTTAGGCTCCATTGTCACACTCTCTTGGGGTCTGTAAGGTCACTGCTTGGGCTTAAAATCATGGGAATACAATATCGATCTAGGAGTTAATAGAGTTCAATCTCAAATCTCACCCAATTCAATTTCTTATTCTGGACTATTTATTTGAAAGTTTGGTCTTATGTTGAGTTAAAGTCAGCCTCTCCGCTATTGCTTGCTCAGTTCTTCCAGAGAGGTTGTACAACCTACCACAAGCTATATTTTGAATTTTTTCTAAGAGAGTTGATGGCCCTGGTTGGAATGGGAAGCTTTTTGTAGAAGGCTTCTTCTGAAAGCACGTTGTAGGCAATGTTTTCCAAGAATCTTTTTTTTTTTTTTAATTCCACCATTCCATTTTCTTTCTTAGGAGGTGTTTGAGAGTTTTTTGTTTGTTTTCTACAACCTGACAGCACAAAGCTCCGATGGCCCTATCACCAGGCTGAGCTTTGATTAACCAGTGCTGCCATTATTTGTATGCTCTGTATTCACATGCCAGAGGCTGCAAAACTTCTCAGAAATTGTATCTAGTGGCTCACGATAACATCCCAGAATTGTATACTGGACAGTTTGAACTGTCCTTTGCACGGCAGGAATTACATACCAGGAATCTACATACAAAGAAACTTTTCCAAACGTGCTCATCCCCAATATTCAATTGCTCTAATTTTGTCTAAAGAGTGAATTCATTCACACCTCTGCCAACCCTTTCCCATGATAATAATTGTAGTTAGACTCTCAGGCCACATATAACCTTCAGTGAGATGTCTTCTGTGATTATTTCTTCCAGTTGGGGCCCATCACCCAACAACCTGTGAATCAGCTAACTCAGCTCTGAATCTATTAATGGACTAATTCACTGATGCAGTCAGTGCCCCCCATGATCCAGCTATGCTTTTCCAGAGCCATTGGCTGGGACCAAGCGCTGAATACAGGAGCCTTTTGGAGTGGTACTTCTCAAAGCTGTAACGGATCCATAGCATCCCTCATCTTCTCTTTTCTCCTGTCTCCTCACACCTCCTCAACACTTTCCCTCTCTCTTTTTTTCTCTTACTGCAACTGGCCTGTCATTGCTGAAGTGGCACCCTGCTAGGAAGCAGGGAAGGATATTAGGACTCATGTCCTCACTGGTTGGTTTTTACTTCTAATGAGTTTATTCCTAGACGTGCCGAGTTTAGTGGTAACTTTTTGTTGTTAATACAGAACGACGGGTGCACAGATAATTTTGAATTGTGTTAATGCTGTGAAAAGCAAATCAGCCCTGTTGGCATAATACCCGATTTAAATAATGAATTAGCAGCATATTAAGTTTCACTGCCCTTGTTGAAAGTGTAAATCTGAGATCAAGATATGTTCTTGTGAAGAATGATGCCCTAGTAATCCCAACTTTGCTTCATTCTCTTATTGAAGAAAAAAAAAAAGCAAATTAAGCCTCTTTGGGTTATCTGATCAAATTCCCAAGGATAAAAGTATTACACTATAAATATCTTTATAAGTTGACACAATCATGACAATATATCCTGTGATTCACAAACAATGGTTTAGAGTGTTAATTAAAATATATCCTTTTTATTTTGGTTTATTTTCTCTGAATTATGAGCATAAATCTACTAGAGACCAATTCTTTCCAATAGAAAAAATGGCAAAAACTAATATTAGAAAAAAAATAACTCATGTTTCCTTTTTGATTCCTCCACTACCTCTGAGCCTGCTGTGGACTCTACTCTCCCACATGGCATCTTCTGGCCCTTTAGCAGCAAAGCCAGGCCAAGGCTAACTCTTTTCTTGACCAGCGCTGATACTATCCCCTTATAGTTAGAAACAACTGTATGATTAGAACTGAGGCTCAATGAGATTACATGATTCATCCATGTTTTCAGAATTTACCGTGAGTGAGCTAGAGTCAACACATAAAATTTCTGGTCTAAATTAGCAAAATAAAGGGTATTGGCCTGATTCAGCTCATACCTGTGGATGTTATTCTTTTTGAGGTCAACAGGGAGCTACACTTGCCACAGTTAGTTGTTTCCAATGTACAGCACATATTTAATCTACCTCTCCAATACCCAGTAACACTTGAAGTTTGGGATTTCCACCCCTGGTCTAATTGGACAGCCCTGGGCTTTGAAGCTAGGCAGAGAAAGATCTCTCTAGATTCTTCCAATGACTACCAATGTGTACACTGGGGGAATCTCCAAGCCCATTTCCTTCACACAGGGAGGAACAAAACTTGTCGAGCTGCTGCAAAGGCTACAGGAGAGTACCTGTAGAGTCCTTGGTGTTGTGTAAATAAATATGCTTCTACTGATCACCTCCCTCATGGCTTCTTTTTGTGGAAACCTTTCACATATTCTCTCAGTGTTGAAGATGCTGTCCCCCGAGAAGTGTTGGTTGAGATGGTTTTAATTGCTACTATAAGACGATAGTGACTAGAGTGTTCCTCGAATTCATTCCCACGGAGGTATGGAACTGAAAGACACTAGGTGCCACCCTTGGCATGTGAGACAGTCCTCCTGCTTCCTTCTGATAAATTGTAACAGAAATGTTCAACAGATGCTTTTATGATCTTGGTGTCTCAACTATAGCAGAGATAGAAAAGGATGCCATAAAGGCAAGAGGCACAAAGACTGGAGAAAGATGTCCTAGGACTTGGTTGTGTTCTATCTCCATCCATTGCTTTGCTTGAGGTCTAATGGGGATGGATTTGGAGAGCTTGATGTAGTCACTGCTGTGGCAATTGGTGGGGAGATGGGTTCTGTCTAATTCTCATGCAAGAAATCCAGAGGACAAATGACGTATTGCTTTGGTGGCAACAACAGGGGTTGTGAGTACGGTCAAATTAGTCTGCATTCTCCAAGGTCATTCAAGGCAAAGATACGAGCATGTCTTTCTTGTCAAGTATATGAGCCACATAGAAACACTTATGTCAGAGGTGATTGTTTCATCCTAAGACCCTTTCATTTCATTGCCATTCTACTGATTTATAATTAAAAGTATTCCTGACTCTAAGGATGTTTAGAATTGGAAGAGAGCCTTGTACTTACTGGGGAAGCAGAAAGAAATACTAAGGAATTGAAGTAGCCAGTCATAAAGTTAAGTTTAAGAGATAAGGGACTGAGTGATTTCTACATCTGTAAATGCCATGACTTCCATAATTCTGAACTAGAGTATTCCTGATGTGTGCATTAGGTGCCAATTTTAAAAAGCATTGATAACTAGCTTAGTAATATTTCTTTTCATGTTTTTTATCCTTTCCTATAACACTTTCTCACTCTGTGAGTGGCATTCCTACAATGTCTAAATACACTACTTCCATTCAAACTCTTGCCTCATGATCTAGAATAACCAGAGATCTAGATCTAGAATTAAAACAGAGACACTAAAAGAAAGTCTAAGAATATTCTTATTCTGAGTCTTGTCAATCAGATGAGAAACAGAAGACTCTACTTCAGTGGTGACAAGAGAGGTGGTAATATCACCTAGCATACTGAATATCTCAAGTATTAATGCTCCCATTGGTGATGGGTTGGAAAGAAGGACAGGGTTTTGCAATATTGCTGGCAGTTCTTAAGTGTGGTAACAATGGTAATTATGAAGACTGTGGGATGGGTCATTGATAAATATCATTATTAGGCTTAGGTTTGTTTTTACCTAACTACCAACCAAGGGCTCACTGTGACTCCCAGAAGAGCTCTAATGACATTCAGAGAGAATGTGTTCCCTGTAGAGGAGAGCAAATATCAACTGGAAGGTAGGTGTGAGACTGAGAGGGGACAAGCTGCAAAGACTTAATTCTCAACTCTGGAATGTTTTCCAAGTTAAAGATAAAATAATTTATTTTTTTAATAAAGAATGTGACAGAGACCCAAGATGGAGACATTTGAGGCAAATGTGAACTTTGAACCTGCAGATTGTTCTAATCAGCTGGGCCTCTGAAAACAGTTCACTATTCATTGTTGCAGTGTGGCAGTAGAGTGAAAGAGAAGAAAAGAAATCACTACATGAAAAAAAAATGATTTTATCTGGAGAAAGACTACCCATGAAGGCTGGTCTACAACAGAGGGTGCGCGCACACACACACACACACACTCACACATATGGAGTGTGTCCTATATAAAGTACTTATAAAGATCCCATTGCATTGACTGTTGGCGGGGCATTGAACTTCCTTTTCCTCCCTAGCTTTGGTTCAGTTCTTCCCCTTAGAGGTGTATGCTTTTCTTTTTCTTTTTAAAAATGTGTGTGTGTGTGTGTGAGAGAGAGAGAGAGAGAGTATGGATGTGTGCAGCTATGTTTGACAGTGTTTGTAGAGTTGTTCCTGACAAGTGGCTAATAATCCGTCTGCTGTTTTGAGGCAGGGCTCCGAGTGGGCTGGCCGGTGAACCTTAGGGATCCACTAGTTTCCACCACCCAGAGCGGAGACTAACAGCACATACTGTAATGTCTGGCTTTTTTATATGGATGCTATAGATCAAACTCAGTTGCTCATACTTGTCTGGCAAGCATTTTAACAACTGAAACACATCTTCAGCCTAGAAGTGCATGCTTTCTTAATCACCAGTCTCTGCTTCTGCTATCATCTCTGTTCCTCCCTGCATTCAATTTATTGTTCCTGGATGGAAGAACTTGGAAATCCTGGTGGGGGCCTACAAAACTCAGATATCTGCTCACAAAAATAGCACGGCAGAGTCCTGCAGAAAATATAAGGTAGCTTCCCTAAGGCAGGCATCTTATGAGAGTGCTGCTTATTTTAAAGATTTACCCACATCCCCCTCAGAGATTTCAGCACACTGCCTAGGGTTAAAACTCAACTTGGATTTTTTGGAAGATACATTACCTGTTCCAAGGAAAAAGGAGATCATTAACAAAGACTCAAATGATATGTTCTGACAGAATCATAGAGAACACAACCAAATGCAGGCTTCTAGAGTGCTGGCCCAACAGCGAAGACTAAAGGAGAGGGAAGGGGAATCTTTGATCTTTGGATGCTTTTCCGTTACCAGTACTCAATGTCCTCGGGAAGACTGTGGGGATTAAGTCTGGTCTGGTGCAGGGAGTTCCTCAAACCTTGGAAAGTGAAGACCTGTAGGAAATGAAATGAAGCTGGTGTGTGTATGGCCTGTTCTGTTTCCTCTCAGGTGGGCGATGCCTTGTTCTGTTCCCTCTCAGGTGGGCCATTTCCTAGATGGCTGAATGTTCATTCCTAAAATTTTCTCATAGGACTAAACAGCAAGAAGGGAAAGAAAATAGCAGATTACTACACAGTGAAGGAATAGTCAGTGCTCGTGATAACTGAGCAAATGAATGAATGTAAACTAGTCAATGATGAGGGAAGTCCATCCAGAATCTAAGATCTCCTGGGGGCAGATGACAGAGGACTCAAGGGGCAGAGCCAACCTTCTTCGAGTTCTCTGATTCCTTGCCTTCTTTCTGTCTTTATTGCATTCAGTCCAGAGATTCAGGAGTCTGCCTAATAATTTAGGGATGGGTGACATGGTTAGAGGAATAGAGAAAGAACCAAAGATTATTTCATTCCATGCTCCAAGTTTTCTGACAAAAATAACCCCAATTGGGAGGCATTTTAGAAACTGTTAGATATTATACTTGTAGTTTAAAAATAGAGACCTATTCTTTGAAATAAAAGTTGCCCCCAAAGTCATCACAGATCATTCAATAACTGATAAAATGTTTCTATATAATTGTTCAGAGGTGTGGGAATGCTAAGCTCTACTTGATGATGCTGAAAACAGGGCTTTACTCCTTGTTTCCAAAAGTGAATGCAGGGATATTTCCATTATACAGAAAAACTCAGCAGGCGTTATGGCAACTGCCTACAATGTAGCATGAACCAGTCACTGTCACTGTGTTCTGTCAGTAGTTCATGGTATAGCAGCCACAGTATCTGTGACCCAAAGCAAGTGTTTCTCTTTGGATATGCACTTCTATATTACAGAAAATAGTTTACAGGTCCAAGCATATAGCCTGATGTTAAGGGCTTGCCTCGTATGCACATGGCCCTGAATCCAGTCACCAGTATCATTCTAAAAAAGAGTGGGAGGGGCCAAGGTCCAAAGCTACACTGGAAACCAGGAAGCTCTTGTCCCCTTTCTCAGCGTGAACTTCTATTTTTAACAACCGGAAATAAATTGTGTTAGAATTACTTGTTCTCCAAACCCTCTTGATTCATTCCTGTACTTAACTCTTTCTTTCTCCTTTTGTTCTAGATGAATTTTTTTAGTGGCTGTCTCTTTCTATTTCCGCATTAGAATCTATCTTAGTTAAACTCAACTTGTGGAAAACAGAAAATAAAATCATGAGATATGGGTAGAGCCCGAGCTGTCACTTTCTTGCATTAGACCACCATTTATAACTCTATAGGGGCTGGTAATTTTCTACCGGGGGTGATTTTGTGGCTCCTTCCATTGACATTTGGCATCACAACAGGGAGGGAGATCTAGTGGTTACACCATCGAAGTAATTGTCTGCATCGGCTTCTTCACGCTGTATAAGCAGTTACCTGACTTAACAGCAAAGCCAACACCTACTTATTACTTCTTGGTTCTCTCAGTCAGAGGTCTGACAAAATGGTGGATGTGAACCTATATTACGTTCTCGGCTTAAGGACTCACAGCAGAGAAGCCCAGAATCCAGGTGTCAGCCGGGCTGGCCTCTTATCTGGACACTCTGAGGAAGAACCATCCTTGTGTTTTCCTGCTGGCAGAAGTCAGTTTCTTGGAGATGTGATAAGTCCCCACTTCTTGATGGCTGCCAGTCTCAGTCTTGGCCCCCACTTAAGCCATACCCACAGGACCTTGCTCCCGACTCTATGTCTTCTAAGTCGAGTGAAGTGTTAAATATCTACGTGCTTTGAATCGCTTTGAATTCCTCCTGTGTTGCTAGTTAGAGACAAATCCCTTCTTTGCAAGAGCTTATATGGTTGGATTTTCCATATCTGAATTATTTCTGTATCTTACAGTTAAATATTTAGTCCTTTAATTACCCTACAAGAGTTTTTTCACAGCAGTACCTAGATTGTCTTTTTCCCCCCCTTTCTGAGTAACCATTGGATTTAACCTTGGGGAGCCATCTTTAGAAGTCTACTTATTCTAATACCCTACAGTGCACAAGACAGCCTTTTCCAACCAACAAATTTTATCTTGCTCTAAATGTCAATAACTGTTGGTCTAGGCATGTCTTTTTGTACATGGTGAAAGTATTTCCAGTTGCCCTGTCTCATAAAAAGCAGCTCCACAGCCTACAGCACTTGAAAAAAAAAATATGCTACAAGGTTTTTAATCATGGTCCAGAACTCCCATAATCCAAGAACTATTGGTTGCAAAGATTTTATCAGTTATTTGACATCTGTTGGTCCATTTATCTTTACCCACCTGCCTCTGTTAGTTTGTGTTCTTCTGTTCTTTAATGTGAATGATGCTTCACAGGAGATTTAATTGAAAATTTAGGGAATGAGGAAATTCTTTGTGTTTGGACAGAAAACCAGATTGTGAGTATTTGTATGGCTAAGATGTAAATACCTGATTTTAGAGACTTTCCTATGTTCTCTTATAGCATATTTTTGTGGCACATAGTAGCTGCCTAGTAGGTATATGTTGAATGTATAAACTTCTAAGGATAATGTAGCATGAAGAAATGTTTTATATACAGATTTAATTGGTCCTAAGACTTTATCAGAAAAAAATTGAGGTATAAAAGAGATAAAATATGAGGCTGGAAAAGATGGCTTAGTTGGTGAGGTGCTTGCCTCACCATGTTTGAGGACCTGAGTTTGATTTCCAGCATCTTCACACTAATTTGGGTATGGTAGTGTACACTTGTAATCCCAGCACTGGTTAGGCACAGACCTAGTACATTCCTGTGACTCAGTGGCCAGCCAGCCTAATCTAATTGGCAAGCCTCTGGTCCCAGTGAGAATCCTTGACAGCTCCTGAGAAACAACTGGGGTTGGCCTCTGGCCTATGCACCTGCTTCTCCCTCCTTGCTTCATATAGACATATACATATGGATGCATACACAAACATATAAATGCATATGCACACAAATGAATGTACACATATACCTGTATCCTCCTGCACATTACATACATTTGTACAAAAATACTCATGTGAGACAGGAAGGAAGTATATCTTGAGTTAGTTTTCTTTGATCTGATGTCATGTTCTTTGTGTATTTTTCAGTTACAGAAACCGCTTGGTCCAAATTTCCACTCAGTAAGATATTTCTTTCATACTCTTGAGGAACCTAGTTCATCATGAGACCTTCCTGATGGTTTAACCAGGAGGCAGATACTTCCAAAGTACTTCACAAAGCTTGTTTTGCCTGTGTACTCTCTGAACAAAGTTTAGAAAATAGTAGACCCCTTTGTGTATTTTGAGTTGCCATGTAAAATTCTTATGCATAAATGTAGTAATTGCCAAGGATGTGGTTTCTAACACATTCCATTTCTCATGTGGTATTTGTTTTACTAAACTCTTAGAGCAATAGATGAAACTCATTCACCTGTGCAGGCTCTGTCTCCAGTATTACGTCAAGAAAATCTATTTCAAGTTATCAATAGAAACAGTCCAGCTAGGACTGATTTTCTTCAAGGAAAAGGGATTTCATTTTTCCATTTAAATGAACCATAATACTTTCATCTCTGTGACATAGGTATCACCTTTCAATTTTAAAATGAATCAATGTATAGACAGATAAGACCTAGAGTGTTAAAATGAGTTTGTCCTCTACATGATAGAAAGTACAATTCCTTCAATACTACTTGTTACAGATTTTTTTGGTGCGTACGTGTGTGTGTGTGTGTGTGCGCGTGCGTGCGTGTGTGTGTGTGTGTGTTTGGTCTTCTGTTTTTGTGCCCTGTCATTCTTTTGGGAGTTGTATCTCCTCAAAGTATTTTCTACTCTGAATAGTACATAAGAGTAAAATTGATGGTTGACAAATTCTCCTTTTGTGAAATAGAAGTAAGAGAGGGGCAACAAAATATAAATTTTAACCTCAAATAGATTCAATTGGAAAGAAAAGTTCACTCTGGGTAGAAGACTTGGAAAATAATTTCTTTTTTAAAAAATTTTTATTTTATTTAAGTTTATTTATTGTACATTCCCCTCCATGCTCTCCCCCAAGGCCCTCTTCCTCCTCCCTCCTCCTTGCCCTCCCCTTTCCCCCTACAGAGAAGGGGAGTCCACCTCTCCTTGTATCAACCCTCCCCAGCATATAAGGTCACATCAGGATTGAGCATAACCTCGTCCACTGAGGCCAGGCAAGGCATCCCTGCCAGGGGAAACTGATTCGAAAGCAGGTAATAGAGTCCATGTTAGAAACAACCCCCACCCCACTCATCAGGTATCCTACAAGAAGACCAAGCTACCCTTCAGCCACATATGGGCAGGAGTCCTAGGTCCAGACTATGCATGCTCCTTAGTTGATGTCTCAGTCTCTGTAAGCCCCCATGGGTCTGGGTTAGTTGTCTGTGTTGGTCTTCTGTTCCTGTCTCCTCCAGGTTCTTCCATCTTTCCCCCAATGCTTCCACAAGAGTGCTGGAGCTCCACCCCATGCTTTGCTGCAACTCCCAGCATCTGCCTCCATATGCTGCTGGGGGGAGCCCCCCAGACAGCAGTCCAGTTAGGCTCCTGTCTGCAAGCAGAGCAGAGCATCATTAATAATGCCAGCCGCTGTCTCTCTGTCTTGGGGTGGGTCTCAGGTGGGACCAAATTATTGTTTGAACACCCCCTCAATCTCTGTTCCCTCTTTATCCATGCACTTCTTGGAGGCAGGGTAGTTTTTGAATCAAAAGTTTTGTGGGTAGATTGTTCCCTTCCCTCTCACTAGTCCTGCCTGGCTAGGAGGTGGTCACCTCAGTCTTCATGTCCCTCCCTGTTAGGAGTCTCAGCTAGAGTCACACCCATGTCCTCCCACTAGCCTGCCCCGTTGCAGACCTCCAGCTTGTCAAAGAGTTGTCCCCCCTCAGTTTCCCTTCTTGTTCCAGCTCTTTCACCACCCAGCCACTTTCTTCCCACCCTTGTTTGCCTTCCCATTCCATCTCCTGCCCGGTTCTCTCTCTTCATCTACTTCTGTTGCCTATTCTATTTACCCTTCTGAGTGACATTCTGTCACATTCCCTTGAGTCCTCCTTGTTACTTAGCTTCTTTGGGTCTGTGGCTTGTAATATGGTTGTCCTGTACTATAGGTCTAATATCTGCTTATAAGTGAGTATATACCATGTGTGTCTGTGTCTGGGTTACCTCACTCAGGATGACCTTTTCTAGTTCCATCCATTTGTCTGCAAATTTCATGATCTCCTTATTTTTAATAGCTGAGTAGTATTCCATTGTGTAAATGTACCACAATTTCTTTATCCATTCTATGGTTGAGGGGCATGTAGGTTCTTTTCAGTTTCTGGCTATTGTGGAAAAAGCTGCTATGAACATGGCTGAGCAAATGTCCTTATCGAATGGTGGAACATCTTTCGGGTATATGCCCAGGAGTGATATAGCTGGGCCTTCAGGTAGAACTATTCCTGGTTTTCTGAGAAAGCACCAGATGGATTTCCACAGAGGTTATACAAGTTTGCACTCCTACCAGCAATGTGTTGTCACTAGAGTTTTTGATCTTAGCCTTTCTGACTTGTGTAAGATGGAATCTTAGCGTCTTTTCAAATGCATTTTCCTCATGTCCAAGGATGTTGAGCATTTATTTAAATGCTTCTCAGCTATTTGACATTTCTCTGTTGTGAATTCTCAGTTTAGCTCTGTACCTCATTTTTTAATTGGATTATTTGATTTGTTGGTGTTTAATTTCTTAAATTTTTTCCTATGCTTTGGATATTAGCCCTCTGTCTGTTGTAGGGTTGGTGAAGATCTTTTCTCAATCAGTAGGCTGCCATTTTGTTCTGTTAACAAGTGTCCTTTGGCTTACAGAAGCTCTTCAGTTTCAGGATATCCCATTGATCTAAAGCCTGTGCTGTTGGTGTTCTGTTCAAGAAGTTGTCTCCACTGCCAATGAGTTCCAGACTTCTCCCCACTTTGTCTTCGAATAGATTTAGAGTCTCTGGTTTTATGTTAAGGTCTTTGATCCATTTGGATTTGAGTTTGGTGCAGGGTGATAGATATGGGCCTATTTGCATTTTTCTACATGTAGACATCCAGTTAGACCAGCACCATTTGTTGAAGATGCTTTCTGTTTTCCATTGTATGGTTTTGGCTTCTTTGTCTAAAATCAAATGCCTGTAGGAGTGTGGGTTTATTTCTGGGTCTTCAATTCAGTTCCATTGATCAATCTGTCTATTACTATGTCAATACCATGCAGGTATTATTATTATTATTATTATTATTGCTCTGTAGTATAGCTTGATATCAAGGATGTCAATACCACCAGAAGTTTTTTTTTTATTGTACAGAACTGGTTTTGGTATCCTAGGTCTTTTATTTTTCCATATAAAGTTAATGGTTGTTCTTTCCAGGTCTGTAAAGAATTGGGTTGGAATTTTGATGGGAATTGCATTGTCTTTGTAGGATGGCCATTTTTACTATGTTAATCCTGTCAATTCAGGAGCATGGGAGATCTTTTCATCTTCTAAAATTGTCAATGTCTTTCTTCAAAAACTTGAAGCTCTTGTCATACAGGCCTTTCACTTGTTTGGTTAGAGTTACACCAAGATATGTTATATTATTTGTGGCTATTGTTTAGGTTGTTGTTTCTTTCATTTCTTTTTTTTTTTAAGATTTATTTACTTATTTATTATGTATACAGTGTTCTGCCTGCGTGTATACCTGTTCACCAGAAGAGAGCACCAAATCTCATTTTAGATGGTTATGAGCCACCATGTGGTTGCTGGGATTTGAACTCAGGACCTTTTGGAAGAACAGCCAGTGTTCTTAACCCTTGAGCCATCTCTCCAGGCCGTTTCTTTCATTTCTTTTTCAGCCCTTTTTTATTGCTTTTATAAAGGAGGGCTACTGACTATTTTAGTTATTTTTTTATTCGTTTGTTGAAGGTGTTTATCAGCTGTAGGAGTTCTCCAGTAGAATCTTGGGTGTCACTTATATATAATATCATCTCATCTGTGAATAGAGATACTTTTACTTTTTCCCTTTCAGTTTGTGTTCCCTTCATCTCCTTTACTTGTTTTATTGCATTAGCCAGAACTTCAAGTACTATATTGAAGAGATATGATGAGAGTGGGCAGCCTTGCCTTGTCCCTGATTTTAGTAGGATCACTTTAAGTTTCTCTCCATTGAACTTGACATTGACTATTGGCTTGCCGTATATTGCCTTTATTGTGTTTAGGTATGTGCCATTCTTCAAACTATATACACATTGTATCCTCCTGGGTATTTTTTAAAAATCTCCTCTTAAAAATGTATTTCCTCCCCTTTGAAGACTACTAGGTGGTCACCTATTCTGTGCTTAAAGAAGGGTACATAGTATGGATGATAAGATGCCTCCTACCATAGGTCCATTCCACTGTGGTTTGGTACCTTGATCCCTGCCCCTGGGAAGATGCTTTGGTGCAACCTCCAGACTTGTATCTCTAGGGGTCATACACCAGCCCCATGTCTGTGTGTTCTCTGTTGTTATTTTAGTTCTTTCACCTTCCTAGTCATCTTTACATAAGGAATACTAAAACTCAAGAGAAATCTCTCCTGAATTTTATTATCTAAACCAACATAACATTTCTGTTGCCTAGGATAAAGCACCAGTGCTCATAATTTTTCTTTATACCATAAAAAGCTATTGTTTTTCAAATGTTTGCTGTTTGTTTGGTACTTAAAATAGTCCTACAAAGAAGATACTATTATCATCGTTCCTATTTTCTGTCTACAGAATGGAAAATTGGATTGGGAAAGACCTAGATTGGCTAGACAAAATAAAGAATTTCACTCTGTGTCTTGTTTAGCAATTGGTTAATTTATTACTGGCTGGATGAGTAGTTGATTCAACAGCAACATGAGACCATGTAGACATTTCTCTGTAGGTGTTCAGAAGGAGGAGCAGAAGTGATAAGAATAGACAAAAATGTTAGAATCATCTGCACATTCTCTGGTAACTTCAGTGAACAGCGAGGAGGCTTTTGGCATGCATACGGAGTCCGCAACAACCCGTCTAAGCGACCTAATGTAGTGCAGTGGCTGCTAGACTAGGCTCCTAGCCCAAGGGAGTTTGTGGATGTCTGTGGACTGCTGGAGAAAGGAGGGAGATTCAAACAAAAAGGACTTTCTAGGCCCCCTCTTCTATTTCAAACACACCTTCTGTCTTCTTGAGTGTTTTCTATTTAGCTCAATGAAGACTAGTTAAAAACATGGGTAATGCAAAAGTAGAAATAGGGATACACGTGCAGAGGCAGGGGAGATACGCAGAAGGATGGAGGGTATTAAAAACCATTCTGGGGGGTGGGAAGCTAGAGGGATGGCTCAGAAGTTAAGAACACCGACTGTTCTTCCAGAGAACTTGGGTTCAATTTCCAGCACCCATATGGCAGCTTACAACCATTTTCATAACTGTAACTCTAGTTCCAGGGAATCTGATGTCCTTCAAAGGCACCAGGGACTCAGATGGTGCACAAACATACATGCAGACAAAACACTCTTACACATAAAACTAAACTAGTTTAAAAATCATTCTGAACATAAGTGTGCTTATATATAGTTATTACTCAAATATTTTAGATAAGCATGTTAATTTTTAAAATTACTTTATATCCCAACCACAGTTCTCCCTCCCTCTTCTCCTCCAAGTACTCTCCTCTTTCCCTCCCCCATATACTCCTCCCCCCCCCCTTTTCTTCAAGAAGAGAGGAGGTCTCCCCATGGGTATCAACCAGTCTTGGCATAGTAAATTGCAGTGAGTCTAGGAACATCTCATATTGAGGCCAAACAAGGTAGCCCTGCAGAGGGAAAGGGTCTCAAAGGCAGATAACAGAGTCGGAAAAGGCCCGTTTTCCCTCTGTTAGGATTCCCACATGAGGACCAGGTTGCACATCTCTTACATATATGCAGAGGGCCTAGGTCCAGCCCATGTATGCTCCTTAATTGGCAGTTCTGTCTCTGTGGGCCTAGGTTAGTTGATTCTGTAGGTTTTCTTGTGGTATCCTTGACCCTTCTAGCAAATGTGTTATTCTATCTATCTATCTATCTATCTATCTATCTATCTATCTATCTATCTATCTATCTATCTATCTATCTATCTATTTTGAGGCAGCTGGTGAAGCCAGCAAAGGCTCACCATCCTCCAAGCCAGAATTACTGAATATGGAAGGTGGCTTTAGGAGGCATCAGGTCCCCTCCTTCTGGAAAGGGAAGCTTCTGAAAACATCTAAGTCACTGGCCATCATTAACTGTGTGTCTTTGCCGTCTGAAGCAACCATGCACGATTCAGCAAGCACCGAACTATTAGCTTGGAGATACCTTTTCCTGTTGACACAGCTTTGAATATAAAGTGGATGCCTTCCTCCTCTTCTTCGTCGTGTGTGGATAGAACCCAGGGGCTTTTGCTCATTTCCTCAGGTGCTTTAGTGCTGTGCTGCTCCCCAGGCCCCAGATAACTTGTGCTGGAAGAAATGAAAACAGAGTTGGGGTGGAGGGGTGTGTCATTCATTTGCTGCATGAGCAGAAAGAGGAAAGTGAGTAGGGCTAGTTAGGAGCATGGGGTCAGAAGGAGAAATCTTTATTCTTTTCCTGGTGCACAGTACAAAGGGGCGGGAGCGCACGTTTCACCGTCCAATCCAATGAGTAAATATTGCACACTTGGCTAGACTCACAGACTGGAAGTAAACAAGATGGGAGAGAAGAAAGAAACACACTTTCAATAAGTCATCTGAGTGTCCTTAAAGACCATACAGTCTGTAGGTATTGTCCCAAGCCAGCATTTCCAATTACTCATGTTACAAAAAAGAAAAAAAAAGCGTATTCTATTTGAAGATGGCTACTATAATAGAATGCACTATCCCTGTTTCTGCAAGGGTTCCAAACTAGTCCTTCACTGGTCTCTAATAAGATTTTTGCAAGCTGCTGAGAGCCTTTTTAGGGCTCCTATGTCTCCATTTAAGTTAAAAGGCTAGGGCATCAAGCATTTTGACAAAAATTCGAGTCACTGAAGGAGCACTCTTCGGGCAGCACATACAATGCTGAGAATTTTTTTACAGGTCATTGGCTTCTGCACTCCTCTTTGTAATATTCCCTTCCTGCCCTATAAGCCCTTGTGCGCTCTGTGTGTTCATAAGGTGAGATCCTCAAAAGAGAAGGGGTGGTGAATACACCGAACGGTTCAAAGAGCAGACGGGATGGCATGCTTTGGTGCCTGGTGGAGACGATGCAGCCTTTGATGCACGTTTAGTTTCCTGTTTCTGATTCTGCCACGGTTGTGTTGACAAATGTCCTTGCCATCTCCCTCGTACAAGCAGTTTGTGCTTAGAACAAGAGGCGGCAAAACGGGATTTGGGGGTAGCAGGGACTCTGATCAGTCAACAGGAAGAAAGTACACTCCCCCCCCGGGGGGGGCAGGTCCTCCGAGAGCAAAACTGTGCACCTGAAGACAAGTTGAGGGTGAAGCACAGAGCAATGGAAGAACTGAAGCCTGCGTCTTCCTAGGCAAAGGAGTGCTAGTGCTGAAGGTGGGTTGCTGGCAGGGCGGAGGTGGGGGTGGGGTGGGCTTGCTCCTCCCAGCCCCGAAGCTGGGGGACAGAGGGAAACTGGGAATGGTGTTGGCGAGGCTGTTATACCAGGACAAGGTGTTGGGTATGAGGGTGGGTGGGGGCCTGAGGGGTGGCTTGGAGCCCTGGCGGTGGCTGCCTGACGTCACCGGCCTCTCTGGCAATAGGCTAAGAGCTGAGCTCCCTGTAGCAGCAGCAGCAGCAGCAGCAGCAGGAGCAGCAGCAGCAGCGAAGGCAGCGACGGCGGCAGCGGCAGCGCGGCTGTCTCTGGTCCCTGCGCTCCGCGCCTTCTGCAGCCGCCACTGCGGCCGAGGCAGGGGCTCCTTCTCTGCGACCGGGCTGGCCGTTCCAGGTAAGTGAGAACAGTCCGACTGAAGGCTTCCGTGGCCAGGGGGCCCAGCGGCAGGATGTGGGTGGGTAGGACCACTCCCGCGGCCTGCGTAGGCACCTCTGGTCAGCGCTTCGGCCCCCGCCCCAGCCACTGCCACTGCCCCGGCCGAGGCTAGTGCTTTGCTTTGCTCCTCCGCAGTGCAACAGTTTGCCCCTGCCTTTTGGGAGAGGCAAGGGGAGATGTGCTGCCTGCTGAGAGCCCGCCCAGCTTGGTCCTCTGCTACTGCCTCTGGGCCCTGGGGCCAGGGTCCGGGGAAGGCTGGAGGCAAGGTCGGTTCCCCAAACTTTGTAGGCGGGAACCTTCCCCTTCCAGTTCCTGCTCTGGGAGAAAGAAAAAGGATGCAGGAGACTGTCAAGTGGGAGGCTCGGGGAGATGGGGAGGTGGGGGGCGTTTGTGAGGATGTGCTTGCGCTGAGAAGGGTGTTTCAGTTGCTTTTGATGGGGGAAAAAAAGAGGGATGAAGGTAGCAGGGAAGAAGGCTGGAGAAAGGTCCAACATGATCCTGTGTACCAGATCCAGAGTGTCAGCTGTGCCCAGGGACAGAGGCAGTAGGATGTATCCCCTGGGACTGGGACTTTGGGGATCAGAAGGTCCAGGGTGAAAGAGTTTGGAGAAGGAAGGACAGGAAGACTGCATACGGGATCCTGCTTGGAGCGCGTGCTGGCGAGAGCGGATCGCGAGAGGAGGTCCACAGGGCACAGAGAAGAGGGCAGTTGGCTTTCTGGGAAGCACATAGAGAAAGCCCTGGCGGCCGCTGTTGGTGGCAATTAGAAAGTTGTGCAGGGGGCAGGGCAGCTGCCTTCTCTGCTGAGTAACCAGTGTCTCTGCGGTGCGGTGCGGAAGCCAGACCCCGTCTGAGCCAGCGGAGCAGCTGGCAGCTGCTCTCCTGCGCTTCCAGGAGCGGTAGGGTTGGGTCGGTGGGTTGTGGGGACGACAGAGCCCGTTAGAGGGCCGCTTGGCGGTGGTGGCGGATCCCTCTCATTCTCCGCACTTGCCTTGGCAGTGACCGGGACCCTAACTAATCCTATTTTCTTTGCAGCACTGTGCCCGGGGAAAGAAAACTGGGCGCTTGGAGACAAGATCAAGGAGGAACGGGGTCACTAGCTCTGGCCAGCTTGCTTGCCTACAGTTGCTCCCTCAGTGTTTGGCTGGAGCACTCACTCTCTCCAGCGCTAGGGAGCAGTTGGGGTGGCGTGGGCTCTTGTCCCCCCGTCTTGGCTGGTAGGAACCGTGTGTCCAACAGAGGAAGCCTGGTGGGCCTGGCCCCTCTCAGCCCAGCGCCGATGAGTGCCAGGGCGCCGAAAGAGCTGAGGCCGGCACTGCCGCCTTGCCTCCTGAACCGGACCTTCGCTCCCCACAACGCCAGCGGAGGCGGCAACGCAGGTGTCCGCAGCTCGGGCGCAGGTGGCGGCGCCTGCATCACGCAGGTGGGACAGCAGCTCTTCCAGTCTTTCTCATCCACGCTGGTGCTGATTGTCCTGGTCACTCTCATCTTCTGCCTCATCGTGCTGTCCCTCTCCACCTTCCATATCCACAAGCGTAGGATGAAGAAGCGGAAGATGCAGAGAGCTCAGGAGGAATATGAGAAAGATCACTGCAGCGGCATCCACGGTGGTGGTGGGGGGCTGCCCCGGGCAGGTGTTCAAGCCCCAACCCATGGAAAAGAAACCCGGCTGGAGAGGCAGCCCCGGGACTCCGCCTTCAGCACCCCCTCCAATGCCACCTCTTCCTCCTCTTCGTCCCCTGGCCTCCAGTGCCAGGGTCCCTGTGCGCCCCCACCTCCACCGCCGGCCCCCAGTCCACACGGAGCACAGGCAGTTTCCTCCTGTTTGGACACACCTGGCGAGGGCCTTTTGCAAACGGTGGTACTGTCCTGATTGTGCAGCTCCTCTCCTGACCCCTTCCTCCTTTCCAGCATCTCCACCGTCCTGGCTTTTGTTCCTCCTTTCTTCCGTTCCTGTCCTCCTCTGGCCCCTCTTTCCTCTGCCCTCTTTCCTTACCTGCCCACCCTTTTACTGTTTCTCCTCCGCCGAGGCACTGTGCGGTATTTGTAAATACTGGGCGAGGAAAGTCTCAGAGGAAGAAATAACGCTGATAATACTTTATTGATATTTATAGTAATTATTATACTATTAATAACACAGTCCAAGCGCATGACAAATCACATATTTTCTCATTGTCAATGAAGGCTGCATCTTCCCTCTCCACCCCTTGACCCCCTCCCCCCTCAGTAAGGAGGAGAAACCGCACAGGCTACCAAATATATAAAAGGCATTTGACACCGAAGCAAAGGGAGGGGAGGGGGCCGGCTGGTCACGTTGTATATAGCTGTCAAGTGAAGGTTTAGTCGCCTTTCTGCCCCTCCCCCACGGGCTTTCACTTTTCCTTTAGCTTCTCTCCCTCCCCTTTCTTCACCTTAGCTGGGCTCAGGCAATAGTTTATTATAAAGGAAACATCTACATTAAGCACCAGAGACCACAGAGAATGTCCCAGAAAAAAAAAATGTTTAGGATATGTAACCCCTCTCTAGTCAGATCTTCTCACTTTTTGGTTTCCCTCTGGCAGAATTTGAATTTTACTTAGAAATCTCTCTCGCTGGCCGAGCGCAAAAATAAATAAATAAATAAAGACATAAACCCCAAACCATACAATCTGCTTTTGCACCCTGTCAGGCTCCGTTTGTACACTTGACTGGTGGCGGTTTTTTCTTTTTTCTTTTTTTTTTTTCTTTTTGGTTTGGGGTTTTTGTTATGTTTTGTTTTGTTTCCGTTTGGGTTTTTTTTTCTTTCCCCTTGAGCCTCAGAGAAATAGGGAGCTGTCCAGCCAGGCCTGGTGCTGAATATGTCTCACCTTCATGGTTAACTTCCTCTGGTTGTGCAGACCAAAGAAGGAGCTGTTTTGGAAAGTGATTGTCTTGGTTTTGATTGGTTTCTTTCTTATTTTTATGCAATTGGATTAGTGTGTACTGTTGTTTTTATTATTACTATACATTGCATTAGTTATCTTTATGTAAAAAAAAGTATTAGGTAATGTGCAGTTCTGAATATGCAGTATCTAACCGACCAGTATGTTTGTATTTTATTTTTAGAACAAATGCACCTTTGTTATATACTTATTATATTGGGTACCAAATACAGAAGAGAACTATAGTTCTGTGATTTGTCCTCCAAACTGTATATTCTTGTTCTGACTTTCCAGCTGTTGATTTAATGGCTGCCACTGGCTGAGAGAGTCAGTGGCGCGGGCCTGGCTTCTGCTGTTTCCGGAAGTGTTCTTTTGTATTTTACTCTGTAGTAGACTATTATAAAATGATGACACCCACGTTTCCCTTTTTCTTTTGTGAATAACAGAAACAACCCACAACAGAAAACAAGTAATGGATGTGCTGGAATGCCATCTATTAAAAACATGGTTAATATTTAAACAGTGCCTGTACTTCTCTGCATGCAGTTGCCACCTGGAGGCAGCGGTGTGTGTGCTTGCTTGTACCGTATGTGTTTTGGGGAAAGACTGGTGGAGATGTTGGACAATTTGGATGACAGGACATGCACATTTCCAACCAAGTGCTTACAGGAAAAATGTTTACAGCCTGTTTAGTTACAACTCTGTGCCTGCATCTGATATACAGCAAAGGGGGATCTTTCTTCTTCCCAAGTCTGGCCTAATTAGACTCCCTGAATCCTTAGACAAGAAAGAGAGTGAGAGAGAAGAGTCAGCTTTTGTAACCCATCTACGTCCACCCTGCGGGCGGGTGTAAGGCAGCAGGACACCCCCACATCTATCTTGCTCTGAAGCCACTAGTTACCCTCAGTGCTCTGTCATGTTTCAAGTTGTATGTGCTTATATTCCATAGAAACTATTGCTGCTAATGTTTTTGGTTGTATATAAAGTTTCCCAAGCTCAGTCTGCATCTTTATAAAATAATTTAATAAGGTTGACTTAGTCGTCAGTCAGATATCATCCAAGTCCTTTTATGAAGCACAGAAGACCATCATTTAAGCATGGCGTGTTTTATCATTAGGAAGACCAGGTAAAATTTTTGGATGTGATATACTAAATAATGAACCAGATTCTCTCTAGTGCCTTAGTCACTTTCTAGTAACAGGTCAGAGTGTATTTACTCCCTCAGGCCACCAAGGAACCTGTTAGTGTATCAGAGCTCTACACTGCACAGCAGAACGACTAAGGCACTGTCAAGGAGAACGTCCATTAATCTCTTTAATTTACCCTAATCCAACTGTAGCTGTTAACACCTTCTTACAGAATGGGCTTTGGATGTGAAATCTGAATAAAATCAGGAACCCAGAAGGAAGCTTCATCAGTTCAATGAACGCTACTTCAGTGCATAGATATTACCTTTTTTCCCATTATTTGGTGCATTTTTATAATAATTTCCCATTTTATTAAGGCAATAAGATATTCTGTTTTGAGCAGTGCTAGATGCTGATTCCACTTCCTTGGTGCTGAAGCGACTCATGTGTTCTTGCCTTATGAATCACAGTGCATTCAAGGCATGCAATAATAAACCCCTTCCAAGAAGCAGCCTGTACACCCTAGGGGGCAATGTCCTATATACTTTCCCAAAAAAAATAGAGGAAGCAGGAAGTAAACTAATTATGTGTATTTTTAAAAGTCTTGATACCTCTTACCATAAGCACACATCTGTACTGTGCTATTATTGTGCACCTTTAAGTGGATATGCCTTTTTTCATCAATTTACTAGGGTTTAATATTTTAATAGTGTCCTGTGTAAAGATGATGCAGCTTGTTAATCATATTTCATACTGAGTTTAATATGCTGTGAAGCTGGTGGTGTCACTCAAGATTTCTGTGAGCTAGAATGAGTATTACATGAAATTCTAGTAGGCCAGATCCCGCGCCAAATTACTGCAATAAGCATATGACAATGCAAATTTCTATAGACTTTATTTAGATTGCTACTTAGAGAGCTCAACTGACCCATATGACATGCGAGTTTTTATTTTTAATGAGACAAAAGGCAATATGAAAATAGCTAAATTTACTCTAAGGATTCTGTTTACTGATGTCCCGTCAAACTAATTGCTTCAACCCTCTATAGCTACAGCTCAACTCCTGCACTTGCTATTCAGTATTATAAGGTAGCATGCTTGATTCTTACTGTTTTAAAAATGAGAAAAATAGAGAGAGAATGCCAATATGTCAACTGTATGGGGCTCTGACTCTTGAAGATGTAGATGGATATAATCTTTAGAATTTATATACACCCATAGATATGTATTTATATATGCATACATTTTGTACAAATTTACAATGGACTTTTTGTATTCTCTTTTCTGTCATTATAAGTATGAGACTGAAACCAAATAGTTGTTCCATTCTCTGATCCAGAGAGGGTCTGAGGAGTCAGGTATATGCATGCACTTGTTTTTCTGGGGTCAAATCGGAATGACTTTCTCTTTATTTAATGGAAGGAGAGAGTCTTCCTTGGCTTGGGAAATTGGTAATTAGATAAGCTTCCTTTCCTATATTAGTGACTCAAATGTAGCAACGATAATGAAGTTATGACCATATCAATGTGGTCCAGCTATCTAGGTGGAGTAAACATTTATCTACAAGAGCTTTGGGGCAATCTAGACCACAATCATGGATTGCACTTTGATTTCACTTTTTCATTTTTGGCTCATATGTTGTATAAGATACAACGTATCTCTGCATATTTAAAGGTAAAATAAAAATATAACTATTATTTGTTTAGTTTGACAAGTAGCTTTTTGGAAAATATGGACAATTTAGCTTTAAAAATTGCTTAGCATTTGACTTTTTAACCCTTCTTAGCTGTAACCATTGAATTGATTAGATAATGACTAAAATGTCTTTTCCAATGCATAGGCATGGGCTGTAAGTGCTTTTTTATGGATATGAAAATTACTAGCTGATATTATCTGAAAGTTATGGGCTAAATTATAACCAAAAATCTTTAATATGGCTTCCAAAGTCCACTCCCAAGGGAATCTAGGCTTTGGACTTGAATTTGAAAAGCCACTTATTCATGTTTGGAAGTAGTGGTGTGGCTCACAGATATTTCAGCTCCTATAAGAATGAGTTGCCCCATCTACACTAGAAACTATTTCATCACCGAGCTGAATATAAATCTGAAAATGTTGTTTCCCTTTATTTGGTAACATTTGAGAGGCAGATGTTATGGCTTGTCATCAATACTTATTAATGCCACCAACCTGATGTTACAATTGGTACCGTGTAGGAATGTTTAGTGGAGAATAAAAATGTACTTAGGTTTAATTGGGAGACAATGGATTATTCAAGTTGTTTGACCCATTTGAGGCAGGATGTTCCACCAAGACGTGTGGTCTCAAAAGATTGCTGCTATAAGAGGTTACCAACAGTGATAGCACTGATAGGAAATCTGACTTTTGAACTTGAGTATATTCAATAGCTAGAATAAAACAGGTATTAGAAATTCACAGAAATTTTGTTTTGCTTTTATATCAATAAAAGAGTTTTCTTGTTAATTGGCCTTTTGGACACTATTTCCTTATTAATGTAATGTGCAACATGCCAAGATTATAAAATATCTCATCTTTTATACTTAGAAATAACTTTCTAAAAGAGACTGTCAATTAAAAATGCTTCTTACAGCTTATCTGCTCTTTCACACAAACCAGCTGCATCTCAGAAAAGACTTGTGTGTCTGTGTGTGTGTGTGTGTGTGTGTGCGCGTGCGTGCGTGCGTGCGTGTGTGTGTGTGTGTGTGTGTGTGTGTGTGTGTGTGTTGGCTATAATCCAGTAAACTGAATCTACTGTGATAATTCAGTGGCCCTTTTAGGCACTAACTCAGAGTCTTGAGGATATTCCCTCTTTCTCATCTTTCATCCTTCTAACATAATCTAGTTAATCTGGAAGACATGTGTCAATATCCCTCTTTGCCATTTAAAGAGTGATGTCTGAGTTTCATACAAATTCAGATGAGCCCTAGCTTAGCCCTTCTGACATGCAGCTTGTCAGAGCTGTTTCTTTTTTTAATTAATTTATTTTTAAAACATTTTAAATTTATTAAAATGTATTCCCTTTGTATCCCAGGGAATACATAGCCTCCTCCCAATTCCACTCTCCCTCTCTCTTCTCCTCCCAAAGGCCACTGATAGGGAAGGTCCTCCTTCCCTTCCCTCTGACCCTAGCCTATCAGGTCTCATCAGGACTGCACTGTTTTCCTCTGTGGCCTGGTCAGGCTGTCCCCTTCCCCCTGAGGGGGAGGTGATCAAAGAGCCAGCCACTGAGTTCATGGCAGAGACAGTCCCTGTTCCCATTACTATAGACCCCACTTGGACACTGAGCTGCCATGGGCTACAGCTGCAGGGGGTTCTAGGTTATCTCCATGCATGGTCCTTGGTTGGAGTATCAGTCTCAGAAAAGATCCCTGTGCTCAGATTTTTTGGTTCTGTTTCTCTCCTTGTGGAGTTCCTGTCCCCTCCAGGTCTTTCTATCTCCCCCTTCTTTCATAAGATTCCCTGCACTCGGCCCAAAATTTGGCTCTGAGTCTCACCCTCTGCTTTGATACCCTGCTGGGTAGGGTCTGTCAGAGGCCTCTGTGAGAGCTGTTTCTTATGTGAGGTGCTGTTGTCCTGCCCTGGCTTCCTGCTGACACTCATCCCTAGTCTTAGACCATGGACTTTGTCTTCATTCTCTAAGTCATCGCAGGACTCTCTGTTCTAGCCTTATCCTTGTTGAGAATAGTAACCACCCCAATGAAGATACACTGGCAGCTCAGTTTCCTGTATTCTCGACTGCATTGAAAGGCACAGATTCTTTCTCAGGATCATGGATCAAACCACCATTCCTGCTACCTCAGCTCTATGATTCCTGTACCATGTTAGACGTCATGCAGAAGCATTCCTTCTAGAGGTGTATAGCCTCACACTGCAAAGGCCACAGTCCGTCCCCTGAGATGAGTGGCTACAGGCTTGCCATTTACCCTAAAAAGCTCTTTAGATGTTTATCAAACGCCACCAACCCTCTTATTTGGATTCTATTATAGAGGCATGAAAAAAAAAACTTACTTCACTTTCTTTTTCTGTTTTATTTATTTTTCTCAAAATTGTCCCAGACTAAAAGAGGCAGCTATTTCTCTTCATGCTCCTTTTCCTTCCAGGGATTCTGCCTACTGGGATTAACTCTCCACTTCTTCACTGGTCTTAGTCTTCTTTCTGACATCAACTTTGTGCTTAATTCTCGGTGGCAGATAGACAAAGTAGGAAACATAACTATAAGCATATTGATAAGGTACGCTAACCTGCCCCTCTGGAAAACTTTTGCATTCCTGCAAAGCAAATGTGCTCATTATTAAGTCTTATTCTTTTTTCCCTTGAGATTTTGACCATCTTGTATTTGTTTCTTCATTGCTATACACTCTAGCCCTCCAGGTTTGACTAGAATTCCTAATTACTGGACTTTTAATCTTATGTTGCTATTTGATCCCCAAGAAGACATGGCCACTTCTCTATACTGTCCCACTACTGTCCTACTCCCCAGTCTTTGGGAGCTGTAAATTATGTGTAAGGAATTCTTACCTTGAGCTGAGATGGACTTTATGGGTATTGGATATTGAAGTAAGAGTGAGCAACTAGCTTTACCTGAAGGCAGCAGTAAATATAGATTAAAAACAACAACAACAATCTCACATCTTCACTCCCAGGAGGTACACCTTTTAACCTCAGCTGTTTGATGTAATAGAAAGCTGGATATTAACATAACTTACTTGCTTTCACTGGGAGGGTATGGGTCCATTTTTTTTTGTTGTTGTTCTTTGGATTTCCCAGGCAGGGATTAATTTATAAAACATTATATTATATTAAATTATATTAAATTATATTATATTATATATGTATGTATACATACATGTGTGCTTGTGTATGTAATTTATAAGACATATGTGTATATCTATACATGCATACATGTATGTATATACACACACACATATATATATTTCTTTCTATATATGTATATACATACACATATATAATATATTTCTTTGGGGTTGAATATTAAAGTCTAATATTTTTTCCAAATTTACCATCTCCATATCTGTCCCAGATTGGAATTGATTCGGATAATATTATGTTTCTGTCTCTAAAAACAATGGCTCACTTTCTCAAGCCTCACAGACTAAAAGACTTTACTGATAAGCATACTTGAAAACTCTTTACCTCACCCTGGCCTTTCCTATCATCTGTCTTCTTTAGCCACGGCTTTGAGTCAGATGGGTTAATTTTTATCTACGTGTCTGACATCAATTCCCAGTGCATACTTTTTCTGCATTCAGAATCTCTGAAAACCTAGGGTAGCCTTTACATGCTCATTGCGCTGAAGTGTCAGTGGTGCACCAAGATGCCGCAAGGGCTCATTCTTAGTGTATGCAGATGCTGGGGAATGCATCCACTTTGCTTTTCTATGATTTATCTTATGTTCCTCACAAAGACTTATGTACTTTGTAACTCTTTTGAGAAATTTCCCAGACGTTCCCTTCTCCTCTGTTTCTTTCCGAGCTCTTTTATTTTACCTTGTTGTGATGGTGTGGGAAGGTTCTTCAGGCCAAAGCTGTTTTTAAGAGGATTTTCCTGGGTTAGGCTGGAAAGTAGCCAATCTAGCCTACATCCTGAAATGGTGACTAGTATGATTCAAGACTCCTTTAGTGTCCACCAGCACATCCCAGGACCATCTGGACTCCAATTTTAAGCCTTTGCTGTTTTGCCACACCTTAAGCAGACCTGGACTGCCTCAATAAGGCTGAGTGAGACTTTCTGGGCCCCTCTGTGTATCCTCCTTAGATGATGGGGGACAGGAAGCATTATTCCTATTGCCACCACATTACTGTTGGGGTAGAAAGTTCCTTCTTGCAGAATTAGGGAGATTGCTAATGTGATCACTAGCCTCAAAGACCATTGCCCCTCTGGTCCCATCAGAGCACTAATCACTGGGCCTCTCGGTTGTAACTTCCCCTCCAAAAAAAAAAGAAAAGAATCAAAGTATTTGGGAATAAAAAGCCTTGTCATTCATATTCTTCTAATTAGTCTGATTCCTCCTTAATGACTCAGGCTTGGAAGGCCTGTATTTTTCTATAAGGTTCCTTAAGGACTTCATTTGGCATAATCAGACACAAACAGGTAGAGTTTAGGGTTTTCTGCTGGAATTTTGAGTCCAGACTTAGAGCTTAAACTGGAAAACAGGGCATGGAAGAGAAACTCGTCTACAAATAAACAGCCCTGCGTCAGAAGGTGGTTCAGAAATATTTTATTGACCACCCTTTGTGTGCACAAGGCCATGCTCTCAGGTTGCACGTGAGGAAGATTTTGATCTTTCACTACTTTCCAGTGTATGATGTTCACACTAAGCCCTTAATTATTACTTAAGCAATAAACTTGAGCTTGATGTCAGTGGAGTATCTTTCAGACCTTTGTCAAGCATCCTTGAGAGAGCTATAAGCATTGGCGGCATTTGGTGCTTCAATGCAGACCAGACACCTCAAGAGACGAGAAGAGGGAGTAAAGGTCACCAAATACCAAAAGAAAAGGTGTCATCACCAAGGAAGAACAAAGAGGAACTAGAACACCTGCTTCCCAATTTTCCCTATGGCCTGGACCACTTCCCCTTGTAGTGTGCTGTCCTGTGACAGGGGATGGTGGGTTTGCCCCATTCATTGGCTGCTGTGGCAGGATCAATTGCAGACAGGCTCCCGATGGTTATTTCTACCTTAGAGTCACAGATCTTCCTTCCTTCACTGCAGCCCCATTGCCCTCTTCCTGACAGTTTTGAGTTAGCCTGTAGTTCTGAATGTCCAGCCACATCCTGACCTTAGTGTGGCCATGAACTAGGTGTCAGTGACTGATACTATAAAAATGGGATTCATGAAATGATTCCCTAAAACCGTTCACTGTTAACTATTAAAATTAGAAGGTCTTTTTTTTCTGAAGTCATAGCTATTTGCTGAGCATCATCTGTATGTTAGACATCACTCTCTGTGCCAGGCATGTTACAGTAAATACCACAAATAAAGTAGCATGACTTCATGGGGACTTTTTGTTAGAAAAAATTGTAAATATACAGAGAACAAAATTACTTGAATCCTTGTATTTCAATGATTATTATACATTTTAAAACATTTACATGTGTTATTTTAATTTTATACCAAGTTGTGATTGTACTCTTTCCAGATAAGCCGTATATAACAACTTCCCATATTAAGTCTTATATATTTTAAATGTAAACAGTGAAGAGAGGCAATATGTAAAACACATAAGCAGATTATGGAGTATGTTTAGGGGTAAATGTTCTGTAAAGACAATGGATTCAAAAGAAAGGATGTGGTGGAAAAGAATATTGGATTTTAAGTAAGGTAGTCAAGGGAGGTCTCACTGAAAAAATTATATTTGAGTAAAGGCTTGAAGAAGCAATGCGGATATTGGCTAATTAACAAGATCATTTGGCTAGAAAGATTTTTAAAATTTCTTTTCCCCCAGGTCCCTAGTCTTATAAATGAACAGGCAGAGATTTGGGTAGGAAGGAAATAAGAAAATTATGTTTACCAAACATTACATTAGCTACTGACACAAGCCATGTGGTAAGGAGGGATTGGCCCGGGACACTTTATAATTTGTAATCAACCAACATGCTCCCATACAATTCAAGTTCAATTACGTGTGTGTCACTTTGGGGCACAACAAAGTAATGACTAAATCTTCATGCGAGGAGTAAGAAATATTTCCTAAAGCAGACTGTTTGCTTTTGGACCTTTCAAAATGAGTTAGGGTTCTCCAAAGACAGAACAATTTCATTGGAAAGAAAACCACACCAAAAGCCAGAGAGGATGAGAGCTGTATATATTTGTGGAATGCTATGATTCTTAAACAGGGAAGGTAAAGCCAGACCACGAAGGGCCCTACAAGAGGTATCATTTGAAGATGTGCCTTTCCCTTTGTCAGTGAAGAATCAGTGGAAAAATTTGGAACAAAGGGAGGAGTTATATATTTGAAGATATTAAAGATTACCCTTGGAGGGCGAGTACATAGAACAAATGAAGTGGTAACAAAAATACCAGATAAACATCTATCAGTGTGTACAGATGATGAAAACTTGAACCAGGGGGAACAGAGATGAAGAATAAGGATGCATGTAAGAACATGTGATGTTCTAGAACTGGTAGAGTGGTGATTAATGCACCCATGGTGTAATGACAAAGAAGAAAAGGATGAGAAGAAAGGGCAATAATCGACCTATGACTTTCGTTTGGGGGATCAGAGAAACACTGATTGGTTCTGCTCATGTGTCCCAACTTAGGGACAAAGTTATTCATTAATTAAAATGGATTCCTTTGGGGAGGCTACAGCTTGTGAGTACAGTCTATGATGGATTTGTCTCCAGGCTATGTTTACAATATGGTGAGGACTAGTTCAATGGAACCACCTGCAATTTAGTGTGTGAACTTTCCAGAAATATTCATGTCATGGAGTTCATGAATTAGTGTTCATTATCTTACAACCTAGAAGGAGTTATGTTCAGAAGAATGTGTGGTGTCCTGACCAGAATACAGGTGAGCAGGGACATAAGATGTTGAAAAATGTATTAACTTATTTTCTGTTCCTGTGATGCCAAAATTAACTTAAGAAAAAAAAGCGTTATTTTGGCTGAATTACCAAAAGGGTCCAAGTTATCACAGCAGGAAGCCATGGTAGCAGGAGGGAGAGGCCACCTGGAAGTCAGGAAGAAGAGAGGTAACAGGAAGTGAGACCAGTAACACATTTCCTCCAGAAAGGTTCAATTATCCTCCTAATGGCTCTATAATCTGCCCCCAAAGTACCAACTGCTGGAGACCAAGTGTCCAAATCCATGTGCCTATGGGACACAGTTAGCATTCAAACCACGGACATTTCAAAAAGCAACACAGACAGAATATGGAGAGACAGCTTGTGACACATGATAGCCTGAAGACCCTGAAATAGTTCTTAATTCCCAATGTTTCAATTTCCTCATGTCTGCCGAGCATATTAAAAAGGGAAATGGAGGGAAAGAACTGAGGATAGTGCTTGGTTAGCACATTATGGCTTCTGTTCTTTGTTCTCTGGGTTGAATGAGGAAATGGGTGAAGTCTTTGCTAGAAAAACCCAATTCTCCTGTACTTTGAAATTGAATTGCAGTCCCTAACAAAGCGCCTAGCACACAATGATCATTCAATGAAAATGATGTTGAATACATTAAACTCTAATGAACTCATGCCTGATGAGGGACTTTGCTACAATTTTAAGGTGTTTGGAATCATGCGGGCACCAGAAAACAAACAAACAAATCAACCAACAAACCACAAAGCATCAGTTGTGAGGATTACCTATTTTACCTGACTTATTTTGAATAACAATATAAAGGGTGACATCATTAAAATCTTTGCCATTTTTCGGTGCTGTCTGTCTATCCCTGAGAAGCCTGACTTTACACCCTGATCCTTAATATTTACCATGGTTTATTCAGAAGCAGTGGGTCAAACACAGGAACTGAAGCCAGAGGAACATTAATAAAAGGAAAAGGATCAGGTAAGCTCCAGGTCATCTTGTGTTTACTCATAGTCAACTCCTGTGTACCAGGATCTCCTGTCCAACTCCTGTCCAGGATCTTCTGGCTCAGTTAAAGAGACAAGTCTTTCAGAGTGCAATAATAAAGGAGAAACCCAGTCAAAATGTCGGATAGAGGCAAGCAAGATCATAATAAATTGAATGAATACAAACCAGTTATCAATGGTATTCACATCTTTTGCTCTCATGTCCATAAATGCAGGTATAGAGTCCAGCATCCAGGAGACCAACAGATATAAGTCTGACAAGGTTTGAAGCTGAGGCAAAGAAAGTCATAGACTCTGTCCTAAGTATAATGCAGCCCATTGTCCTACAGTAATCATGAAGACTCATTACCCCTGGCGGAACTGGCATAATCCATCATTCTTGCTTATAATATTTCTACCAACTCAAAATATTACATACTTTCTAATTTGTCCAATGCATTGTCTTTCTCCCTCTTGTAAGTTCAATGTTGAAAATAGGTCCTTGTCTTAAAAGCTCCCTTGTCTTATTCTCTGTTCTCATCAGGACCACACCCTATGCTGTACTGAGCATTGGTGCCTTTTATTACTTAACAATAATGACTAATTCACTTGGAAGAAAGCACTCTTATTTTCACAGAAGGCAAAAGCACATTAAGTAGGAAGAGATATTTTAGGACAGGGCATTGGGTGTTTCAGAATGGATCTTGGTAGTCTTCTGATCTTATCAAAGAAGAGGCTTTGATCAACAGAACTTTGACTCAAGCAGACAGGACTGATAACAGATTAAGACCTCAGATCTAGAGGAGAAACACATGTGATTCCCAGATTTATATCTATGAAGTAATTTCATATAAAAAACAAAACAATATCATAAAGTGAAAAGAAAGTCCACTAATAAAGTTCTTAATTTTCACATGGGAACTATCAGAATCCCTGTTGAAATACATTATTTTTCACATTGTTTGTGTTTGTGGGTGTGTGAGTGTGTTTGATGAAAAGTCTGGCTAGCACCAAACAGACTTAAGACTATGACTTGGCAGCCCAGCACAGCCTCTATGAGGGCTGACCACTTGTCTTCCCACTGAGGGGCTGGTTGATAAAAGTTCGTTCATTAAACTTATACTCCTGCTGCACTCAGACTTAGAGATAAATCAGAGATACCAGTGGTAGAAGTCCCTACTGCATGGGTCTATCCTCCTCTGATGACTTTTACACTCTTACTCATGTGTGAGGGTCACCTTGGCTAAGTGGAATATGATGACAAGCATATTCCCACAGCATCCCATCAGTAGGCTCTGTGCTGAGAGCTTTCTCAGTTCTGGTCCAGAGCTGTCGGTCATCACTGACTTCTACTGATTCATGGTTGCACTGGCATGAGCCTGCATGGGCATCTCCTTAGCCCCTGTGCCAATAAAAGGGTCATTTGTGCAAGAACAAAACATTAGAGAAAGAATCTCCAAGGGCATCCTGCTTCCCCAATGGCACTTCATCTATTCTTTCCTCTTGTGGAAAGCATCAGCAGTAGGTACTCTAGTATATTTTATGGTCTTTCTTGTCCAGACACAAAGTGGGTGTCTATCTTTGTCTCTGCTTTGCATCTAGCTAAGATACTTCATCTAGTATTAAGAGTAAAACCTCAGGGCTTATTTCCATTTTATATATATATATATATATATATATATATAATCCCCCCCCCCCAAGGTCACTAAGTGAGTGAGTCTGAATTTGAATTTTAAAGTTTGCCTAACCCCCAAGATTCTGCTCTTTCTGCTCCGTGTCACCAGATTAAAATACCATTTCTGTGGCTTTTTCTTACTAAATTGCACATAAATCATTTCCACAAGGCTGTCTCAGCATCTTTTGAATTTCATTTTAACAACAAAATAAAACAGTAATAAGAGTAGTCTTTCTGAGCCCATCTTAAAATGCAGAATAAAGACACATGTCATCATGGGGTCATCATGTCTGTTCATACAGGTTGCCTGAGGCCATCTCAAGACTTACTAGGCCTGAATCTCTGGGGAAAGGTCCTAGTGTTTTATAGATTTCTCATGAAAAACTAATGCTAGCTAAATTCTGTGTTCTAAATGGGGTGCCTGATAAGGCAGAAGGAGGTCTGGGAAATTTTACTCTCTGTGCATCTCAGAACATTCTAAATGGACTATTTTTCAAGGCTCCATGGCCTGCCTAAGTTCATTAAATATTAATGGTATTTGCACATTAAGGAAGCCATATGTTGGTGTACTAATGTATAGCAATGGAATAGAATTGAAGGGTCCAGCTCCTTATTATCTATCTATCTATCTATCTATCTATCTATCTATCTATCTATCTATCTATCTATCTATCTATCTATCTATCTATTTTTGTTCCTGTGAAAGAAACTGAAAACCTCAGGAGCCTTGGACTCTTCTTAATGAGACAACATACCTGGCAATATCTTCTCTGCCAAAGATAAGAAAATGAAATCACACTGTCTTAATTACTTTTCTATTGTGTGAGGAGATATCATGACTAAGACAGCTGATAAAAGAAAACATTCGTTGGGGCTCATGTTAGCAGAGGGTTAGCCTCTGGCCATCATGATGGAGAGCTGGCAGGTAAGCAGGCGCTGGAGCAGTAGTTGGGAGCTAATACCTGACCCATAAGAATGAGGCAGAAAAAGGCAGAGAGCTAACTGGGAGTGGCGTCTGCATTTGAGCCCCTGGTGACACACCCCCTCCAACAAGGCCACGCCCCCTAATTCTTCTCAAAACAGTTCCACCAACTAGGGACCAAGAATTCAAATACATGTGTCTGTGAGGGCTGCTCTTATCAGAACGACAGTATCTAAGATGGAGCTAGCAAAACAACAGCCCTGAAAGAAAGCTAAATGCAGTGAATTTCCAGCCCAGAGGCAGCAGTGCAGTGTAGCTGAACAGAGTTGATCAGGTGCTAGGAATACAGCTGTTGGCAGGCCCGCATTGCTGGAAACACATCTGTCACTCTCTAAGTAAAGAAACCAAAGGAAGTCCTACTTGATCTCAGAAGTGCTGTGAGCATTACTATTATCAAAGAACCAGATGTACAAGGTGGTGGGGGAAAAGGGCAATTCAAGTGAAGCCTGGGAAGATTCAACAGATACGTTTTGGATAATTCGGAGAATGATCTCAGGTAGCTATATTTTTGTTTTGAATGAGTGAGCTTATAAAGCAATAAATGAGGGTGAGGACAAAACATTATCAAGTTGGGTTCTCTAAGCATCCAGCATGCACTGGCTGAGGAAGCCCATTTTTGAGGCAGCCATATGAGTTTTCCTTTAGAGAGTCCAGTCCTAGACAGAGCAGAATGTCCTTTCAGGTGAAGTTTCCAAACAAAGGACAGCAACAGCAGAAATGTAATGTCAAATTGGGGCCTTTGAATGTCCAGTGGAAATCAACTTCCCTTTAAGGAAGCTGGCTGGAGTTCCCAGTTGAGAGAGTTCAGGCGAGTGTCGTGTGTGTGCGTGTGTGTGTGTGTGTGTGTGACTTCCAAATAAAAGAACAAATAGCAACACCATCATAGGAGGTACGACATCCAGCAGAACCTGGGGAAGTTGAGGCAGTCAACTGAAGTCCCCAGGTAGCTGAGTTCATATAGCTAAACTTGTAGCCTTATTTTCCCACCGCAGGCATTGTAGTATCACGGGATAGATAAAAATAATGTTGGAAATGGTCTGCCTTTTATATTTTTGGTTGTGAGCCTAGCCTTCAACAGCTGAGCCATCTCTCCAGCCCATGGTCTCCCTTTTAGTTGTTCTCCAAAGCACAGTGTTTTTACCCTTGGGTTGTTTTTCTGTTCTTTTTCCCCATCACAAAATTAGGGAGGCTGGCCCCACCCCAGACATAGGAGGGCTCTTTGAGAGAAAACATACTTGGGTCTGAAATGGACAAGGCCCCTCTTCCAGACTCAGCTTCTCCAAGGGCTCAAAAAACACATGATATTCTGCCAATACAATGTATGTTTCATCTAGCTTCTGTGTCGTTGAGAAGAGCTACAAGGTGTTTTCTAAATTATGTAAATCAACAACCCCAAACCCTTCACTGTCATTCAGTGATGTTTGATTCCTAAGTGGTGTGAGGAACATTACGACTACGACTACTGAGTTTCTGTCTTCGCAGAGCACTGAGGATTGTTCTTGTCCACTCCTGTAGCTGAGCAGACCAGGCATAGAGACGATAAACTAGTCCCCTCTGGCAAGCTTGGGAGTGACAGAACACATGTGACCCCAGAGCCCTATGCCTGCTGCCACACTGTGTGTGTGCCCTGTCTTGTATTCACCTTACCCCTGTGCAGTGACTGATGTCCCACTCAGTTTTCTTTCTAGAGCTAGGGCTGTGCCTGGCCCCATATTCATGTGTTACTGTATTTGGCTGTACCTAGGACTGCTGACTGGTGCTTATGTTTTCTTAATTTACCAACTATAGATGATCCATTTCTAAGCAGAGAAAGGTTTTGGTTAAAAGCAAAATGTCTAGATTGGCTACTGGATTTCAACCATTATCCCATCGTTTTCTGTGTAAAAGTAATTATTGATGAACTAATTACTTTATCTACTCTCCAATATACAATACAATATAACATAGATATGGGGTCAAAAGTAACATGTTCACATATATTTGAAATATCATTAATACAAAGTCAACTCAAAGTTTGTGGTATTTGTTGTTAGAGTTTAATAATTAGAAACTTCGACCCCAGCTGGCTATATGTTTATATATACCTTTAAACACACAGTCTACAGAAAATTAAAGCAGCAGTAATGTGCAGTGACAAAAATGATATCTTTTTAGAATTTGGGTTTATAATTTTCAAGATAGGGTTTCTCTGTGTAGCCTTGGCTGTCCATGGCAACCCTGGAGACAGCATCCCTTGGCCGTGTACAAAGCAATTAAATGGACTTAGAATTTCATCAAGCTCTTCTCCACAACACATGTATTTGCTACTTTCCTCATTGTTCTGATCAAATACATGACAAGAAGCAGCTTTGGTGAGGAGAGGCTTCTGTCTCCCACATACTGAGTGAACACAGTCTGCATGATGTGCTGCTCAATGGAGGCCAGAAGCATATGGCAGCTACTTGTCAACATCTCAGTGGACCAAAAGGCAGAAGAGACAAAAAGACTAGCCAGGCTATACCCCTTAAGTCTCTCCCTTTAGGGATCCACTTCCTTTTAGAGGCACTAAATCCCAAAGGTCTCACAACCTCTGTAACAGCACCACCAGCTGAGTAACTGTTGAAACATAGTGTGTTGAGGTGTTATGTCCTAGCCATAACCACACAAAGAAAGGCATTATTTTGTGGTGCAAAGAGCTTAGATTTGGGAGTCAGGCTCTGTCAGTTCCCAGACACTGTACTTGAAACATTTCGTTTAGACACACCTTTATTTGGTCAACTGGCAAAAGGGGTTAATAATACATAGAAAAATCACCTTGAATTTTAGCATAAGAATGAAACATATCTGACACAACTGTAATGCAAATTGTATGTCTTCCAACAACAGCAACAGCCATTGTTTGTTGTGTAGTTTCCATATATATTATTTTTCTATGAGGTCATACAACATAAGTACTATTAGCCTCCTTTTCAGTTGATGAGAGAATGTAAAACTGATAAAATCAATTTTCCAAAGTCCCTAAACTAGGACCTGGAGGAAGCACAGTTTGATCCTGACTTATCTTTGGCCTCTTCGTCTTTGCTTTTTTGCTCTAACTCCTTTTGACTTTCAGAGGTGACCATATGGCATTGGAGAGCACCCATTCTCATAAACACAGTATTAGCTATCTGTAAACTTAGTTTACTCATTCGTCCCTGAGACTTTCATAAATGTCAAGGCTGTGAGAGGTAAGTAGATCAGGGCCAGAAAGCAAACTTGGTGGACACAGTGATGCACTTTATCTTCCAACCGATGATGCGGTTAGGGGCCTGGCCTTCAGCTCTCATTATTCTGTGGTTCTGCAGTAAAATATTGCATAAAGGGTAGGCTGAGTTCTACTGTCCCTAAATTGGTTTAAAAGTGCCACATTGCCTTAATCTGAGATTGTTCATTAAAACTTGAGCAGGAGCTCATTGATGATGTTTTTACTCATTTCTTCTTGAAAGTGATCTGCAAATTACCTCCTGTAGCTCACTAGGCATGGGAACCTTGCCTTGATTTCAAATTGCTTTCTTTGAAAGGAAGACTCTGGGCTGAACTGTTTGGAAACTAATACATCAGACCATCCAATTTACTAATAGGTTTCCAATCATGGCTCATTCAAGTAGAGGATCCTGATATGTAATAGAATTCATGACCTACCTTATCTTGGGAGTGAGATAATCAATCAACCAGGATAGCACTGATCCACCCCACATCATGGGGTGCTAACTGGAAGGCTTCAGAACACAAGACATATTACCATTTGGCTTGAAATCGAATGGACATATGCACACCTGAACATATCTGATCCCACAGGATTTGTTTTCATTTCTGGTTAAGAATGCTTTATGAAGAAATGAAATTGTTTTCTTTGCTGTTAAATAGAAATGATAGGTACACTGCTGCATATGAGTCGCTGCTTGTCACACTACTAGTCTACTGGCTTTTTTAAAATTAAATGATCTCATATATCAATACGAACTGAGTGCTTATTTTTCAAAATTGCTTCAGGACACCTCTTACTTGCCCTACTCTTTCTTGCTTAGCTCTTTGTTGTGTTTACATCATGCTGTATGTTGGCTAAAAACCATGGCTCCTTCTGTTCCTTTGAACTTTTGCTTCCATGACCCAGTTTCATTTTTTGTGATTTTAGACAGATGCTGCCAGCACCTCTTCATATCCCCTTGACATTTCCTGTTCCATCATTTGTGGCTTCTCACTGAAAACATCACTCTCTGCCTGGGAGCTTCCTCAGGCTGCAGGAGCATGCTGAGCCTCCTCAAAGGGTAGGCAGAAGTCCCAGAGTTAGCATCCTGTGAGAACATCACCAAAGACAGATGGGAGTTGGCGGATTCATTCTCCAGATTCCTTGCTTTAATCAGGAAGTGACTCTGAGTCTCCCAGAGACTCCTTAACTCAGTTTCCAGTTCCACACTGGTAATTCTAGAATCACCCCCAAACAAAAAGTAGTCTTATTTAGTTGCTAGCTCAAGGTATTCTTCTCGGGGTACTCACCTGCAATTCTGTCCTTGTTTAAAACATGAGCTTCCTATCATTACAGGTACTGGATTTGTGTCTGTTTCCTGAGATGCTGTGACAGATGTCCAATTCTAAAGTTCTACAGTCGTTCCATGACAAATCACCCTGTCAGAACTGATGATCATCACCCATCTGGAGACACCGAAACTAACTAAACTGATATGCAATTTATTGAAATGACTATGCCATATAGAGAGTTAGTGGAGAACTTTCCTAAATTATCCTGGTGTTTCAGTGATAATTTTGTGCAAACCTGGTTTGCCATTAGCAGGCAGAACAATCTGGTAGGTAAGAGCGTCGGTTCTGGAATCATACAGTATTGAGTTCAAACTCTGGTTCTGACTCTTTCTATCTGTGTGACTTTAAAACATAAGATAATGCCTAACCACTTCACATCATAATTCTGTTGTCTATAAGGTGGGAATAAATACTAGACCCCATCTCAGAGAACTATTCAAATTTTTATTATAAGGGTTGAGGATAGCTTTATTAATTTGTTTTCTTTGCTGCTCTTAAAAACATTAACCAAATCCATCTTGAAGAGGAAAGGATTTGTTTCATTTTACAACTCCCAGGTCATAATTCATCACTGAGGGAAGTCAGGGCAGGAAACTGGTGAAGGCAATTTAATCAGAAACCATGGCAAAATGTGGCTTACTGGCTTGCTCCTCATGGCTTGCTCAGACCACTCTAAGATCCAGGAACACCAGCCCAGGGACAGCACTGTCTTCAGTAGGCTAGGCCTTCCCATATCAATCATTAATGAAGAAAATGTCCTCACATTCTTGCCTATATGCCTATAGGCAATCTTATGGAGGCATTTTCTCGAGTGAGATTCCTCTTTCCAGTTGACTCTAACTTGTGTCAAGTAGACAAAAACCAAACCAAAAACAAAACTAACCAGCTCTGCCTTTGACTGAGGGATCTGGCTTTGATGAGTAAGTGGAAGCACTGTACAGGATGATTCCAGAGGCAACCATCAGAAGTCACTTTTCTGTTGGAGCTTCTTTTATAAAGCTGATTCAAATACCCCTCTTTGGGCTCTTTGTAAGGTCATTGTATAATCCAATGAAAACACTCAGGGAAGTGCTTTATATACACTGCCTATATTTCAGTTATTGTGATTAGTAGTTCATTTGCCTCTGGCTATCTTGAGCTTTATAACTTTGATTGAGGTGGGTTCAACTCCAGATAGTCCCCAGGGATGCCAAATAGCATCTCCCCCTGAGCACCAGCTTTTAGCCATTCCTTGGTCTTTGTCATCCAAGTAATCCTTCTGGAGTTACAGGAACAGAGACTTTTCTCAGATTGTATTAGAAACCTACTGAGGAGAGGGAAATGGAAATATCTGATGAGATGGCTGCCCAGATTTCAGTCATGCAAATTCTTTCCTGCCTAAAATTTATCCAAAGCCAACCAAGACTAGCTCTCTAGATAAATAAAAGCTATGCTGCCATAGCAGTGAAGACTCTTAAAATATACCATTTAGTTTAAAATAGTTATTTGTATAATTAGAAAACTAATTTGTGTGTGCATGCATGCAAGTGTGTGCGTGTGTGTATACATGTGTCATGACAAACTTGTTGAGGTCAGAGGATAACTTGTATGAATTAGTTCTCTCCTCCTATCACATGGGTCCCAGGAATGGAATTCAGGCCTCAGGCTTGGTGGCAAGTACCTTTAGCTGCAGAAATCTCTCATGGGCCCCTTTTGAGCATGTTGATGTCAATGTCAAACTTAACTTCTTTTAGAAACGTTTTCTCTAGAATCCTCCCGTCTCCTTAGTTGAAGCATGTACAAGAGACTGTGCACCCACGAATGTGGGCTATGGATGCTTGCTGACAGTAATGAGCATGGGGGAGAACATGGCAGGCCACAGTATTTTCCCACAAGGTCTGACATGTGGGGCTATTTGAAAAATTACATAGATTACATGGATAAATTACATAGAAAAATTTCAAAGATAAATAGAAGAGTTTTCCAAGTGTGGGGTTTGGTGGAGGGCACAGGCCTGCTGAGCTAAGCATGGGATGTGTTAGCTGTCCGTGGTGCACTGGGTTATTGGACTGGAGTTCCACTATGCAGAGGAGCTTTTTTTTTTTTTTTGTCTTACGTTTGGTGCTTTATTAGCACTTAGAACACACTGTGATTTTGAAGGTAGGCCAGCAGATTAAATAAAGAAGCTTATTTGATCACCGAAGTCACACACAACCGTTGCCACTCAAAATGCAGTACAGACTGGTCACTTTGGCATCACCTGGCAGCTTGTCAGACACGGAGGATGTTGAGCCCCACCCCAGGGGTCCTGAGCCGGAATTGTCATTTAGGGAGAATTCATTTACATGTCATACTTGGGGGAGAGAATGGTAAAAGAAATCCAGAAATCATCCAACAGGGGTGAGGCACTAGAGTTCCTGGAAGCAGAAGCAGTCAGGCTCTGCTTCCAAAGTTGGGGTGACTTTTTGTCTCTCTTTCCATGAGGTCTTTGGACCATAGGCTTTGCCTAAAACAACGCAGTGTGCGACAATCAGTGCACTCCAGCACTTACCTTGCCTCTTTCATGGCCTGGCCGGGACTTAGTTTCCTGCACTTGGGTCTTAGTCTTAAGTGAGCTCTCCATTGCCAGGCCTGCACCTCTTGTGACTTTGCTGAAAACTGAAATTTATATGGATTCCACCACACAGGGAAGCTTCTCTTCTGTTCCTTCCATAGCTGAGGAAAATCTCAGCGACTTCCTGGATTTCTAAGAATCACCTGGCTAGAAATGTGTTCATTATGGTACATCACACACATGTATAGAATTCTCAACCAATAAAAATAAATTTTAAAAAATATTTTTTTTCACAGCTATACTCTCTGACCTTCTTACCATTTTTTCCTAAATATCTGGCTCTACTGCGTTGCTTGTGTTATGACTGCAGTTTAGTTATCTGTCATTACTTGCTCCACTCGTAGGACTTAGAATGGTTTGACATTTAAAAAAAAATGATGGAAGTGGCTGGAGAGATGGCCTGGCAGTTTAGAGCACTGGCTGTTCTTCCAGAGGACCTAGGTTTGATTCACCAGCACCCACATGACTCCGCACAATGACTTCGAGTTTCAGGTAATCTGATGCCCTCTTCTGGTTTCTATAGGCACTGCATGCATATGGTATGTAGACATAAAGGCAGAACACCATATTCATTAAAAACAACAACAACAACAACAAAAACCTAAAAAATTGGAATAAGAGTTCTGTTCTCTGCAGAGTTTAATAATCTCTTAGTAGACCGACCTTCACTTTCCAACTACAAACTCTGGAAACAAACCACAAAAGTAATTACCCGGAGACTCTAGAGAATGTACAAAGCAAGTACCTCCTGGATGGAAGATCGCAGGCGAGTTTTCTGGTCTGCCAAGGTTTAGCTTGAAGGTGTGTACCCAGAACGCCTGGTGCAGCAAAACTCTGGCAGATAATTCAGAATTATTCTGTTCCCAAGAACCAGTAACAGCTCAGGTGTTCGTGTGTGCTGGAAAATGAGGACGAGAGAGGCAGAGTCCTGAATCAGTTGTGTAAACGTTTTCCAAATCTCAGACTGATTCCTGAAGCACTCATGCGCAGAGCAAATTCATAGCACGCAACTGAAGTTAAACAGACTTAGCTACCACCCCAAGAGACAGTGCTTCCAGGTTTATATTAACCGTCTTCTAAGACAAAAAACCAAAACCCTTCTAGAGAATGCAAGAAAATCTGGAGTCTCTGTAGTGTAACCTTCACAACAAACAGGACGTCATCAGAAACGTGACACTTAACGTTAGCTTTCTGTCACGTGGCAAAATAACTGAGAGAAATCAGCTTGAGGAAAGAAAGGTTTGACTGAATTCATGGTTTTATCCAAGGTGACTTGTCTTCATTGCTTTTAAGCAGTATTGAGGCAGAATCGTAGCAGACGACTGTGGCGGCAGAGAACGGGTTGCCTCATCATGGCCAGGAGGCAGAAAGAGAGAGAAATCCCCCCACAACAAGACATACCTTTCAGAGACACACGCTCAGTGACTCACTTCCTCTAACTATGCCCCACTTCCTAGTAGTTCATTCTGTTATGAAGCCATCCATGGATTGATAATTCCCATCTCCCAATAAGAAACCTTGATAGTAACTCATGAGTTTATGGGGGACATTTTATATCCAAACCCTAATGGCATTTTAAGAACTTAAGAGGTCTGACTCACTCCCCTCTGAAATTGCAATCAAGGAGAATCACTAGAGGTGGATTGAAGGCTGAAAATAGCAAAGAGGCCTGTGCAGAGGTCATTATAACACTCTCATAGCTACAAGCCATGAGCATTCTATAAGCATTCTCACAGCTTGTAAAAAGCATAAAAATGAGCTACACCATTTGAATCAAAAGGAAACCTATAACAGAGTATTTACTTCTTTAATGGAGACAATTGATGGAAGACTTAGTCAGCCAGAGAATAAACTTATAAAATTACTATCAGAATATAGAAAAATACAGAAAACCAAAACAACACAAACTAACAAGATAGTACCTAAGGCAAGAGACTCTTAAAATACTTTGGGAAAGGCAAACATTTAAGTAGAGTCCTGGAGGAAAGAGATAATAGGCTAGAAAAATATCAAAAATAATTGCGGCTACAAATAGCTCATTTGCTGAAATATAATTTTACAGATTCAAGAAGCTCAGTTAATCCTAAGTAATAAAAGTAAAAAGTAAACCTACACATAGCAAAGTTAAATCTCAAAAACTGCAAATAATGATTAAAAATTCAGTTGTTTATTTCCATCTTTGGGAACCTCGAATTTTGCTTCAATTTGATGCTTACCTATCCATACCTATCCATATTGTTATACATTCCTTTTCCACTACAGAATGTTTCTTTTGAAGATTTATTTTTGTTTTTAAATTTTGTGTGTGTGTTGGATGGGGGGAGCATGTGCCTATGAGAACCCAGGTGCCTGATAAGCCCAGAAGACGGTGTTGGATCCTCTAAAGCTGGACTTAACAGCAATAGTGAACCACCCTGTGTTGGTACTAGGAACCAAACCCAAATCATTTGCAAGGGCAGAAGTATACTCTCTTAACCATGGAGATAACTTTCTGGACCTAAAATGTGTGTGTGTGTGTGTGTGTTTCCAGTCTCTTTTTCCTTGAAAAAAAATGTTTGTTTCTTCTATGGAACCTATTTTGTCTCATCTTACACCAGTAAACTCATGGTTGGTACATCGCTTGCTTTTTCTCCTCTTCTTGCCTTCAACCCACATCTTTATATTTAGTGTATCCTTTGTAGACAGTATCTAATTGCAACTTGTTTATTCTAATCTAGTTTGTCAGCCTCCTCCCTCTAAATACAGTGTGTGTTCCATTAACATTTAATTTATTTATTGGTACAATTGAAACTAAAGAGAAGACCTTGGTGTCTAATTTCTCCTTATTTAGGATTTCATTTTTTAGGGTCATAACTCAGTCCTGCATATCTGTCCTTTGGAAATTCATGTCCTTAAGACTTTTTTCCCTACATTCACCTGTAGGAATTGCCTGAATTTCTATCAGATTCTACACACACTTAGGTTTTAATTCCTTCATTAGGTGACTTAGCTTCTACTGTCCTCTGATTCCTACATATCAAACAAGGATAGATGTTTTGTTCAACAAGTATTTAGTACATACATGTTCTATTAATGCATCAAGTGCTGTTTTAGTGGCTGGGCACACAGCTGAGACAGGGCCCTGTGCATTTGATGCTAAGTTACTGTTGGAGGAAAGAGACAACAAAGTCCTAAAATATATAATAAGATAATATAAGGAAGACTAGACAGTCGTCTGGGCAGTAAAGGTTCAGGCTGTTTTCAGCAGGCTGGACAGGAAGGCCTCTCTGGTGAGGTGTTCTTCCCATCTGCCAGCCTTTTCTGTTTGCTTTAGCTTTTTTTTAAGTTAAAAAAAACATCTTGGTAGGGGTTTGGGAGATGGCTCGGTGGGTAGGAATGCTTGTTGTACAAGCATGTGAGTTTAAATCTTCATACCGACTCCAAAAGCTGGACCCAGCAGTGCTTGCCTCTGACAGCAGTGTTGGGCAGTGGAAGCAGCTAAACCCCAGTAGCTCACTGCCCAGCCAGCCTCGGCAAGTACTGAACCTTTTTCTGATTAAGTGAGCGAGAGCCCCTGTCTCAAGGGAGTAAGGCAGAAACCGCCAGCATCTGTCTTCCTCTTATCTCCGCATGTACTCATATTTATGTACACACACCGCACACACAGACACACGCACACACACACGTACACACATGCCTGAATGCACATGCTTGTGCCCACACACTTTTTGTGGACATTTTGGTGATGTTTTAGGATGGCAACAAAAGTGAATACACCTGTTTAATATTAGCAACCACCCAAAGTTTCTGACTACATTTGCTAATCTCCTTGTTATTCTTTAGGTCCGTTAAACTAAAACAAACCTATGAAAATTTTAGGTAGCCCTAGGTGAACTATTTCAGAGGAAGCCCTATTAACTTTTCTCTAATCCCTGGAGATACTTGCCACAGAGTCTCAAATTCTATTACTAGATCCTAATGGAACTGTACATCACACCTTCTCTGGACACAACTTGTTCAATATTTTGAAGCTGGTGCTGTAAGGACCCCATTAAGCTTTTTATACATTATTAATCACAAAAATAATTCTGTATGGAAAATTGGATTCTTTCTTTAATCTAGGCTATGGAAATCAGGGAAGCCAATATTCTGTTGTGGGGATTGGCTTTCAATTCTCTGGGTACTTGGCTTTCAGATTTCTACGATGAATGGCTTAGTTCCCTCACCTCCTATTTCTACACCTCCTAAGGGAAGGGACTCTGGCAAACACTCATTATTCTCAGCTCTTTCCTGAAGGGCATTAACTTACCATGAAAAGGGCACATTAAAACACCATCTAAATAAGTGGCACGGTTATTAATGAGGTAATTAATAGGATGCTGGGCCTTAGCCCGAAGGCCACTTAAAACAGCCACCACGAAATCACCCATTTGCTTCCTATTCCTGGGGAAAATAAAGAGCATCATGTTAAGGCTGTATCTCCGAAATCTCAAAGGACAGTTTCCTTGTGGTGAAGCATAGCTCCTTTAAAATAATAGGACGCTACATCGTAGGCTCTGGTTATTGGTGATGAAACACACGCTTTCAGTGCAGCCAGCACTTTGCTAATACCTGTGGACCATTTGTTTGTTTATACGAAAAATGTGGTTAGTGCCTGAATCTTCACTGGGAAGATTCAGCTTTGGGATACAAGAATCAAAAATTTCTTTCCTTTCACAGCTCACCATCAAGTGCAGAGGATTGAGTTGGCCATGATAATACACGGCCATTATCTCCTCCTGGCTGGAATGGTACAAGTGTCTGATCCCAAGGGGTAACCATCTCTTCCCCTAGGAATCATGAAATTCCAGGAAGAAAGCATTCGAGCTTCCAAAAGGAGAGTGGCATGGTGTGCTGTTGGTGGCTTCAGCACAGGCTGATGCTGTGAACTGAGAGTCACAGTAAGAATACAATTTAGATGGATGTGGTGCTCATACCTGTAACCCCAGCAGGTGAAGCCAGGGGGAACAGTGGACTTATTTCCAGTAAGACGTTGCAATGCTCCTCAGACACAACTCTGTTATTGTCCATCTTTTCTGCAACTGCTAGCATGTGCACCATTGAACCCAATGACAACCCCGGTCATATTCCTGTTTGTGTGCTGCAATATTTTATTATTGGGAAATCTAACTCTTTCGATAAAGCGCTGTAGCGACTCTGGATTCTGACTTCTGTATTCTGTATTCTTCTGTATTCACCCTGTATTCGTCAACTCTTGCTCAACTTTATTTCTGCGTGTAGACTGGTGTTCCTGTCTGAAACAGGCCCCTCTCACCTGAAGGGCTTCTTTTTGTCCTAGAGCCTCCTATCACTGCCAACCTTTAAAATGACCACCCCCACCATAAATTATTTTTGTTGTTATTCCTGTCATTTTGCTAATGTTATGAATCAAAATGTAAGTATCTGTGTTTCCTGGTGGTCTTAGGCAACTCCTGGGAAAGGCTTGTTCAACCCCCAAGGGAAATTGTATCCAACAAGTTGAAAACTGCTATTCTAGAGGAACATATTTGCCATCAACAAGACCTTCCTTGCTTGCTCGCTTCCTTTCTTCCTTCCCTCTACCATCTTCCTTCATACTTCTCTATTTTCTATGAGGAGGCCTTTGACTTTCATTATTTAAAGGCAACTTTACCAGTTGCAGATTTTTAGCAAGCTCATTCCCTTTCCACACCCCAGGACTTTGAATGTATTTAGTATTCTCCCTTTCATTGTTTCTGAAAAGAAGGCCATTGCCATTAATTATGTTGTATTTCCTTACGTGATGACTCATTAGGAATGTTTATTTTGTCAATCATGAGTTTGATTATGTTTCTAGTTGGAGTTCTCATTATGTTCATCTTAGCTGGTGTTTGGGAAGGTTCATGGATTAGTAAATAACACTACTTTTTATCTTACCAGTTTTAAGAGACGTGTGTGTGTGTGTGTGTGTGTGTGTGTGTATTCATGCTTCCATGTATGTAGGTGTACCACATGTGTTCCTGGTGCCTGTGGAATCCAGAAGAGGGTGCTATATCCTCTGGGCTATGATCACAGATTGTTGTAAGGGGAACAGAACCTGGATTCTCCTCAAGAAGAACATGCACTCCTAACTTCTGAGCCATCTCTCCAGCTCCAAGCTAACATTATTATAATCTAACGTGGAAGTCTCCAGACACTATTTCTTCAGTACTTTTCTCTTAACTGTCTGTTTTCTCGTCACTTCTCCTTTGGGCTGCTCTGTGGGTGCCTCATTTATAATGCCCTCACTGCTAAATTTCCAGTTGACCAGCCTTTCCCCCATCTTGAATCCAGGACATAAAATAATAATAAAGAGGAAGGCTTTCTTTCTTAAAATCAAATCCAAGCGTCTTCTACTTCATCCTTCAATCAAATGGGTGGCTTTCTCAGGAAAGGCAGAATCTACTTCTGGGTGAAAATGACTGTGCTGAAGAGGAGCATGGGAGTGGCAAGAATGGCCAGACATTTCCACTGTTCTTATTTGAAGTAAGCAAACTGTCTTTTCAAATAAATGCTTCTCACTTTGTCAGGCCCATTTTGTTGATTACCAGCACTTTAGCATTATAGCTTACTATAGTTTGGTGAAGGTTCAGCTAATCACAGTGAGGCAATCCTGTACTTTCTAATTCTTGACTCTAATTCTAATTCTTGGCTCTATGAAATGGCTCATCTTAGATCCATCACAGATCTTTTCTGTCTGTACTGTCTCCATAAATGTTCATATTTTTCACGACTCTAGTTTCACTATTGTTTTCTTCTCATAAAGCTTAAATTATGTGTTTCTATGGGGTTGTGTCTCACAGCCACACACAGCTGAAATAGGCACAGAATGTGTAGAGCTGATCAAAAAGGCCGGGTCAGAAAGAACGGCATGTGGGATACAGCTGCCTTGTGTCCCAAAACTATAACATCAGGGACAGTATAACACATGGAATGGAGAGGGCTGCTCAGCACAGTGGACTTCAGCGAGACGGGGCACAACTTTCTAAGTACGATTGACAAAGAAACGGAGACTAATGGTTAATTTTAGGCTTCATCTTGATTGGGTTAAAGAAGTCACAGGTTATCAGTGAAGCTCATCTCTGGGATGTATGTGAGGATGTTTCCAGAGAAGATTACCTGAGGATGGAAGACCTATCTTGAGGATTAGCATAACATCCCAAGGTCTGTGGCCCTAGGCTCAACTAAAAAGGGAAAAGTGTAAGATCAGCTCATCACTAGCCTTGCTCTCTTGGCTTCCAATTCCTCAGGGCATGAGCAAGCTCTCCCCTGCTGCTGAGGCTACTGCTCCCTTTGTCTCTCCACCATGATGACTGGTACCTTCTGAACTGTGAGTCAAAATAAATCTTTCCTCCCATAAGTTGCTGCTAATCAGCTCCTTGGTCATAAGCCTAGGAAAATCATTGGTTCAGGGAGTATGAGCTTTTTGAGTGTGACCATCTACGCAATCTAATTAACCATTCAGTTAACCCAAAGCAGATATTTCCCTCCCCTTTGCTATATCACTAGACTCGTAATTTGCTCTTCCAACTGCCTAGCAATTGATCTCCAGTCTCTATCTAAATAACAGGAGAAATGCTCCCATAATTACAACTTTAAATAGGCAAGGCTGGGGAGAAGACCTATATATGCTTATATTAAGTAGGGCATACATACTGTCAACAAATATCCTAAGTGGAGTTTTAAAAGGGAAAAGAAAATGTTAATTGGGACACAAGGGAATGTAAGTAGAAGTAAGGAGATAGCAGGTAGAAAGGAGTAGACTGTAGCAGGCCATGATAGAAACAAGAAGGAAGATCATTAAAACCTAGAAGCTCCAAGGAAGGTCAGATTCTCTCCCTGAGGAGCATGTTTCATAGCTCCGTAGAGTTCAGGTGAATGAAGGAATGAAGGAGAATGAAGCAAACTTTAGGGCCTTGCATCCTGTCAGTGAATTTGTCTCTGTATTCAGCATTTTTATTTTGGGGGAAAACCAAACTGTGATGTTGACAAAAAAAGTTGTACTTTGACGCCATCAGCTATTCATCTTCAAAGATGACAGGTCTCAGCATGGGACTCCGCACACTGCTGCCCAGGACTCCCCTGGCATCTGTTCCCTGCCACCAGTGTGTACAGCTGTGCAAAAAGGCAGGGAAACAGGCAAAACTTCCTTAACTCCAGCTTGATTATGTCTGCATGAGCTACACAGTCACTGGACACATGCTAACTTAGGAATTCCATTATAATTTATTTAATCCTTGAAATAATGCTGTAAGATGTGTTTGCACATGTTGTAAGGTGATATTGATTAATTGGCCACAGTGATTTTCCTTTCTTAAGGAAAACAGCCATCAGCACCAGCATTGGTTTCTTCCAATGCGATGGATATGACATTTTCCAGCTGTAAGTTGCTCCTTTAACCTGGCTTATAGGAATAAAATTTCTGTGGGTTGTTTGTCTAAAGATATATGACATCACACTGCCTTCTAAACGTTTATGTTTATATGCATGGAAAAATGCTATAGCCAGCCTTAATTAAGAAGCTTCCCTTTGGGCCAGGAATGCTGCCTCACACCTTTAATCCCAACACTCCAGGAGGCAGAGGCAAGTGGACCTCAGTGAGTTCACAGACAACCTGGTCTACAGAGTGAGTCCAGGACAGCCAAGGCTATACAGAGAAACCCTGTATCGCCGGGTAGGGGAGGAAAGAAGCTTCCCTTTGGAATGAATTATAGTGAATGAAGACTCATGCCTGTCGAGGTGCCAGGGGTAAGTGATGGTTGAGTGGGTATCCCTAAATAAAGCACCTACACCACCTTCTCTAATGCCCAGGGAGCACCATCAAGGACGGGGCTAAAAGAATGCAAGGGCCGGAAGACCAGGAGAAGGACTGAGGAGACCCATACTCTAGACATCACTCAGCCATCACAGACATGATCTAACAGCAGCCACGATTGCCTGCGGAAGGCTGTGCCTGTCACCAATCAAGCATGAGTCACAGAGAGATGCATGGGATCAGGAACCCCCCACCCCCGCCCCGGTGAATCATTGGCTACTGGCAGATTCTGGAAGCAAAGCAGTTACTTTCTTCATTTGCTTACTCACAGGTGAGGCTACCAGGCTGTAGTGGATTGTTCAAAATTCATAGTCACACGTATGAAACGGGTTGAACTCAGGGGGTTACAAGATAAAGACAAGAAAGGGTGGGAGGGGGAGCAACAGAATGAATCATATGCGTGTATAGAGTTGTTATAAAGGAATGTATTGTAAGTATATATATATATATATATATATATATAAATATAATATTGTTTTAAAATTTAATATACATATTTATTCCATGTGATGCCTAGCCATGTATGAAACAATTTATATGGTCATATATTGTAGGGTCAAGACATAGTAATTGCTGTCTGGAGCCACTAAGCCTTGTGGGTTATTTAGTATATATTATAACTTAATGAGAAGACGCTAATCCATCTTATTATCTATATTTTACAGGTAATAAAACTGTTACAAATAGCTAAAGAAAATTGCCTGAGATGATACAATTGAGGAGGAGTAGTTCTTAGATTCAAACCAGCAGAGCCCTCTCAATCCCTTAGTTCTTATTGCTCATATTTTGGCATATCTTGTGTAGATCTGATTTTGTCTTATTATCCTTGAGAACCAGCCTTGAAATCCCATGGAGCCCATTGCAAGGGATTTGACAAGAAAATCCAGATCCAACTATTGGGAAATCAGAATAAGAAAAAATAATAGGGTTAACCTACATAGTCATTTTCTTTAATGAAAATGTAAAAGACATCTTTGGGTTTACTTGACTGTTCTAAGAAACAGATAAACTTCACCAGTCTCCTTTATTTTCTTAATTATCGCATGATCCAGCTATGCCCACTACTAGGTTTTTAACCAAATGAATCAGAGTCAGCATACGATGCAAATACCTGCCAGGGCTTTCAAGGCACCGTTCAGGATAGTTAAGAGTGGAATCAATTTGTGTGTTCATGAATAAATGAATGAAGAAAATGTAATATACATATGCATACAATACAAAATCAAGATTATGTGCTTTTCTAAGAAATGGGGAGGAACAAGAAATCATCATATAAAGCAAAATAAACTAGACTCAAAAAGACATATTGCATGTTTTCTCTCAGGAGTAAAATGTAGGAAAGGAAAGAGAACATGGTATTTAGGCTATTAGAATAGAGAAAAGGGATAAGGGGCAAGGAGAGTGTAATGATGGGAAATTGGAGATCAACAAGATAAAAAGTTATATGAATGTATGAAATGCTATAATAAAAGTCATTATCTTATATATTGATATGCACCAAGACCTCAGGTGACCCCACTGTGTTACAGTGCGCGTTTCTGAAAGAAAGCCTGGGTAAACATTTTGAGTGTAAGTAGTGAGAAAAGCGCTAAGACAGGGAGGAGAACTAAGCCAATCGGGACACGTTAACGGGCAGAGTAAGTGTGTGGGCACCCGGGCTCAGGTCCTGCTGGGAATCTCTGGAAAGGTGTGGAGAATGCATTCCACAGGGGTATAGAAGGAATAAGAGACAGGCTACACATATCTCAGGCAGAAAATAGGGCAGGAACTATCCCAGACTGTTGGAGGCAAGATGATGTCATCAAATCCACAGATGCTGGGCGTGGACCTTGAAGATTTAGTGTTTTCCATGCTGGGTTTCTGTCTTGCTTTGGTTTGACTTTTTTGTTGTTGCTATTTCCCATTTTCCCCTTTAAAATAGGGATATTTATTCTAGGCCATTATATACTGGAGATAAGTTAACTTATTTTTGTGTGATTTTTATTTTATTGAAATCTGTAAGCTAACTATACACTTTTCAATAGTTTAAGTCCTGTTAAAGATTACAGGGAATATTAGAGATGAGGCAAATGCATTTTACACTCTTAGAGGAACAAGGCACTTTAGTCGCAAGGGCTAGAATGGTATGGTTTAAAGGGATGGTTGATGTCCTGTTGACAATAGGTGGGAATGTTATGCCTATTCTCCCTGTCAACTTGACCAGAGTTAGACACACCCGGCGTGTGTCCCTGAGAGCGTTTTTCCAGAGAAATTTGGCTGAAGAGTAGAGACCCAGCCTGAATGCAGACAACACCTTTCCATGTGCTAGAGTACTGGAGTGAATAAAAATGAAAAGGTGAATGGAGCACCGTCGTTTCTCTTTCCTGCTTCCTGCCGCAGAAGCGAATGGCCCACGGCCTCTGCTGCTCCAGGTCTAGCCCATCTCACCACTGTGACCGACTACAGTGTCCGCCAAGCAAACCCTTCTCTCCTACGATGTGTGATAAAGTATTTTGTCACAAAGACGAGGGGGGTAGCTAATACAGTGATCCTGGCCAGTTTTCACAATAAAGAGACAGAGAAAAACAGAGAGACAGAGATACACTCACAGAGAGAACATGCTTACTTATATAAACATGGGCACGGACATGCTGTCACATGACCACATGTGGCTGTCAGATGACATCCATATCCGGATTTGAACTTGCCTCCCACCTCTTTTAGTTGTCACTGAACAATGCCAGAGCAGCTGGGCCATAAACTTCTAGAAATCCTCCTCTCTCTGTATTTCATCTGATGGTAACAGTTTTGGGATAAACGATGTGTGTCCTGTGGCACCTGGCTCGGCTTGGGTTCTCCAAACACACTTGTGTGGCAAGTGCTCGGCTCACTGAACCATCTTACCAGCCATGGATGAAGTTACTTTTGTCTGACCATTTTATAAATCTCTTTTGCTGACCCAAAATATAGATCTCTACCTGAGACTTCCGCCTCCTAGGTCCAACCTCCTGCCAGGAAGTCTGCAATAAACTTCACACTGGCAATGCTGTATAGGCCTACCTCTTTCCTCAGTTTCCCAGCACTTTGTAGCCAGTTTTCACACGCTGAGATCAGGTTGTTCTGGACTAACATTATCTTGAAATTTGCATCAGAGTGAAAATATCCTCTGGGAAATTTCACATGAAGCAAAGTGATGAGATACCCCAATATAAAATGGACACACATTACTTCTGCCTACAACTCGTTGGATAAAAACAGTATCATGGAAGCACCTAGTCACGAAGTGACTTCTCTGTTATATAGAAGAAAGGAACAATAGGAGATTTACTAAGCAAAGGAATGAATGCCAGAGTCAACCATTAGCGATATAACCTGAGCACAAGAGACTCACAAAGGGACATTGACCACCTCCTGGTGGACCTGGGGCAAGGATGCATTGACTCCTACCATCTCAGGTCATCAAGCATTGTTAGGGGTCTGGAACTCGCTGAAGAGAACACCCCAGACTCAAACAGTATGCAAATAGCAAAGAACATTTTATTCTGCAGAAGTCCAGTGCACTGAGGTCCTCGTCTATGCAGAGAAAAAAGGTGAAGAACCCTGAATTAAGCTTATGTACTTCTTTTATAGGAACTCAGGGGAAATTTCAGGGTGAGTTAGGTAATTTTTTTTTAAACAGGAGAAAGGGGTTTATTTCAGCTTCAAATTATTAACACGTAAGTAATGTGTCTCATACAATACTGTAGATGGATACAGTCTATTGTGTTTGTTAATCACTTGTGACTGACTAAACAGGTTTATCATAATTCTGTGATAAAGGCCATGAAAAATATTTTAAGCATATCCTTTTAATATTCTTTTTTTAAAAAAATTAGTTTTATATTTTTATTTATTACACTTTGTATTATTTATATTTTCATTTATTTATTCACTTTGTATCCCAGCTATAATCCCCTCCCTCATCCCTCCCAATTCCGCCCTCCTTCCCTCTTCTCCTCCCATGCCCCCTCCCCAGTCTATTGATAAGAGAGCTTCTCCTCTCCTTCCCTCTGACCCTAGCCTATCAGGTCTCATCAGGAGTGTCTGTATTGTCCTCCTCTGTGACCTGGTAAGACTGCCTCCCTCCCCCTCAGGGGGAGGTAATCAAAGAGCCAGCCACTGAGTTCATGTCAGAGACAGTCCCTGTTCCCCCTACTAGGGTAACCCACTCGGAGACTGAGCTGCCACAGACTACATCTGTGTAGGGGTTCTAGGTTATCTCCCCCTGTGTAGGGGTTCTAGGATACTCCTTGGTTGGAGTATCAGTCTCAGAAAGACCCCTGTGCCCAGATGTTTTGTTTCTGTTGCTCTCCTTGTGGAGTTCCTGTCCAGTCTGGATCTTTCTATCTCCCGTTCTTTTATAAGATTCCCTGCACTCTGCCCAAAGTTTGGCTATGAGTCTCAGCATCTGGGAAGAGGAAGAAAACAGAGCAGGACAGGAGCCTACCCACAGAGGTCCTCTGAAAGACTCCACCCAGCAGCGTTAGGTAATCCTTAGTATCATTGGAGCATTCAAACTACAAGCACGGGCAAAACAAAACAAAACAACAACAACAAAATGTGGGCAACTTTTGGGCTGATCAGCAATCATAAAGCAGTCATAAGGAAGGCTATTTCTAACCCAACAATTAAGCAACCTTATTTCTCTGCCAGATGGTCCTGCAGAGGGTCAAGCAGCCTCTGATTGGCTGCCTATTTTCTGTTGTTTTTTTCCAGTAAATGCTGATCTATTCTGGGAAATGGGAACTTAGGCCTGCTCCTTTTTTTTTTTTTTTTTTCCTGACAAGAGACTGAAGCCTGTCTTGGCACAAGCCCAGATCCTATGTCAGACCGTAGTGGGGTCTCAAACTGGGTTTCAATTTCAACTGGAGTCTTACAGTGTTAGCAGCTAATGTGGCCATGGGTGCCTCAATTCCATTATGTATCTCTGCCTATGTCTTGAAAAGCTATGAGAAAGATCTTATTGGGTCCAAGCCACAGTGCTAAAAGTTTTGATAACATGCACAGTGCAATTTCTTATTTTCAGTAGAGAAGAAGATGGTAATCCACTGATAATTCATACCATGAATATTGGCCACTTGGTGAACACATGACTTGTTCCAGGAAGGGGGCTAAGCAACTTGTCTGTGTTTCATGAAGTCCTTTGGGCAAATTATCATTATTGTTGTATTCCACACGCTATAAAATTAGATCTTAGAGCGGTCCAGTGGCATCTGTAATGTAGTACAGACCATCTTAGGTTCTTAGAACAGAGCCCAGCATCCCGGTTTTGCAGCTTTTCCTGGGCCAGCATATTATTATTATTGTTAGATTTATGCTCTCAGCAACTCCCATTCTAACACAATAACAGATCATCATAATCTGGTTTTCCTCTTGATGTTAAAACCCGGAACCTCTGAGTTATGTGATAAGCATAAAGAAATACCTTTGCTCCAAAAAATACCTTTGCCGAGCTAATGCCAGTACAAACTGAACACCGTCCCCTCCGAATCCCAGGGCGTTTAATTATTGTGTCCAGATGCTGAGATGACAAGTTTTATTTACATGTGCCTAATTTGTTTCCATGTTTGATCTGAGTCCTCCTTGCTCTAGACTTGTCCTTGGAGGCATTTTTGCTTAACAGAACAACAAGATCAATAATCAGAACTGTTTTATTAGCCTCCCCAAACAGCAGGGTAACTGCCACGTTGGCCGCATTTATGCAGGTCTATTATTGGGACTTTGATGCTGGATATTTTATTACAGATATTTGTCAGGGAAGGACAAAGAGTCCGGGAGATGGTATATATATGATCCCTGGATCCAGCTATGCTTGAAGGTGGCAACCTCCAGTTCATCCTAATAAACCTCCCCGCTTTCTCTCTTTAGATGTAAACTACAGTGTCATGCTGCTAGTTCCAATAAGACTTCATCTTCACTTGCTTCTACTTGAAGAAAAAGCTTCATCTACATAATAGGCCACAGATTCCGTCTCACTTCTAGATCACAAAGCCTATGTTTGACAGCATTACTTAACCTTCTGTAAAATGATGTTCACTTTAAAATTGACCTTTGATGGCATTATTGTTAGAGCTCATTAAGTTTTCTGTGGCTGGTGTGGCAGATGACCGTAGATGTAAGTGTTTAAGATGGCAAAAATCTTCTCTTAAGGTTTCGAAAGCCAAAAGTCTCTATCAGCAGGTGAGAGGCAAGGTGTAAGAACCGCTATACACCCTTCGATGCAAAATTTCAGCTTCTAGGATTGCATTCCCTGTGGGTTTGGTTTGCAGTCATTTCTGCCCCCAAAGGCAGCGGTATAGAATCCTCCCGGCTCTCTCCTTCCCTGCTCTGCACTTTTTCCTCCACAGCATGTCCCCCTCTGCCACCCTTGTAGTTACGTTCAGCGCTTGTTCATACAATCCGAGGTAATCTCTGTATCCCAAGACCCTTGCTATGATGTACTTGGTGAGTAATGCTTAACTTTGGCCTTGGAAGGCAGAGTCAATCTCTTGGTTGCTTTCCTCACTGCAGTGACAAAGAACCTGATGGAAGTGACTTAAGGAATTTCCCTTCAGTCTGTCATGGTGGGGGAGGTGTGGTTGTTGGAGCAAGGGGCAGCAGCTCAACAAGCAGAGTGAGGAATGCTGATGCTCATTCCCTCCACCCTTCTTCCCATCTTCCTACCCCCACCTTCACCCCGCCACCCTCCCCTTCCCCACTCTGAGTCCCCAGTTAAACCTCTCTTAAAGCAGCCTCACAGGCATTCCCAGAAGGTTGCCTCCTACATCTTTAGGAACCTTTTTTTTAGTTTATCCTAGAGTCTTTTAGAAAGTTTTCCATGTTTGTCTTGTTTCATAAACTCGAATTCAAAGATAATGTTTCACAAATATATTTTCATATATTAAGAGTACAGGTTCAAATGTCATCTTGGGAAAAATGCTCTTAAACAGTAATTAAACTTTTTAATAATTTATATACTTTTCCCCAGGAATCTCACAATCTAATTAGCTGCCTAATGATAGATGTACACCAACTGTATAGGTAACATGTTTACCCTTTCTTCTTTTGGGGCTTTGATTTCAAACTGTAATGACTTGGTAAGCATAAATTACTCATGTGTGGGTGTGGATGTGTGAAGGTTAGTACAAATCATTTCATTCTTTGGAGAAAAAAAGCAGAACACCTGGGGTGTATAAGAAAGCAGACTGAACAAGCCATGAGGAGTAAGCCCTTATACAGCCTTGTCCATGGCTTCTACTTCAGTTTCTGCTTCCAGGATCCTGCCTCAAGTTCTGCCCTGACTTCTCTAGAAGCAAAACAAACCCTTTCCTCCCCAACTTGCTTTTGGTCACATTGTTTTATCACAGAGACAGAAATCTGACTGAGATAACATGGCAGTTATCAACATAAACACTTTCCTAGGGTGAAATCAGGATCTTGTAGCATTTATATTATGTGGGTTTCTTTTTCTTAATAAAAATATGAATAGATGAGGGGAGAGGAGGAACACTAGTGGATTCCTTGTTGCAGAAGCTGTTGTAGATCATGTGATAAATGTTCTGTGCTGCTGCCACTGTGCAAGGTACCTAACTAAACCAGAGAGAGAAAAACCCTTGGTGTCCTGTATTTATATTCAGGAATGGAGATAGGTAGCAATCATATCCAAAAAAAGTGGAACCTAGCCAGACAATGGTGGTGCACGCATCTAATCCCAGCACTTGGGAGACAAAGATAGGTGGATCTCTATGAGTTCAAGGCCAGCCTCATCTACAGACTGATTTTCAGGGCAGCCAAGGCTAAACAGAGAAACTCTGTCTTGAAAAACCAAACACACACACACACACACACACACACACACACACAACCAAAACCAAAAAAACCAATCAACCAAAACCAAATAAAACAAAAAGACGTGGAACCAAATAAAATTAAAACAGTAAGAAATAGGATGAAGACTGTCTCTTCTGGGAGCGAAGACAGCCCACATAGCTCAGATGATGAGTCTCAAGCATGGCTGAGCTTAGTCTACTTAGCAGTATAGGGACACAACATTGATGGCAACTCTGAGAGAAGTGTTTCTGACAACTAGTTAGAAGCCTGGGAAGCTGCCAGTCACTCCACTGTGTAGGACAGAGTCCCAGGATGTAGTTGTTTGACACAATGTGTCAGAAGGGTAGGAGTCAAGAGACCCTGAGCTTCAACTTAGAGGATGAGATCAGAGTTGATAGGAATCGAAATTGCAGAGTTTGGCAGAGGCTACGTGCTAATTGGCACTGGAAACTACTTGGATTTCATTCTATGTGTAGTGGGGAAGCCCTTGGAAAGTTTCAGTTAGGGAAGCTAAATGGATTCTATTTACATGTTAATTACTGGGCTGTTGGGTATAAAATGAACTCTAGTTCCTTCCCCAAGAATAAGAAAAAAAAATTAAAGTAATCATTAAAGCAATCCATATGATTTTATCATGATCACCATGGTGTTTTACAGATATTTCCTCAAATGCTTTGAAACTTCTTTCAAGATGGTCAGGGCAGGGAGAATAGTGTCTTTTTATTTTTTATTTTATTTTATTTTTTTGATTAGCCAGATTTAGTAACTGGAGTTTCATTAATACAATGGAAGTTGATGATATGAATTTTGACAGCAATCATAAAAGGATAGGGTTTCTCTTTTTGTTCAGTCTTTGGTGAGAGACAGAAGACATTTCTGTCACTGAGAGAAAACCCTTTAGGGAGGAAAGGCTTACTTTGGCTCATGATTTCAGAGGTCATAGTTCGAGGCTATCTGGACCCATAGCTTTGGACTTGAGAAGAGGCAGAATACTGTGATGTTGGAAGCATGGAGCAGAAGCTTCTTATCTCACAATGACTAGAAGAGGATGTGAGAGAAGACAGAATAAATCTTTTCAGGTAATGCCCTGATCGACTTCCTCCAACTAGGCTCCTCCTCTCCTCTAGTCACTTCCAAAATAAAGACACCATATTAAACCCATCAAGAGTTTGATCCGTTGATTTGATCAGAGCCCTCAGGCTTAAATCACTTCCCAAAAGCTCTACAGCTGGCAGTCAAGCCCTGACACAAGAGCCTGTGGGAAAGTTTCGTATTCAAACAAACAGTAACATTATATATAAAGACCACCAAGCCTTCTGGGAGATTCCATGCGCCGAGAACCGGAAGCTCTGCTTAACATGGTGCAGAGGACCAAGGCTTCTATCAAAGGCTTGTCAATAAACTGTCTTCAGATCAAACATTGAGTCCTATTCAAGCCCTTGGTTCTCTCTAATTCTGGCTGAGGTCTTGACAGCACTCTCATGAAATCCTGACCTAGAATCACCCAGCTGGGTCACTCTTAGGTAGCTGTTGGCTCATAAAACTTGTGAGACAATAAATATTTACTGACATAAAGTTTGGAACTATTTGGTTATGCTATAACAGATAATCAATATAGGTAAGCTACCAGTATGAACTGTGGTGCTTGCTGATGAAATATGGAATCAATAACATGTAGATGTAGTTTTAAATACTAGCTAAAATGCTGTGGCCAAGAAAGAAAGCAATATTTATAACTGTTTTTGATATGTTTATGTATATATACTAAGCAAATATTTTTGTTTTCATTCTCTCTTCCAATCTGCCACATCTAATATATGTTAATAATAATTAACTGTATGCTCAGGATGTGAGGAGTGGAGTTAGCCAGAAGAATGAATAATACCCAAAGACGATTGAAAGGTTTTGCCTCTTTCAGCGAGTCAAGGGTATTTTCATTGGTAGGTGGGATGACTTCCATGTTAGGTGGAAACATGATCCTGTTGTCTTTATTCAGAAATTAGCACACTTGTGATTTCAAGAGCTGCTCATAAGCACCAAGATGGCAAAGTATTGCATCGGTAATATCTTCCTAATGAGGCAACTTGCCTGGATTGACAGTTTCCCAGAATCCTCTTCCCTTTATGTTTCTGTTTAGTCTGAGCCCATAGACACATTTTATTAGTTTGGGATTTGAAAGTGATAGCACAGTCATGTTGCTCTTTAATGTTCAGTATCCTGAGGCAGACATTTCTGCAGCTCACAGGTATTGATTATCTGCTAAGCCATCAGTTTGGTGGGGGATAACCATCAAGCCTGTCACTGCCTGACTTTCCCCTGAATTTTCCTTCAGGTTGTCTGACTTGTGGGCCAGGTGTGCATAAAGGGTACCGGTTTCTTCTACTGCAATACAACTACCAGGGGACACAGTGGGGTAGTCATGGGTTCCAGTTCATCCTTGTGGCTTTTCCCAGGCCTTTTCTCTTTACATACATATTCCTTTCCTGTCTATGGCCTATATAGTAAGCTTCAAGCTATTTCAACAAGATGTAGACAACAGCATTAGAAAGACCTGTTAGCTAGCACCCTCACAGATGCCTTCAGTAGATCACACACACACACACACACACACACACACACACACACACACCCCGAGAGAGATAGTCAAATAGACAGAGAGAGGAGGAAGGGAAAGCTCATATCACCTTCAGCTTTATCCTGAATGCTATAGTGTTAGTGTTGAAAAGTAGCTGGATTTTCCATATAGATTAAAAACATAACCTGTCGCCTGTCCTTTCTCAGGATTTTTGCCTGGCTTAAAATCTTGGTATAACCAAATAGGTGACACTAGAAAACCTGAGGGCAGAAAAGAGATGATAAATAGAAATCTTAGATTTCAATGTGTTACATTTGAGATGCTTAAATAGCCAAGTAAAGGCACCATGGAAATAAAGTATAGCTCAGTGAAGAAGCCCAAGCTGGACATAAAGACGTAGGAGAGACGGGGCTGGGGAAATGGTGCATGGCTTATGTAAGTGTGTGCTGCCCAAGCATGAGGAGCAGTGCTTCCATCTCCAGATACGAGAGCCAACTGGGCTTTGCACACCCGTGACCCCAGTGGTCAGGAGGCAGAGACAGAGACCTCTGGAGAAAGCTGGACAGCAAGGTGAACTCTGGTTCAGTGAGAGACCCTGCCTTGATACGTGAAATGTAGAGCTATTGAGGAAGACACTCAACATCAAACTCTGACCTCCACACACATGCACATGCATGCCACGTATACATACTTACGTAAACAAAATACCTGGGAGGAGAGAGTAAGAAGGAAGAAAAACATACTGTCTCATGAGAATCAAAATTAAGGAGTACATCAGCAAAGGCTGAAAAATCATGCCTACAGTTGCTATGGTCTCCAGGCTTTCTAAGTAAGGTAGAAGCCCCTCCATTCCTCAGCTGGTTAGAGTAGAGAGGGGATCCAGATCCACGGGCAGTCTTAATGTTTACCTCCATCCACCGTTCATGATCGTCACCACTCATCCTGCCATGTTGCTTTTTCCTTTGCCAGGCTTAGTAGTTAAGATTTGTGAAAGCCAGATCCCCAGTCCACCCCCACCCTAACTCTGAAATCTCATCTCTCTGCAGCTCATTAAACCTTACAGTTCCCATCAACCTTGAATATAACTCTTCTCTCAGAAAGCCTTGAGTGCTTCCATCATGTCCTCCGGCACTCATCATTAGTTGCCAGTAAAACGCCTTTGTTTTTTCAATATGTCCCTGTAATGTATCTGACACTGGTCTCTCTCTCTCCCCTGAGGATTCAATTTGCCTGTAGCCTTCTCAAGTGGGAATATTTTCTCTACCACATTCTACATTCCTTGGGTGCTTGGACTGAGCTTTCTCTTTGTGATTTTCTAGCTAAAATTGCTGATATATCTTCCTACGAACACAATCAGTTTTCAAATTTAAGTTCCTTGGTTACTGACTGTATAATTTAGTGTGTGTGTCCATCCATTTGTCTGTCTGCCTGCCTGCCTGCCTGCCTGCCTGCCTGCCTGCCTGTCTGTCTGTCTGTCTGTGTTTACCTGTGAGCCTACATGTGGAAACTAAAGGAGGACACTGGGTATCCTTTATCACTTTCTACCTTATTCCTTTGGGACAGGGTCTCTCGCTGAACCCAGAGCTTGGCTGGCCAGCAAGCCTCAAAGGTTCTTCAGTCTCTACTCTGTCTCCCACATGTACCACAGGGATGAGTGTCCACCCTTAATTTCCTTTGAAGAGTATATTTTCTATCCATTGGAAACTTTGTAGATGTATACAATGTGTTGATCATACCCATTTCTCTTCTGACTCTAACTCTGCTGACTCCCTAATATGTGGTCCTCTCAACCAAATATATTTTTTAAGCCTCTAAGATCATTTAGTAGTGGCCATAGGTCTATGTGTTTGGTGTCATTCACTAGAGCATGAACAACTTATCAGGGCCACAATTGGAAGAAAAGATGTCCTCCTTAAGTAGCCATCGACTATGAATGACTTTTCAATTAGGGATAGAGCCTACCTCTATCCTCATTGGAATGCTGTCTGGCTTGACCTTGTATAGGTTTTGTGCAGGTAAACAGAGCTGTTCATGACAGCTTTTTTACATGGTGCTAGGGAGCTGAATTTGAGTCCTTATGCTTACACAGTAAACACCCTTGTCCCTTAAGCTATCTCTCTAGTCCCCAGTACATTCCTTAACATGGTTCCTAGGAACATCAGTGTTCATAAAGATAACCTGGATGCTAGTTAGCTGGCAAACGCCACTTGGAATAAATACCTTATTCATGTTACCTACTCAATAGTTCTATCTTTTATATCATTACTACTGATGTCAACTTCTTCATTGATTCAATCTCAAGCACCTCATAGCTTAATTTCACTTCTTGAGTTGCCCCACACCTCAATTTCTTTTAATTTTCATAATTCACAACCCATTGATATCAGAGGTTTTCCACCAATCTCTTCAGAACTTTACTTTTCCTCTTATCCAGCTTAAATTCTTTTTTTTTTTTTTTAATTTTGGGTATTAGCTTTTTGTCATTGCATCGATGTTCTAACTTTAATAATGGAAGGACATTTCTTTGTTTTTTTTCCTTTTTTGTTTTTACCTTTTTTCTTTATTTTGAGATTGTCATACATGTATACAATGAAGTATGATCATATGTACCCCTTGTTTTTCCTCCTCAACTTCCTCGTGGCCTGGGAATATGTTCCCCTCCCAGTGTAATTCCCTTATATTTACTGTAAGGACATTCTTACTTAGTTAATCTAAGTTAGAAATTCCGATCCAATTTCAGATTTTTAAGTTTTCTCTGACTTCATGAATTCTGAAAGTCTGAGAACCATAGTTTTTCTTTCTTACTTTTTTAAATATTAGTAAAGTGCAGCATACTGAAATCCTCCCTTCTATCTGCCTCAGCAATGCCTTTCTGTGCTTATTAGAGAAACTGCATCAGTAATGATAGTGAGAACCTGCATGCTCATCTATTAATTTACAATGATGTGTTTAATTTAGAAATTCAATGTAATCTTTATTTTGGAGCTTTTGGCACTAATGAAGAAGACACAGAGTCAAGGTGATTCTCAAATCATTTTATCGGGATAACTAATGTAAAAGGATGAGAATTTCTATCCTGGATTACTTTCCATTTCAAAGTTGATGAGGACACTGTTCTGTTGGCAATAAAGACAGAAAATTTATAAGGCTATGCAAGGCACATTACATTGTGACCTAGCTGTTGAATTTTTCATCTGCACCATAAACAAAGAAAGACAAGAAACATTTGTTCTGCATTTCAAAGAACTACACACGACGAGCAGCTGGGGTAGGAAGGCAGAACAATTAAATTTCAGTCTCTCACATGTTGCCCCATCTTTGACATTTCTGCATATGATTCCTTACTTTTACTTTAAAATTTTTTGTTTAAAAACTTATAAAACTCTTATCTCACTTGGAGAATAAGTTGCCGAAGAGCCACACCAAGAGATTACAGATCCTAGTTACATGATGGCTTCTGAACTAAATGTCACTCTAGTATTTTCACTGTGGCAGTGATTAACATGAAGAGTTCTTAGCTTTACAACCCTCTATACACTATAAAACAAAGTTCTGTAATGATGCTAAAGCCCGGAAAGATGAATTATACTCACTGATGCTGCCATAAAGTTAAAACTGGAAATAAACAATTACGTGCTAAAACCTGAGTGGCAATAACATTGCTCTAATGAGTGGTCCAGAGGTTTTTGGTGTATATGTAAAGGATAGGGATGATAATTACACACTTGTTTCTAATGAGCATAGCAAGTGACCTTTGCAAGAGAAGATGCTAACATTCTCTGGGGCCAAATTCTCTGACACCAACTAGCTCCAAGTATGTCCTTATTTTCATATCAGGACAGCAGCTAATGACAGTATCTGATTCAGATACTATTATGTTTCATTCTCTGCCTTGCCTTACTGCTAATAATAAGATGGTTACATGTTATAGATTTGCTTTTCATTTCTTTATTTGTGTAACTGAGTATGCATTCATAGATGAACATACAGTAAGTTGTATATTGCAACTATTTTACAATGTATGTTATTAAAGCAAGAGCTGCCACCAATATCTATGAGTCACTTTGCTGTATCAAATGGCATTTTTACCATTCATCCCTAAGACTGGCTTTTAATGCACACACTAACTTTTTAACATATGATAATGCATGTTTGCACATACTTAAGGATGCTAAGAAAACAGTTCCTGAGAAATGTTGATTATTAGGGTTTAACCAACGTGTTCAATATACTCAGGCTCCTTTGAGACTTTATTGTTCAGTTTTTGTAGGTATAAACCAAAGCTCTGAAGCCATGAATGAGACAATGATACATTGTCCTAAGGCAGAAGTTGTGAGCAGGTGGCCTAGAGGGCCTGTTTTGTTTTGTCAACATGGTGTTTGATTTGTGTCATTTGATAAAGCATTGTTTGATTTACCAGTGTTTTAAGATGGCAGAGTCACTAAGAACAGCCACATTCTTCTCCATTCACCGGTAAGCTAGCAGATGCTTAACAGTCAAGAGCTTTTACTTAAATTCGTGACTTGTAACATTTGCCAGTTTCTCCAGTGTAAATTCTACTCTGGTAACTGGTTTCTAGCTATCAATAAGATGTTGTTCAAGTGGAGTTTAAAAGAGATATAAGTGGTTTATTCTTACAAACCACTATGAATCAGCTGTATTGTACAATGACCAATATTATTACTCAGCAAAACTGACTGAAGTTACTAATTGCCCCTTTTAAATAAGGCAGTCACTTTAGTTCTTCACAGTCCCCATCTCATCTGCATCACATGATTAGATGAAATTCTAATTTGCATAGGGACCCATTTTAAGTTTGTGATCTCTTGCATAGGAATTGTTATTTTGGAGAATTAAGACATGGAATATTAAAAAAAATAGACAACTCCAATGCTATTTAAATGGACAAGATGTAGTTAAGACCTTAGGTCAGAAAGAACCAACTTAATAGGAAAACCAGGTCAGCCAGAGACAGGAAGAATAGACAGATGCGTGGCTCCAGGGTCGGTGCATGTGTAGAATGCAGCTCAGTCTACTGGAGAACTTGGCCTTTGCGATTGACAGTGACAGGAGCGAGGGAGGGTACGACAATGATGGAACTGTGAAGCTGGGTCATAAGGAAACTGGTTTAGAGTTAGTGTGTCTTACAAACTGATTTACTCAACAACAAATAATTCTCCCAGGCTTAGAGGCTTAGAAATCTAAAAATAAAGTGTCCCAAAGTCTGATATTGGATGGCAACCTACTTTATGGAGGCAGATAGACACCTTCTTACCGTGTCTTTCACATAGTGGACCACAGAAAGAGAAAAGTCAGGCCTTTCTGTGCCTACACTTATTCAATGTGGCTCTACTCTCATGACCTAATGACATCCCAAAGGGCCAGTGTAGAAATTTTGAAGCAAACAAACATTTAGTGTATTGTAGCTGATAGCCCAAATAGGCATTCATTGGTGCAAAGTGGCATCCCACGGCTCTTATATCTCTGTGAAAGATATGGCCAGACATCTGCCTGCTCTATAAGAAAAGTAACTTGCCATATTCCCTCTGGTCCTTTGCATACTCCACCACTTTGCTTTCATGAACCAAAAAAATGAACCAACTTAGATTTGCCAGATATGTCCGTGCATGGTTTACACTGTACAACTCTGGGTGACATCTTTACTGTAGACTGACTTGGATATTCTCCATTATTTATTCACTACATTCTTGTGCAACATGCTTGTGGAAATAAACAGCAGCCAAGTGAGAACACTGACAGACCACATGGTCTCTGCTCATCATAGACAGGGAAGCCAGGCACTGTCCCTTATATTTTTAGTGTGACTCCAAGGCAGGTAAGCAGTGGCAAAATGTTGTGGTAGAAAGAAGAGATGTTTCAGATGTGCACTGATAAAAGGTTGTTGGCATGGAGACAATAGTTTTGGTAACTAGAAACAAGGAATCCTGTGGAACTGACTAAAGGAATATTGTTGGATTTTCTTTCTTTCTTTCTTTCTTTCTTTCTTTCTTTCTTTCTTTCTTTCTTTCTTTCTTTCTTTCTTTCTTTCTTTCTTTCTTTCTTCACCTATTTCTGATCTGTAGCCAGAACTGAATTATAACTCAATGCATAGCAGAGGCTCTTCTTGAACTCAGGTTAACCATCTTTCCTTAGTCTTCTATATGATGGAATGTAGACATGAGTCACCATGCTCAGCAATACTCAGATTTCTCTAGTTTTACCTAAGTAAGAAGCAGGGAAACTAATTAGGGAAACAATCAGTTACTAATCAGGTCCTAGCCGTTGTGTCTGGTCATTACAGAAGTTACTATTTGACTTCTTAGGTTATTACTAGATATAGCAGTCTGATATTTTACAATTAATTCTTTTGCAGACTTGCATCTTGAGCTGCTTATAATGGATAGTGTGTTGATTTTTCTAGGCACATTGCTATAGATTGTGGGCCAGAATTGTTTTCATGCCTGTTCTGAACATTGTCCAGCTGCATATTCACTTTCTCATCTGGTGGTCCTAGCATATGATAGTCTACTTTCTCTTTGACATACATTTTTACTTTAAGGGTTCTGACAGATAGGATCTCATTGATACTAATTTACTAATTCTCCATATACACACATATTATATATATATATATACACACTAATTCTCTGCATACACACATATCATATATATATATCTACACACATACACACATACATATATGTAAAGAGAAGTTTTAGGTGGTGATAGGATGTTGATGAAAATGATGTAGAATGGGCCGTGTCTCAGAGCTACAAAGGATAAACAGGAATCAACAGAGTATCCATCTCTACTCTGAAATACATGTTCAGTGCTTCCAGTGGGCTTAAGGGCAGCTCATTGTATTCCTGAGTTGCTCAACTTCTAACTTATTCCTTTATGAAGGGTTTTTACTGATTGATAGCTAAGCTAATCAAAGGGTTTCCCAAGATATCCAATTCTAGAATGGGTTAAACACATCCTGTGCATTTAACTTCACAGACTGCATAAGTGAAAGCTAAGGAGTCTGTAATTTCTCTCTTTTTTCAGCTTTCTTTACATGAATATGAAGACCTTACCTGCCTTTAACTTTTGTTTGCATATCTGTGCATGTTTGTGTGAGCATATATCATATATGTGAGTGTCTCAAAGGATCCTAGAGTAGGGTGCAGATCCTATGGACCTAGAGTTATAGGTGGTTGTAAGGTGCCTAGCATGTGTGCTGTGAACCCAGCTTAAGTGGGAACTCACTTTTAACTGCTGAGCCAATCTCCAGTACATTTTTCTCTTGCTATTCATCTCCCCTGTGGTTCCCATTGTCTGACCTTGAGTTTTGGATAGTTAAGAGAGTACACACACACACACACACACACACACACACACTATTCTTTGTGATTGCTTTATACTATGTCTAATATCATGTGAAATCCTTATATTTTATAGCTTAACAATGATGCCACTAGAAATTCTGCTCTTTTTATAATGTCTCCAGGTAAGGCACTGAGTTGTTCCTCTTCATATTTTCCACACCAAATGTATTACTTGCTCTTCTCCTTGCTCAGACAGATTACCTAACGAGCCTAACATAAAGGAGGGAAGATCATTTGGGCCTTTGGTGCGATCCACAATCCCTTGTGTTGGGGAAGGTATGGCCGAGAGAGCATGAGGAAGATCACAATGCCACGGTGGGGGAAAAACAGAGCGAGGTGATTACTGCGGCTCAGTTTGTTCACATTGTGGCCCCTTTCATCCAGTCTAAGATCCCAGTACATGGGATTGCCACCTACATTCAAAATAGGTCAGCTTACTCAGTAGACACCCCCACAGACGCCCTCACAGGTGTGTCTCCTAAATGATTCTACATCCAGTCAGGTTATCAAGGCAGATTAACAATGACCAGAAAACAAAGCTCACATCTTGCATCATTTGTCACGCTGTCTGCTTAAGTACAAGTACAGAAAGCAAAGAAAACAAGGACCCCAAGGGCATCGCTGTTTCATCCTGATGTTTAAAGAAACTGGGAAGCCACTGACGCCTTTCTGGAAGCATATAGATCAAGTGGCTGACAAATGAGCAAACCGTGCTAGATCTCAACAGAAAGATGTCCTTATGTGTGCTGGCTGACTTCAGACTAGTCAAAAAGAAGAACAGACCCCACCCCCTTCCTCACAGGAATACATGGCTTAATAGTAAACTCACTCCTTCCTCGTGGCTGAGCATGTCCCAGGCCAGGGTGGCCCATGACTTAGCAGATGTCAACAGGGTCAGGCCAGCTTTCTTCACCCCTCTACCTGATGGCTTACTAGAGTCTGCGGTAGAGTCCCTTCACCGGGCAGCGTGGTTAAGCAGTGATGAACGCTAGCTGTGTGAGAGTTCCACCCTCCATCAGGGAAACAGACACAAAATAGAGGGCTTAATGCAGTCAGGTGCTTTGGTTGATTGTGATGCTGGCTGAAGGTCAAGTCCACAGGACGGGCCATCATGGAGGGCAGTGACTATTGATATGGGCAAGACCTGCCTCTAGGAAGGCCTGGCATGCTCTTGATGCCTTGCAACTAATAGCCCCAGTCCTACTGGACTGTCCAGGAGAAACTTGCATACTTATAATGGCAGTAGAGTGTGACCCTATTTCCACAAATGCCTGGGAAGCAACCCTCAGAGTGTTTTTGATTGGGTGGCTAAAGCCTCCATCTTAGTCAAGTTTGCACAACTGACTATGAGAGAAGATAAGGCTCATAACCGCCCTTTCTCTTAAAGATTGACCTCCATGGACCCATGCCACCTGGCCTGGGAGGCTAAGCCCCCACCACAAGGGTTGCTTATACCCAATGTGTAACTGATATGGAGTTTCCTGTCCTCAGGAAGAAACAGTCTATGGTATAATGTACCCCAGAGTCCCATCCACTGTCGTGAATGACACCAAAGCCAGGCTTTTCTTGGGGTTATCAGCCAAGAACATTGGCTCTTCACCCTGATCATCTGTGCTTTCCTTGCTTGTTGAGGGATTTCCCCTGAAGCTCGTTGGATGATTTGCACCAGATTCTCTGTCTCAGGCTTTTGCCTCACAACCTGACTTATTACAGTGCTCTTGTGCAATGAACACCCTATCAGGCAATACCAGCAGCTATGTAAGTGGGAGGGTTCATGTTTTTCTTTGTGCTTCGTAATCAATCTTGTTTTTATAGAAACACTTTGTCAGGCTTAGCCTATTCATACAATACCTATGAGTGCGTAAAATTATGGTGTGTTGGTGTGGTAATATGTGGTTCCATTAGTCCTTAGGATGAGCCATGGACCTGCTGTGCTGAGAATAGTTTATAAGTCACTCCCATCTTTATGTCATTTTCTGCTAGGGCTTTCCCCTCCCCCACCCCTCTGTCCTCTATTGCTTTCCTGATTCTCCTCCCTGTTTGTACTTCTGAGCCTTGAGCTGGCCAGTGGCAGCCTATGGGCATTGCTCAGTCAGCCACCAGGCTTCAAGGGTAAGAGGACCGCTAATCTTTGTCCTGTGAATCATAGCATACACTGTGTTTTAGGCCTGTCATCACTGGCTTGTCATCCTGAGAGACAGACACCGTGGTGGAATCAGCAGAGGACCTGGTTTCTCCTGTGCTTTTTGGCTTTCTATCTCTGTTTACTTCCGGTCATCTATGGTAATTCCCTGGTGTCTCCTGCCGGGGATGGACTGCTACCCCACGCTCTGTGTTAAGCCAGTCCCCAGCCTCTCAGGCGCCGCCCCCACCTGTCCTCCTAAAGACTTCAGGGGCCTTTCTCGTTACTGCCTTTCTTCACCAGTGACCAGGAGATGAAGTTCATCTTTCTCTCAGGTTCTATAAAGAGACATCTTAGTGCTGAACCCGAATAAAAAGAAAATGCCATAGAGACCACGGGCTCTCCGACTCCATAGACTTAAAATCTTCGGACTCTAAGGACAGGTAGGGGCATCCGTGCCATAGCCTGTCCCCCGTTAGCCAGGTCCCTGGTCATCTATCACTGAGAATTTTCACTCAGCCTAGCAGTCCTACTACAGTACTGAAGTCCTGGAGATCTCCTTTTAATACATTCTATTGCTTCTATCTCGTCAGAGAACCCTGACTAATGTATCAGCTTTCTCAAAACACTTGTTCTCGTCTATTTTCTGAGTGAAAGTGAAGCGGAGTACATGAAGCTAGAAATTTATTTCATACACAGTCTTACATTAACATCCTTCATGTCCTCAGCAATCAATTTTCTATTCTATGTCCTCAAACAGACACTTTGCCCTTTTCAATCAATAGCTATTTAGAAATTACTGCCAGCTACCATTCATTGTCAATTTAAAATGTTATTATTCCAAGTGGGAGTATTCACTAAAATTATGAATAATACTTTTGAGGAGCTATAGAGGGAATAGAAACTGTAAGAAATAAACACTTTCAACTTTCCCTTGCTTCTTTTTTATTTACTTAGTAACTTACCTGTGTTGATTATGCATTTTCTGTTATGGTACATGTTGTATATCATATTAAGTAGACACGTGATCTATGGGTATACGAATGCATAGCATATGTAACTGTATGCTATGCCAATATATGTTAAATGTAATTATAAAATTATATAACATGTTATAACTCCAAAGCACTACCCATTGTGTTACAAAGCCATATATAAAATACATAATATATAAATTGTATTTATTATGAATTGTTCTTGTCTCATATACTAGAAATAGTTCATAGATTCCTTATTTTTCTCCTCCTGGGCATATAGGAAGGCAGTGTTAGAGTAAAGTGAGCAATACATAGTATCAGATTTGGCTGGGACCAAGGGATCACATATGACTATGTAACATAAGGACCAAAGCCCAGAAAGGCCAAGAGAGGCTGAGTTTTCTGTATTCTCTTTCCTGTGGCTATACTGGCTTCTATATCTGGCTTAAATGTGTAGATGATACAGACACACAAACCTGACAGCTCACCTGGTCCTTGCTTAGCAGAGGACTCTCCTACAGAGTTAGGAGATCTGCAGGGAATATTTGTGAGAAAAAGATAAACCGTAGACACATGGCAGATGTTGCAAATCAGTCACAAATTACCAGTTCTGTAGAGGAGACCCTAGGTCTCATCAGGCTCAGCTTGGATGAGGGAAATTATACAAAGATGAGAAACAACCAAGAACTATGAGGTAGATTATGTGCTATGACCAACATTTAATTACACAAAGGATGATGAAGTAAACCTCTGTATCCCATGCACATTGGATGTGGAGGTTCGTTTGTTACTTACCTGAAAGAAACACATCTTTGTTCCCTTTTAGGGTAAGAGGTACTGCTGCTACCAAAATTTCCTTTGTTGTTGCTTTTCATTTAAAGAGAAGTTCTGTTGCCCAATTACCAAAGAACAAAAACAATTTTCTGAGCCCTTCATGCATCTTGTACTTTTGTGTTCCTTCCTGTGTTGTTTTCTTGGTCTAGAAAGTCTTAAGGCCGACATGGAACCTCAATCTTAGGTAAATCCCAATACTATTGCTTATAGGTATGGGCCTTACCTGGATGACTGTTGGCCTCCACCAGTCAAACAGTAAAGATATGGAGTCAAAGTGTATTATTTCAGGATTATACACACACACACACAAAACACACAAATGCTTTTGACGTCTTCCCACACTCAGAGTTAAAAAGCCTAACATGAACTTAGTAACGGTCTCTCTGCCTTTTTCTTTCATTTCTCTTGTTAAAATCATTCCAGCTTTAGCCCCAATCTGGCCTCTCTTTGGTGTAATATTATTCTTTTTCTCCCTTTGGATATTTAGTACTGTGCATGTTCATTGCTCATCTTCGTTTCATTTTGCCCCATGTTGAAGTTATTTGCTCATGTGTCTATTGCTTTGTATAAGATTTTAAACTCTTCAAGGGCAGAGAAACTTTTTGATTTTTTTTCTTCCTCCTCAGAGCACTTAGTGAATGCCTTGCAAGTAGGAGGTCCTCAAGAATTTTTATTAAAATAGAAAGATGTGAACAAAACAGGCTTCGCAAATTAAATTGACTTGCCTATTTCAAGAATCTCAAACAAGTATTTGGAAAGGGGGACAAGTGAAGGGCAAAACTAAGACACCTATGTTAGTTAGTTGTCACACTGCCATGACAAAACACCTCAGAGAAGCAATGGAAGGGGAAAGGGATTTCTTTGGCTTATGGTTTAAGAGCAATGCAGTCTGTCATGGTAGGAAGACATGTGGCTGGTGTTTTTGCATCTAGTCAGGAAAGCAGGGCCCATTTACCCTTTCTGGTCAGGCTTCTTTCCTTAACTAGCCTTCTCTGGAAGAATCCTCCCAGATATACCCAGATGAGTTTCTAGTTGCTGGGTAATTCTAAATTCCAGTCAAGTTAAAAACAAAAATTAACCATCACAGTCCCAATGTATATGCTTTAAATCATTAGCACAGAAGAACTAAAGGTCCCTACTGTCTTCAAACTGTGACAAGCAATATTTGACATCAACCAAATGTTTGTAAGGAAGTCACTCTATATGGATTTTTCTATTACTCTGTGAATAATAAAGACATGCCTCAGAGATCTGGCATTTTTCTTTCTAGAGCTCATTCCATGCCTGGCTTCAAACTTGTAGCGTAATGTTGCTTGTATAATGACTGTCAGAGGAATGGAGAAGGCTCCAACTTCAGAGTGTGGGGAAACGCTGAGGGAGAGGAGGAGACGTACACAAGCAATTTTTCTTTACTCTCTCAGTATTGACCAAAAGCCCCAAAATAACTGTGTTGGCAAAGACTTCATGACTTAAGAGGAAAAAGAAAGTATTGGGTTTTAGAATTGCTTACTGTTCCTTTCAAATAAATCATGATTTATGATTAGTATATTTATGGAATTACAACTTGAATCTCTTTCAAAATTAGACTTTAATGGAATAGCAGAAATACATTTTGATCATTGTTGGCGGTTGGCCTAATGTTAATTCCTGGTTACTGCCCATCGGATATACCCATCCTTGTTTGTGTAAACCTGCCTAAAACATTATACTCGATTGGTTCATTAAATAGCCTAAACCAGGGCAGGGCAGAATGGGGTAGGTGAGGCTAAGGTTCCCAGAATTTTGAGGATGGGAGAATCAGGAGAGACAGATGGACAGGAAGAGGGGAAGAAGGAGGCTGTCATGATGGGTTATCCTGGAGAAGAAGCCACGTGGGCCAGGAGGAAGGACTCCAAAAATGGCGTGAAAAGGCACAGATGAAGAATAAAAGCAAGTACTTATAAGAGTACGGATAGGAGATAGGATTGTTAAGAAGGACAGCATTGAATGAGGACTGGGAGATGGATAGTGAGGTGATTCAGACAGCATAGGTAGTAATATCTGCCCAGCCCAAGGTATATAAGGGAATTATAAAATCTAACAGGTGCCTGTGTCTTATTATTTGCAACAGTGGGTTAGATAATACCGCCATGACAATCATAGGGCAAATATTAGTAAATACCATATAGACCAACCCTTCCTTTATTATAGGAAATAGAATTATTTACAACTTAAATACTTTTAAAAATTATTTAAGAGTTTCATACAATGTATTTTGGTAATATTCAGCCCTAACTCTTCCAAGATCTGTCCCCATTCCCTACCCACTCAACTTTGTGTCCTATTTTATTTGTTAAATCCTTTAAGACCAATTTGGGGTTGCCCAGTATTCTTGGATATGAAGCTTTCCCCTGAAGAGTGATCAACTTACCAGGCTCCACGCTCTTAAGGGGAAACTGTATCACTTCCACACAGAAGCCAACAGTTGCCAATATCTCCACAGCTAGGCATGGGATTGGGTGCCAATGCTCCTCTCCTTGTTTGGATGTGGTCTGGCCTGGGATTTTACAGTTTTGTACATGCTTGACCCAACAACCGTGAGGTCAGATACACTGCTTCCAGGCTGTTTCTGTAAGACAGTATTTCCTTAGAGTCATCCACACACCACCTCTGACTCTTACACTCTTCCCTCCTCCTCTTGTGCAATGATCCCTGAACCTTGGGAGGAGAGAGATAGCTTTATGATCAGTTCTGTGGGATACTGATTCTAACTGAGAAATAATGACACAAGAACAGGTTAAAAAGGAATTATCTAACAACGTATGATCTAACAGGTACCCATATCCATATGCATATTCCAAGAAATTTTAGAAGAAAACATCAAAAGGTGTGATTTTTAAGGTTTCTGGCTCACAGTATTATGTATAACTTTGAATTTTAACTCATTCTCAATCCCCAAAGGATTTCCTCTTAATTTTTTTCCTACCCCTTCTGCAACAATGGAAGAAATCAGAACACAGAAGCTAATTTGACTTGATGCAATAGCTGACACATAAATGTTTACTATGTATGAGATATGTTTATATGCAGTTCTCACAAATGATCTCATTTCATTTTCCTAATAAGCTTGCTGTTATTTATATTCACTTACCAGATGAGTGTGTGGAGGTGTGGAAAGGCTAAGGAAAATGCTTGAGTAACCCAGGAGGGAAGTGGCTGAGCTTGGGTTTTGCATGAGCTAACTTACTGCAAAGCCAGGACTCCAGGAACTCCTGGGGCATAGGAAGGAATATCTCTGCCGGCATGCATGATCGCATTCTTTTTAGAAATCCATTTCTGTTGAAAACAATTAGGGATTCTATTAGATGATATCATAGTGGAGGAAAGAAATCTCGGAGTTAAGATGACAGACAGGTTGCCTAATAAAACCAGCCCAAAACTTAAGAACGTTAGTTTCCTGTTAATTCTTGAAGGCTTAGATGGTGACTACAGAATTTGCAAGTAAATGTTTAGTTCACTTAGAAAAGTGAATTAATTTCCACACAGTCACAGGGTTATAAGGTGGGGAGGTCACATGGTGCCTTCTATAATGACTCCATATGCAAAACTTGGCCATTGCGCTATGGGACACAGGCTCTTTCTTATCTAAAGCTAAAGATGTTGATATGTGATTCTATAGATGTCTTTACCCAGTTAGGGACCTCCTTTTGTTCCTCTTCCACCTTTAAAAGGAGTTTTATACCTGGTTATTTGGCAGAGACAGACAGCCTTTTCAGTTTTGTCCACTATTCACTGTTTGGTCACAATACCTTTATGGGACCTGCCTGTGGGATTTATGCTCTAAGTTTCATTGTTCTTTCTCATTTACCCCCTTTAGTTCAGGAGACAACACAGTTAAGTACAAGGATTGCTGTCGTCTTTATAACTAAAAGTTTTATAGGCTAGAGCCATAATAATTTGTTCATATGTGCATGGAACTGCTTTTATAATGAACTTCACAAACATCCCTTTGCATTAGCAGACCAACTGATCTTTAGATGCACTGTAACACTGTGTGTGCAGGGTCTATGTAGCTGTCTCTTCCCAGTGCTGGCAACACCAAGCAGCCTTCTGCTGTCTCCACCCCACTCCTTGCCTTGGATCCACTTGGAGATGGGAGTTAGCCCTTTCTTTGGGGAACAGCCTCATTACACAAAAGGTTGAAAAGCAGCATTGTCAAAAACTAGAATATAATAATAGCCTAATAGAAACCAGTATATACATCTCCAGAAACTGTAGTCACTTAGTGGTGTTTAGAGTTTCAAAGGAATTGAGACAGAAAAAAAAAGCAATAAGGGAAGCATGCTGAATGTGACTGTTAGGAAGCCACTGGTGACCTTTGGAACTGCAGTGTTGGTTGAATGACAAGGGTGGAAACCAAACTTCAGACAGTGAAGGAGATAATGATGTGGATTTGCAGAACAAGCTTAGCATTTTGGGCTAAGGAGGTTAGCACTTCCTGCCTAACTAATTTCTCATGGGCAATTTTGTGATCCGGCTTCCTGATTTAACTTCTCTATGCATTAAGGAGACCTAGTTATGCTCATCATTTGTAATCAAGCAGCTGCTGCATCTGGCGGCTCTCGTCAAGGCCATAACCCACATGCTCACAGCTTCTCTTATTGTTTTTTGCTACACATCCCCCCCCCATTCTTTTGGGGGGAAATGAGAACAAAACTATTTCCCTGGTCAGTGTTTCTGGCACCCTTGAGAACAGATCTGCGGAATATTAATGTGGTCAAACGTTGCTAGGAGGTTTAGAAATCAATGGGATTTGGGTGTTAAGGGGAGGGCCTAAAAGTCCGTTAGGCCGCTAATGGCTCCAACGTTAGGCCACTGATGGCTCCCTACTGCCCTGTCAGACTTTGCTAAAATGGATAGTGAGCGGTGTTTTTTTCTGTCCCGCATAAATTATGTTGTTCAGGCATGGATGTTCAGTAAACAGAGCAGCCGTTCAAACAGTCTCAATCATGGACTTCCTCCCATCTGACATACAGCTCATTCAGCCTCAACCATGCTGCTCAACTTCCTTCTCAAGGTGGCCTCTCCAGCCTTGCCTGTGACCAGCTCCTTTCATCTCTACATTTTCCTAGATCTGATTTTAAAAACTTCATTACCTCCACAGCAACTTCTTCTCTCCAACTCACAAATGCGTTGAGGTCTTTTCCCCGATAAGAACTTTTTTTCACTTGATCTTGCAATTTTTGCTGCCTTTGTTGTTGTTGTTGTTTGTTTGTTTTTATCTTTTGGCATGTAGCCCCAGGTAGCCTGAAGATCACTATATTACGTTGGCTGGTCTGGAATGTGTGGACCTTTTACAGTCTCAGCCTCCCAAGTGGGGGTGTCCACCCCCAGCCCCGATCTTTTGTATTACAAAATGTTCGAAAGAAAATGCAACACTTGGATGTTTCTTTAGTCACTGAAGTGTGACTCAAGCCTCACTTTGCTGTAGAAATCACTCTGAAAAAGTGGCAATAATCTCTGCCTCATCAAGGTCACCTCCCCCTTCTGAGCTCTCTCCTTCTTGAACTTGTAAGATCCCCTGGTTCCTTTCCTGGCATGATCCTCAGGACCAGGTGATTTCGGTCCTTCCTACTCTCTGATTTCTGACTTCTCCCTTGTGACTTCCTAGTTCTCCATTTCTATTCTGTACTTTTCTTTGTTCTCTCATTCACAAGTTCTTCCTAAAACTCCTCATACTCGTTTATAAATTCATCATTTTCTAAATGCCCAAACAATTCTCAAATGTGGGAATTTGAGAATATGGGAACGCTTGCTCAATGATGTTGAATAGAACATTTTGCTAAGTTGGAAATTTTTTTTTCTGCATTGTGTAATAAAGTAGCCACTTGCCACGTGTGGCTACTGAAGACAAGGGATCTGGCTGATATTATTAAGAGACTTTTTAGTCTTAACTGCTTTTGAATTTAATGTCCATATATGGTACAGCTTAAGTCCACATGATTTAAATTTAGTAACAGTACCCTTTATTCTTCTTAACACACAACAAATTAAAGTCATTGTCCAAACCCCTATCTCCTATTCCAATATCCCTTATTTTCTAAAATAATATTATTCATTATTCAAATCACACACCTGAGTCATAGTCACTTCTGTCTTTTCCTCAGATGACAGCTAATTGAGTACTTATGTTGCTAAAACCTGACCCTTCCTTTTACTAATAATGATTCTTTCCTCCCTACCTTTGTTACAAACAACTTGTAATACACTGTGTACTTGTTTCACACACACGCACATTTTCATAGAGGACTAAGTTTGGCATGTGCTATTTTAAATGCTGTACCATCTATTTTGTTATAATGCATTCTCTAAGTCTAAGAAGATAAACCTAGTTTTTATTCCACATCTTTTTATCTCATCTCACTTGTTTGTCTAAATCAAGAGTTTATGTCCTTCTACAATGAACAATTGGAGTCTAACAATAGTTTTCCCATTTTTAGTGACTTTATTTTATCTCTGCCTTTCTGTAGAGTATCTCAGAATTTTTTCTGGTTAAACCTAATTCCATGCTCGTATTTTCCCTAGAGGCCTGGACTGTGCTAATTCAGCTTTCTGGCTACAGTTTTCTCTTTTACGAATACACATTTACTTCCTGCTGTTTTCGTTGCTGTTGTCCTGTAGCTATGCCCCCCTCTTCAGCTGCTCTGTTTTCCAATTGCCTCAAATACCTGCTTCAAATAGGTGCATCGTTATTTGATGTTGGCAATAGTAATTGCACTGTCTAACTATGGTGTCACTGCTGCTTTCTTCATGGCTGTGACGCAGGAAAGCAAGACTTGACCAGCTAGTCACTGCCTTCCATCTATTCACTTGCATGCCTTTGGTGTTTTCTAACACTCGATGTCCTCTATAGACAGCAGGATTATGATGAAAAAGATGACCTACACTCCAGCACTTAAATTTTAATGGAAGAAAATGGACTTAAAAAACAAGTATGTTCAATAACATATTTCAGATGTTAAGTTTGGAATATGAAAAATGAGGGAAAGATGTTCATATATCTATGGAATAAGAGATGGCTTCAAGCAAAATTTCAAAGAGGAAGATTAGTGGAACAAGCTTATTCTGCCTTTGTTACTGTTGAAAGTGAAATGTCCCAAGGTCTGACAGAACCACTAGTTGAAATGCCCAGGGCTAAAACAAATCTGGAGACATTGACCTTCAGTGATCAGAGTAGGAGGTAATGGCATGATCTAATTTAAAGAAACAAATGACCTACTATTTGGAGAAGTTGCAGTGAAATGACCTGGAATTTTCTTCAGATCACTGTGGCCTGTTTTTTCAAAAATAGAGCTTCATCTCTGCCAATGTGTCAGGTTCAAAGGAGCCCATGCTGGAAATAGAGACATTCAGAATCATGGTGGATAGAGATGGCAAATGATGCATTTCTATGCACAATCTCTGGAGAATTGGTATTTTGTTCAACATATATTTGCTGAGCACCTACTCGGAGCAAGTACTGCTGTGGGATCTGAAAGGTCGAACAATGAACATTCGTACAAAAGCCTCCTCGAGTTTACCTTCCAGTGGGAGGATATTAACAACCAGGAATCCCATAGCACGTTAGAAAGTGGGGGTGCTATGAAAAAAAAGAATAAAGACAGAGTAAGCAGGGGATGTAGGCTAATATGTAAGCAACTTGCATTTTCAAGTAGGCTGGCTACAGAAGGCATCCTTTAGAAAAAGTAAGTCAATTCAACATGTGAAAGAGAAAGATGCTTAAGCAACAAAACCATCTATGAGGAGAGACTTGGAGGCTGAGTAGAGAGCATGTGCAAATGTCCTGAGGTGGAAGTTATCTTCCTGGTAAGGGACAACATGGAGGCCAATATGGCTAGAATGGAATAAAATAGGGGATAAAATGTGAGGTCTGTAGAGCAGCTAGAGAACAGACTGTGTTGAGCATGTACATTTTTGTAAGCATGCTGTATTAGACTAATTCAGATGGAGAAACACTAGCATTTGAAAGCGTGATCTGTCTTATGCATCAGTGAGACAGCCCAGGCTGCTATATGAGGTGTAGTCTCTGGAGAAGCAAGCACAGAATCAGGAATGACAGTGTTGGCATGTTTTCCAATAATCTGGTGAGAAATGAAGTGGTCTGGCTTAGAATATAGCAATAGTAGGTAGCAATGAGATCAGAATCTGGACATAATGGGAAGGTGAAGTAAGCCGGATTTGCTGATAGAGAAATATGGAGGAGAGGGGGAGAGGGAGAGGGAAAAGGAGAGAGAGAGAAAAAAAACAGACACAGAGAGAGTTTTGCTTTAACTTGAGCTACTTGATGGTCACTAAGATATTGCAGCAAATACAAATTCTGAGGTCAGATCAAGCTTTGTCTGTTAGAAGACAGAGCTTGCCGAATATAAGACTGTTCTTTACATGAACACCCAGTAGAAAACCAGAGCCTGACCCTCTCCTTATAATGTCAAGTGTGGGATTCCCCTACATGGGAAAGGTCTTTAGTGCCATGCAAACCTTAGCGATCATTACTCTTTTGGGTACCCTTACATTTCTGAGTGTATGGGAAGGTGCTGACTTGGATTTAGCAGGAGTATTTAGTCGCTTTCCTTGGCTTTGAGAGTCTAGATTTACTACTGGGTGATCTAGAAGTGGTAAGACTCATTTATACTCCTTAGGCTATATGAATTGCTAACTCTCTGCCTTGGAGAAACTATAGATCTTAGAAATCCACAGGTCGAAACCTAGTTTATAAGTCAAGAGACTTAATGAGTGCTGGATTATGTAGACTTTCCAAAGCTGTTACAACTGAGCATCAAATCTGCAGTGACATGGAACCAGTGGGCACATTCTTAATGAAAATATGCTTCTGATCACTGTCCACGTGTTGAGCTTGGAATATGGGGTAATTATACTTGATGATATGAATGGTCCCTTAGACTGGCTAGAGTGCCAGCTGAGCAACAGCTGCTTTGTGGAAGTAAGAAGAAGGAAGTGTTCAGAATGGCTGTCCTTAATCTATCGAGACGTTGCACAGAGTCTTAAATCATTTGATTATCTTGCACAGAATGCTATTTAAAATATCCCCTGCATGAAGCCAAAAGTAAATTATTTTACTAGGTATCCAAAAAGATTCAATTAGAATTCTGCCTTGATTTTCTCTCTTAAACTGGTGTCCCTTACTGTTTCCCACTTACAATGAAAGACAAGTAGATTGTTGTGATTTAATGGGTTGAAGTTACTACAGACGGATTCGATGGTTGGATTTCTCCTTACAGTGTTTCCTTACAAATTCTTCTTGTAATTGACATAGATTTTCACTAAGTAGACAGGTTAAAAGTTGAAATAAAATGCCTTTTATTAGCTGAGAGCAACTTTACAGAACAATGATGAGTCTGCACCTTTGCTACTTTCTGGGCAAGGGATTTGATTAAAATTGACCAGCTAAGTGTGACCGCCTTTTGTAACAATGGAATGTTCTGATGAAACACACATGTTCTGGAAACTTCTTCAGATGAACAATAGCCGGTTAGAATCCTGTGTGTGGTTTTGAAACTACAAAATCAGGGAGCAGAAAGACAGTTACATGGGCTAAAGTTGGCTGAGCGGGACTGTTGTGGAACCACTTATCTAAGGCCCACTTTTAATTACTTAAACATCAATGGGTACAAAATGCTAATACAAAGAATGGTGTTCAAAGCAGGGCATATAACCCATCAGTCTTAAATGGGTGTGGAATTAGCAAGTGGACAGCCAATGGGAGCAAAGGCAGCCCATTTGACTGTCAGTTCATCACTACATCCAATCTTTGGATTTATGTGTTCCCCAACCACAACCTCAACCCCCACCCCCTTTTTGAAACGAAGTTTCACATAGCACATATTAGCCTTCAACTTACTATATAGCTTAAGTTGGTTTCAAATTTTTAGTCTTTTCACCTCCTGCTGGGGTTATAGTGGTATATAGAACATACCACTGCCTAGATGATTCATGAATTCTCTAATTTTGCATTTCTCAATCATGGTTTTTGTCTGTGTCTATCTGTCTGTCTGTCTCTCTCTTCTCTGTCTCTGCTATTTTTTTTTTCTGTTTCCATATGGGTCCAACATAGCCACCCCAATTAAAGATGATGGAGTCTTGTCTTAGACTCTCACTAATATTACCAATTTCCACATGTTGAGGCCTACTTGATTTCCTTTGAGTTAATGATGTTTTTCTAGGCTCAGGATGACTAGAGTTGTGAATAAGTTCTAGGATTCCAAGGCCAGACTCATTCTAGGGATGGGTCCCAAAGTATCAGGATAGCTTGGTCAGGAGAACTCCTAAGAAAATTAGGACTGTAGATATTCCTATTTTTCTCCTTAGTGACAGTGTAGCTAACACTTTTCCATTGAGGGGTTCTGCTGACATGAGGCTAGCATATCCTCTTCCTCTATCCTGTGACTGTTTATTTCAATCGTCAGTCAGCTTGGATTAAGAAACACTTAGGGCTTTAATAGACCATGCCTTTGGGTATATCTGTGAGGGTGTTTCCAGACAGAAAGCAGGGGAAGCCCAAGCAAGATATGGGTGACAACATCTAATAGGCTGGGGTCCTGGACTATATGAAAAGGAGAAAAACTGAGCATTAGGCGTTCTATCCACTTCTTGGTCAGTACCAGGGTCCAAGATGGTCCTGCAGCCAAGTCTTTCCTGCTCTGACAAGATTCTGTTCTTCTGAATTTCAGGACAAAGTAAATCCTTCCTCATCAAACTGCTCTTTGTCAGGTATTTAGTCATGCGGATGGGAAATGTAACTGATACAGATGCCCACCTTTCCTCCCTGTTACCCTTAAGGACTTCTTTCTCATTTGTGTCTCACTAGCTGAGATCCTCTCATTCAACTCTGCTGTCAATGATATGATCTAGTAAATTCAGAGCCAACAAAAACTACTTTTTTAGGAAGTCTTGGAACAGAGAAGCAAAATGTGGTTGCTAAGTACTTTGCCTCTCAAGGATAAAGGTTTTTTCTTAACTAGCACTTTAAAAACCTCTTCAAGTGATTTTTGAAAAATCTGTATTTGATTTATTGTGCTTACCTGCATGTATTTACGTACACCACACACATTCAGTAGCCCACAAAGGCTAGAAGGGGACATAAGACTGCCCCCCACCCCCACCCAACTGGAGTTACAGGCAGTGTGAGCCACCATGTTGATGCTGGGAATGAAACCCAGGTCCTCTGAAAGTGCTCTTACCCCCTGAGCCATCTCCCCACATCCTCTCTCCCGGGTCATTTCCATTCACACTGAAGTGAGAGAGCGCGGATGAATGGAAGCTCAGCACATGCACAGTACCTTGTCTTCTCTGTGCTGATACTGTTTCCACAAGAGCCACTGCTTGGAATGGAAGCTCAGCACATGCATAGTACCTTGTCTTCTCTGTGCTGATACTGTTTCCACAAGAGCCACTGCTTGGAATGGAAGCTCAGCACATGCATAGTACCTTGTCTTCTCTGTGCTGATACTGTTTCCACAAGAGCCACTGCTTGGTCCCCGTGAGTAATTCTTCCTTGAGATCTTCGCTTGCCTTCCCTTCACAGCTGTATTCAACAGCAATTTCTCTGACACTCAGGTCACCAAGGAAGATTTCAGCCTTAAGGAGAGTCCCCTGCCTAACCAAAACTAGAAGTTAGGGCCTCAGATTAGCAAATCCTTTGTGTTTCCAAGCCCAAAGCAGGCTTCATTGCACTTACTGAACCAAAGGCTTCTCTTATTTCCCTCCGTTCTGTAAATATCTGTGATTTGGAGATACCATCAGTGGTCGGTAGAGCAGGGGGCTCCCCCAGCTCTACTTACCCTTTCTCCTTTCATCTTGATTTCCAATTTGAATAAAAGTGGGCTGCTGAGAACCAGGTCCTTATGGCTTAAATGGACAAGGGTGGGAATCTTGGAAAGGGCAGTGCTTTGTGTTCCTTTCATTGCTTCACTGAGCCTTGGGGGGTGGGGTGCTTCTTGACAAAGGTATGCCCCCTGAAAAGATAGAGATGGGACTGGGAGAGAGGGGATGCAGATAACACAAGGAGTGACTAGGAATGCTAAAAACGACTTCATTATGAAATGAATGCATGCTCATTATAGAGAATTTGGAAGACACAGGTCTATAGAGGGACATAAAAGCTGCCTATAAACCCACTAGCCATAATAATTATTTTACATTGGCTTTTATTTCTTTTTCTCACTTATGGCAATTGCTAAATACCGTTAAAGGCACAATTTTAATGACTGCTTCAGTCAAGCCAATCTCAGTTATATAAGACCAGTAAGTTGTTCATTTTGGCTGTTTCTAATTTATAGCTATTAAAAATAACTGCTATGGATATTCATTACACACATCTTTGATACCCTAACCTTTAGAATAAACTTCTCAAAGTGAGATTACAAGGCAAAAGAAATGTATGACTTAAAAAAATATGTTTTTGGACTATGCTGCTAATTGCTTTCTGGAAAGCTTGTTTCTAGCTTTTATTGCCAACAGACAGTTTATCAGTATGAATGGGTGTCAAAGATTCACTAGGCGAAGTAGTTAGCATTCTTTCAGTTATGGTAATAATTAATCAAGAAACCATGACTCAAGCTGGTGTATTGCCGGAGTCATGCAATTACTCAAGAGGTTTATTGCTCCTGTGATTGCAGAGTCTCTTCCTCTTCCTATATTAGCTTTACCATCAGGTTGGGCTCACTACACAGTGGGATTAAGATGTTACCCTTGGTGGGAATTAGCAGGTTCAGTGACCCAGAAGCAAACGATCAAGCTCACCCTGGTCAAGCTGTCTTTTCCAACAAAGGTTTATAGTTGTCGTTGGCAAACCAACCACACCCTTTACCCTTCATAACCTGTTAAATCCTGCTACTTTCAAAACTTTACAACCCAGCGGACCATGATGGTATCCATTCACTGCTGTTCCACTTTGCACAGCATCAGTTACTGTTGAGGTTTAAAACGTATTTTGAGTTATTGATTGTCTATACTTCTTCTCTAGTGAACTTTTTCTTCAGTCACCTTTACCTACAAAACCACTTATTGCATATCACACATGAAGTCATGTAGACCTGTCAACTTAGCAATATATTCATTTCACTTGAGGGTTGCAGAAGAACATACCATAACCCCATACTCCCCAAATTCTGGCTAGAATCTCCCCTTATAAGTTGCTTCCAAGGCTGAGAAATGTTAATCTTTAAAAATAACCTCCCTCTCTACTTCTCTTCCACTCTCATTTCACACTTGAACTTGTCTTTTTTTACTGGTCTCTGCAGGGTCCTACAAGGTATCATAAGTAGCTCAGTAAATGAAGCACGTACTCAGACCCTAAGGAAAAAAAATAGATGAGATGAATATTCATGATCACTCAGAATGAATTAAGTCAAACAGTCAGCCATTTGTCAGGCAAGGTCAGTGCTTGGCTCATGGGAACCATGCATGGTCCTTTCCTTCCTGACTGGGGTAAAGACAACCTTAAGCTAGAGAAAACCAAGGAGACTATATTAATGAACAGAAGTGCATCTTTGCTGAAAAGCAGAAATGTATTTACTTCTTGGTTGCTTACAACACCATAGCTGTGCTTACAGAAACAAATGGTGTTATGCTTGGCTTGGTCCTACTCCTAAAAAGCCCAAGGAAATGTAAGCAGACATTTCTTTTAACAAATGACAGTTCCTCTATTAAGCAGCTATTCTGCATGCATCTCCCTTCTCTGTGCTTGGGGACTAGCAGGGTACTTGTAATTCCCAGGATGTATTAAGTCAATGAAATCAAATGAGAAACTTTGTTCTTTCCAGCATTGTGCTGACAAATTGATTAGATTTTTTAAAAATTTAAATCAGAAACACCTCTCTGCTTTGAATTATTGATAGGAGAAATTGATTCCTGAATGTCCCTTTTCTGGAGTCATAACTAAAATATGCTTTCTCTTTGGGTGTTCAAAAGGGTTGTTAAAACCTTTGAACACTGCAGGAATATTTAACACTCCATGTCTCCAGTTCTAGCCACTGCCTCTAAGCGTTCATCTGATAAACCTGTTTCAAGTCTAACTTTGTGCAGAGACCATGTTTTGATCCTCATTAATTAAATTACCCCCACTCAGTCTCCTCAGATTATAAAAATATTTTGCATCTCAAATTATACAAGCACTACCTATATATATAAAAAAAACAATTGCATCTATTAATCATGAAGTAACCAGCACTAAGATATGGGCACTTGCTAGCATTCAACAAGTAAATTTGGTGCTTTTAAGCAAAATGATATGCATATTTTTCTTGGGGTCAGTAATAAGACATTGGGAAAGCTCACTCACAGAAGACACATTTGTTTTAATTAATATTTATATTCCTTCTTGACCAAAATGTCTAAAGAACTTTATTATTCTATGCAATTTGACCTACAAAGCTTAGAACAGTATTTAGTTGGAGGAAAAAACTTACCTCCTTGAAAGATAAATACTAAGGAATATGCAGATTTTCGAGAAATATAATCAGTCTCAAAGGAGGTCATTCCTATCTTTACAATCTGCAAACCCAGCAAAGAGAAGCAGGCTGTCGAGTTTAGCAACAAGGGGGAAAATCCCAATGCTCAAGGCAGAGGGGTATATTGCTGTTGGAAAACTCAAATGTCAAAACGTTGGGAAACACAGAGCAGAACTCTTTTCAATAGGTAGCTGGAAGGGGCAGTAGAGAGTAGCCCTTTTGAAAGTCAACAGGGTGTTTCTCTTGCAGTGGAAGTAAAAAACTTCATGAGTTTCCAGAGCAGGCAAGTGAAAGTGTGACCCAAAAGACTATGGCTGGCAACTTTGGGTGATTCATGAAGCACATCTACTCCTAGTCTGTATTCCTGGGTAGATGCCTCCTCCTGTCCTGCTGTAGACCTTTTTCCTCCCTGAAGGAGAGGAATATAGATGACAAAGCAACAGTTTACGAATGAAAAAATATTCTACGTAAATCTCTAATACATATATAAGAACCACCATTAACAACAACATTGCATTTAAGATTTTTAAGATTTTTGTGTATTCTTGCCACAAAGCAAGAGGTTAGGGGACAGACCATGTGAAAAAAATGGATGCTCGTTTGCTCACTGTAGTAAGCATTTCAGTATGTATATGAACATCCAAGTATCATATTTTATTCCTTAAACACACACATACATATCATCATGTTAAAATGCCATCATAAGCATGCCATATAACCTAGGTAAAATTCTTGCTCTTTAAAAACTTGATTTTCTCATAGCAACATAGAGATTGAATAAAAGCAGAAACTCAAGCAATATAAAGGTGGGAAGGAGGGGAAAGAGGGAAGGAGAAAGAAACAGCAGAGGGAAAAGGAGTATTGGGGCAGAAGGAGGGAGGATGGGGGAAGGGAGGAAGGGAAGGAGGTAGGTATTATCCTGAGAATCGAATGAGACAGCTTCCTAGCCAGCTTTAGCTCTTCATCTACCCCCCCCCCTTCCCTAGCCCTTCTCAGTCTCTGTCCTGTGCATCCCTCTTCAGAGCCCTGACAACACCTAAAGCCCTCCACACCACAGGGACCAATCACCTGGCCTGCTGACATGACCAGGTGACCCCATCAGAGAACAGCAGGAAGACAGTGATTGCCAACTGGTCAGCGAAGGTGAGGTTAACTTTGCCAATTGCTCTCTTCACTGTAGGGAAGGTTGAATTTCAAACAACATATTGGGGGGGGGGACCTGCAAGTAATTTATCTGCTACTATGAGTCTATTACTTAATCCTTGTCCTTCAGCTGGGGTTTAAAATTGCCATTATTTTGATCTACTGAGAAAGAGAAGTTAAACATAAATAAAAAAAAAAAAGACCTTTTAGATATTAGATGATAGACCCCTTTACTGCCATTCTCTCTTAGATATCAGGCTGTTCACCCTTGCAGCTGACAGGCCCTGCTGTGAAGGTTAGAAAAGAGTGTGGAGAGAAAGCAAATTCAGCCCCTTCCTGTCACATCTGCAAGATAAAATATGACCCTACCCAATACCCTGCTTCTTGGCATATAGGCTATGCTAGAGTAAATCACATGTGACGAACTTCCTGCCCTCATTCCCAAACCCATAAAAAGCCAGAAAATTAGCCCTTTGTAGAGATTTCTCTGAAGGCTCTTTCTTCTTTCTATCCCCCCTCCAATAAGCTCACTCTGAAATATAAGTTTGTACCAGCTTCCTTCCTGTCCTCCTGCAGTAATCGGTAACATCAGGTTCCCCTCTCCAGTGATGGGCAGTGAGGAAAGTGAGGACAATAAGATAAAACAGTAGGAAGCATTTATTTAGAAATTTCTAAGTATAGATTTTTTTTTCAGGAAACATAGTCTGTTTCAGTTTTGAGAGGAGCTGTAGATCAGTTAAACTTCAGTTAAGTAAGCATTGTCCCTCCGTGTGCTGCTAAAGCTTTGTGAGACATCTTTAGTTGTCAAGTGGGATGCCAACAGAACTTTGCATAGAAATCAAGTTCAATGTTAGCTGATATGTCCAAGCTCCTTCACCATGGGACTTGACACTGAGTGACCTCCCAATAAATGTGGCTACTCATTGATTATGGAGGTGTAAGAAGCTGTAGCTTTGCTTTGTTTAAATTCACCAAGTTTTGGACATTCTTTACAATGCAGGCATGGTTGGCCTGGTGTAACTTGACTCTGTTTCATTTAATTATTCTTCATTTGGAAAAATGCACCATATTTTGGAAAGTTCATACATTTGGATGTGATAGTTTCTGCTGTTAGGATGAACTCTTTAAGAGGATTTAAACATAAACTTGGAAAAAAGAAGATTGTGGACAGTGACAATTGCTTCCTTGGTTTTTTTTTTAGACTAATCTTTGTTTTGTCTAGGTCATTAAGAAACTGTGCCTGGGGGGTTCAGAGGAAAACAGTGTTGTGGACAAGGAGTTCAAAATTCATACACTAAAATTATTTTGCTCACAGAGTTGAGGCCAACACACATTTTGGTTCCTATGCTGAATATGCTTGAAAATACACAGGCAACCTTTGATATTTTTACAAAAAAGGGATATGTTACAGTATTGTAGCTCCACAAGGAAGCAGTACTTGAATGGTGCCAACTCTATCAAATGCAGTCTCATTAAATGTGTAGTATGTATTGAGCTAGCAGGCTGGGTAAAGTGAGAAAGCAATATAAGCATCTTTTCTTCCTTCTAATGATATGTTGGAAAGCATTCCCTGTTCTTTTAAATGCTCCCAGCTGGTATGTCTGAATAGCACTTTGACTGTGTAGTTTAAACTGTTCCCTAAGACATTTATTTTCTTTTCTCTTTATACAAACTAATCCTAAAGAGCTCTTAGAAATTTTCATCTTCATCAAAAAGCCCTGTAGGTGAGTTCCTGAGGAGAAATACAGGTAAAGGAGCAGCGGAAATAGAAGGGAAAGCAGGGAAGAGAGGTTCATGGGAATAGAGGCCACGGAAAGGAGTCCTGAGTATGTACATTAGGATGGTCTCTGGTCACTAGTCCATCTCTGCTTGTTTAAAAGGTCAGTGTCCCCAAGGAAGAAAACAAATGGCTTCATGTCCGACAAAACATATAGAAATCAAATGATTCTCTTTTATAAAAAGGTTATAATGGTTTCAAGATGTACCATTTCATTTCATAGTATTAAAACTAAAAAGATGAAAAAGGGAAGAGAAGTAAAGGAAGAGCTGGAGAGGTAGGGAGGAGAAAGGGTGCTAGTGGACCTCCTCCTTAGGTGCTACCAAAGCCAACACTTCCTAATATGCCTTTTTAGTACTCATCAAAAAGAGAATGTCAAAGAAGGAAAGATGATTGTGAGTGAACGAGAGAGAGAAAGAGAGATAGAGACAGAGACACAGAAAGAAGAAATGTGGGAAAACTGCCAACTATATCCACATCAATTCCTGTCTTTCGTTATAGCTGTTTTCAGTGGCTATTTTATCCCTCACTTTAAACAACGCTCCAAAAGGCTACCCTGCAGTGATAATGGTTATGGAACTATCCTGAACCAATTCAGAACTAGCCAGAAGCCTTTAGTCTGCTGCCAGGAAAACCAGACACACAATCACAGGCTCTGCATGTCACTTGTGAACTACAAGCTAAGTTTTTCCACAGCAATTTTAACAGCCAATGGTTGGTTGTTTTGTTTCTTAATTTGCAAACAAGGTATGTGCCTTATAAAACATACATTCTGAAAGTAAATTGTGAGACCAAGAAAGAACCAAAAAATCTGGGCTAGGGGTCTTTTCTGAGATTGATACTCCAACCAAGGACCATGTATGGAGATAACCTAGAACCCTGCATAGATGTAGCCCATAGCAGCTCAGTCTGCAAGTAGGTTTCCTAGTAACAGGAACAGTGACTGTCTCTGACATGAACTCAGTGGCTGGCTCTTTGATCACCTCCCCCTAAGGGTGGGGAGCAGCTTTATCAGGCCACAGAGGAAGACAATGCAGCTAGTCCTGATGAGACCTGATAGGCTAAGGTCAAATGGAAGGGGAGGAGGACGTCCCCTATCAGTGAATTGAAGAAGGGGTATGGGAGGAGAAGAGGGAGGGAGGGTGGGACTGGGAGGGAATGAGGAAGGGGGCTACAACTGGGATACAAAGTGAACAAATTGTGATAAATAAAAAAACAAAACAAAACAAAAAGCAGAGTGTTCTAGGCTCTACTCATAACGACTACAGCCACTAACATTTTAATCAAAGCTCAAAATGAGTCATCAAGACATTTTAAAGTAGGAAATGATGTGATACATTTATTGTCTGAAGTTATTGTTCTGGTGAGGAATCCAGAGAGAAGTAAGAGCGAATTTACTTACTAGGTGTGGTACTACGTGACAGAGTCGCTGAAGAGATGAGAATAAGCAAGTTCTCTGACTCTGAAGCTTAAAATACAGTGGATTCAGAGACAGCAATGAGGAGGTTGTTGCAGTACCTAGCAAGCTTAGTGGTAACATGAGAATACCACACTGGAAATGGGGACAGAGAGAAGGGGAGCTATTGAACACTACTAAGCGTATGTGATGAAGGGTAAGAGTATTCCATGACAATATTCTTTCTAACGTGGACTGCAGGTGCATGGTGAGAACATTGCAGATGTGGTGTCTATGGTGAAGGGTCAGAGAGCTAAGTGAGTTCCATTTTACTCAGTGTGGAAACTTATCATTGGCTCTTGTTTTCTATTTGTTTTAATCAGCTGTATTTGACAAATGTTCTATGCAATTGTTTGGAGAATGGCACAGATATATGGTTGTAATAATGAGGCATTTAGAGTATGCTCTGCTTGCCCCCCAGTGCTAGTACAGCTTAATAACCCCAATCCTTTTTCTCTTTAGTTTCCGGATGGTCAAGGATGAAGTTTACCATTTTTCCCCCTAGGAGTGAGGAGATGTTCATTCAGATGACATCACCTGTAGATTTTTAGGCCATTATAAAAATTAAGTGTGTTCACATATCATTACATAGTGTTAAAATGTAAAGTAACGTTACATAGTACTGGCATGATCATGTGGCCTTGAACACATATAGATCTTGTGCAAACATGGCTAACCCGCACCATGTCTATATGGCTGATTCGGATGTACGAGTGAATTTTATGCCCATTATGTTCCCAAATCTACAAATGGAAATATGTATTGTGAAATTTCTTGTCACATTTAAAAACTGAGACACCCAAGTGTTGGAAAGGAAGAATAGCTAAATATTTTATCTACAATAATGAACACGACCCTATCATAACTATAGTCAATACTGTAGTAATTTCTCACACACATCATAAGGGAAAGAAAGAAGCAAGATGAGCAAGAACACTAAATGTCATCTGCTTTCATCACGTCACAATTGGTAAGGCCAGACATACTGCTTGGGGATGCATATACAAATCGTAGCTAGTAAAGAAAACCAAGCCCATCCCATTTGTCTAAGTGAGGATTGATTATCTTACCACGGTCCTTTTTCTTTTTTTTAAATTTTTTTTTTCTCTTTCTTGTTTATCTTCTTTAGGTGTATAGATTTCATTATGTTTATCATATCTTATAGGTCTAAATAAGTGAGTATATACCATGTGTGTCTTTCTCCTTCTGGGATACCTCACTCAGAATGATCTTTTCTAGATCCCACCATTTGCCTGCAAATTTTATGATTTCCTCGTTTTTAATTACTGGGCGTTGGATGTAGGAGAAAACAAGCAACAGGACAGGAGCCTACTACAGAGGGCCTCTGAAAGTCTCTACCTAGCAGTGTATCAAAGCAGATACTGAGACTCATCACCAAACCTTCGGCAGAGTGCAGGGAATCATATGAAAGAAGGGAGAGTTAATATGATCTGGAGAGGACAGGACCTCCACAAGGACCAAATATATCAGGGCACAGGGGTCTTATATGATACTGTTTCTCCAACCAAAGAACATGTATGGATATAACCTGGAACCTCTGCTTGGATGTAGCCCATGGTAGCTCAGTGTCCAAGTGGATACCCTAGTAAGGGGAACAGAGACTATTTATGACATGAACTCAGTGGCAGGCTCTTTGACCTTCCCACCCTCCAAGTGATGAGCAGCCCTGCTAGGCCACAGAGGAGGACTTTGCAGCCAGTCCTGAAGATCCCTGATAAAACTGGGTCAAATGAAAGGGAGGAGGTCCTCCCCTATCAGTGGACTTGGAGAGGGGCAGGGAGGAGATGAGGGAGGGAGGGTGGGATTGGGAGGGAATGAGGGAGCAGGATTCACCTGGGATACAGAGTTAATAAAATGTAACTGATAATAAAAATTTTAAATAGACTAGGATATTCATGACTATCCTATTTATCCTCATAAAATTTTAATATTCTTGAAAATTTGTAATAAAGCATTTTACTTTAAAAAAAAGAAAGAAAATCAAGCAAGAATAGGATTAACCAAACTCCCAGGGAATCTGTCACCTCTGAAAGGAGAGGGTAGGTGGGGCAAGAGGGTTAGTTAAATCAGAATGGGGAGCTTATTGGGGCATTGCCTGTACTGTTGGGTGAAGCTGACTGTTACATTTTGGTAGAAACGAATTAACTTAGTTCTGTTCTTAAATTATGATTCTTTAGTTTGTCTGCTTTGGTTATTTGTGAGGCTGGGAATGGAACCCAGAGCCTCTTATATGTTAGGAAAATTATCACCTTTGCTACATTCCTAGTTCTAGATGTAGATTTTGAGTTCAGAGGTTAAAAATGGGCTTTATCGTAATTCAGAATCTCTATGCATAAAAAAGAGAGGTTTATAGTGGTGGGTTCAAATGAAGAAAGGTGAATTAAAAAAAAACTGACTGGTGTCAAATCTCAGCCACTACTGAGAAAACATTAATACTTAAGAATCATGGACTAGTTTCATGCTGGCCCTTGTGCCTGCTGTGGAATGTGAGAATCTCTCTCTTTATTTTTTCCCCATTTCCTGCATGAGTTACCTCCTAACTATTCCATTCTTTTCTTCTAATCTGGCTTTCAGTTCCAGCATCTTTCAGGGTGTTTCGTCTTTTATCAAAGGGTGGGACATGCCCAGATTAACCTCATATGCTCCATGTGAATGGTTTCCTCATGGTCTTTGGGTTACAGTCAAATACATTTCTTCTTTATAAGCTTTTATTAACTTTCTTTTGTTTTTGATTGTTAATGTGGTATATGAGATCTATATGCATTGATTTACAGAAGATAATATGACATGACATCAAAGAAAAGAAACCACATTGTAGAAGTATTCACACCATTTATATTTATAGTATGTCTTACAATTCTGCTTGAGTACTGAACCAGAGAAAAAGGACTAGAAAACTGAACACTAGTGATTCTCAGGAGGAGGTGAATTGTCTTGCACAAGGACATTTAAAGACAACTGGACATGTTTTGGGATTTCATGATAAAGAGATGGATACTCTCGGCATCAGGAATACACAGGACAATGTAAAACATCCTGCAATGCGTGAAAACATCACCCACAACTCCAAACAGCTGACCTGCCTTAATTGTCCACAGTGTTCTTACTGTGAAAACTGGCTACACACCAAAATTAGAGCCTGTACTGATCTCTGGTGAAGGTTGCAAAATAGTAGGATATGTAAGGGGTATTCAGTTCTACTTATACTGCTTGCATTTTAAATAAGAGCCTTTTCTCATACAAAATATTGCTATTCATGAGACAGGAATATATGTTTGAAATTAAAATGTATTTATTACAAAAATTAAAAAGGTAGAAAAAAGATAAAAGCCAATTAATATCTTTCTAAAGTCACTACCCACAGTTACTTGGTATGTTTCTTTGCAATTACTTTTCTCATGTATCTATTGGTAGATGTACAACTGAGGTGCCTACTCTCTGTTAGGCTGAACACATTTTTCCATCCACATTATATTAAAAACATCTTCCCATATCAATAAATTTTTTGAAAAGAGAATTTTAAGTGAATATGAGGAATTAACTTTATTTGGATAGTTCAGAGATATGTTTATATATAAAAAGTCAGAGTTATTTCTAATAAAGCAATGTTTATATGCTTAGAATATATCTAAGTGGAGACAAATTTTAGAAGCAAGGATTACAGATAGAATAACCTGTATTGTGTGTTATGAAATACCAACCTCAAGTCCTCTACTGTGGTAATGACTTCTTTCTGCTATTAATATTGAACAGAATTAACAGAAGTTTATAGATGGTATACACATTTGAAAAGAGAAATTGGAAAGCTGGATGGCAACTTAGGAAATATATTACTTAATCATGTTTCACCAGCAAGAAGCCTACTAAAATACAAGTAATTGCCACTTGTGGTTTAATTATTCCATTTTCTCAAGAACCTAGTTTGGAGCTAAAGTATGCATATTGGATAGTGATTAACCTTCAATAGTGAAGCAGAGGACACCAAGTAGCTTGTTTAAACATCTCCCTTCTCAAAATGCCACAATTGGAATTAAATTCCAATTTCTATTCATGGATAAGAGCAAACTGCTCATTATGGTCAGGCAGATAGAGGCCTTGTGGCATGTGGGAGGACACCAGTTATACATGTCTGTCTGCAAGGAGTCCTATGACAGTGAAGAGTGGGGAAGGTGAGGAAGGGAGGGCCTACTTCCTGACAGGTGCCTCGACTTCCCTGTGATTGGATTTCCCATGCTTCAACATGCCCTGTCAATTCTTCTCTGCCTGATTTGAAAATGATTTGCAGTCACCAGTTAGCTCTCATTGTCCTCTGCCCTACACATGTGACATTATATATTTTCAAGATAACCAAAGGACTCAATGGGACAACTGGAGTTTGTTTGCTTACTAAAGTGCCATTCGGTCACAAAGGTATTTTTGGTTTTTTTTTTGTCTGGCAACAAAGTAATGTGTTCATGGCTGTGTTGAGATAAAGAAAAACCAAAAAGAATTCAGTTTGGCTAAAGATGGGACTCTGGAGTCCGAATCCACTGATGAGCTGTGTACAGCAGTGGGACTTCCCCCTCTTGATGTTCAGTCTAATAACACAAGTTACCATTTCTTTGGACTGGCTGAGGACTAGTGAGGTTGCTGAAGCCTGTTGTTATGGCCGCTACAAAATAGTTAAGACAAATTATATTTTAGTGGTGGGCCCTGTAAGTCCCAGAGCAAGGTACCAACAAGTTCATCGTCTGGAGAATATCCAGTCCCACCATTCACTGTGGGGCCTTGAATGCTGAAGCTTTCTGAGAGGATGGAAGGTGTCCTCATCTGGCAGAAAATAAAAAGACACAAAGGCACAAACTCTCAGTCAAACCCTTTTATAAATGCATCGTCTATTCATGAAGGGGAAGTTCTGGGGGCTGAGTCAGTTCTTAATGGCCCTGAATATCTTAGTATCATGTCCTGTTCACAGCCCTGAATTCTGAGAGAACCCAGACCCCAGCAGAGATGATGCTCATGAAGTACTATGTTGAGTACTGGGTAAATGTTCTGTCTACAGGCTGTTATGTCTTTCTGCCCTGGTTTTCATTAGTCCAAAACGTCTAATTGTTCAAATCCAGGAAGGCTGTGAGTACTCAGTGGAGTCTTCTCCAGTTAAAAGAAGGCCCAACCCATATGCGGATATTTCATGGGAAATATTCTTCTGATCCAATAACCTCTTGGGATCGATCTTTCTCAGTACATTGCATTTCATCTGCTGGAGGTTAATCTAGGCTGCTTTATAATTTTTGTCTGCATCGAGGACTGGGTAAATGGTTTTCTGACACAGTACTTTTAAGGGAATTGGCATTTATACACCAATTCATCATTTACTCAATTGTTTAACAAATATTTATTGGCTGCCTGCTCCCTAATATAGCATGCAATGGAAGTTTTGGTTCCTTTGTAAACTCAGTTATGTTATGTAAATATGTTTTTGTTTTAATCTCAAGTGTGGGATTTTAGTTGGGTTATAGTTTGTCCAGACCTGTTAATTACCTCATGTTGGTCATGGCTTTTGCCAGCTGGTAACAGCCTTCCACATGCAGCAGAGAGAAGAAGGTGGTCTAGGACTCTGAGCTGAGAAAGAAAAGGTGTGGTGTGGCGTGGCGTGGTGTGGCGTGGTGTGGCGTGGTGTGGTGTGGTGTGGTGTGGCATGGTGTGGTGTGGCGTGGTGTGGTGTGGTGTGGCGTGGCGTGGTGTGGCGTGGCATGTGCTGTTGGCATGTGATGAGTAGTAGTTTGGAGAGACCAGAGAGACAGACAGTGTGGCAGTTTGGAGCAGACAGACAGAGAGAAACGCTTCAGGGCACAGCTTCTTGAAAGAGACTGCTGGCTGTATCTGCTTTTGATGGAAATTGGTATAGAGCCCTAAAAGAACCCATTGTCCCTAAAAAGCTGGGAGAAGCAAAGGGGACTTCTTTCCCCACTAATCTCTTGGAAGGGAGGTTGAGACCTAAACACTCCAAATAAAGTACAGTTTTAAAAAAAATAGAGCCACAATAGCTTGAGACAGGTAGGTGAGTGAGGTGCAGATCCTACTGAGAGAAAGCTTATGGCTTAATAAGATAGGGAACTATTTTGATAGATGGCTGCAGAGTGATGAAAGCTACTAGCAGGAGAAGCAAAAACTGACCCCTCTCTCTAAATAGCCTTTTCCTGTCTCCTTTCTAAAACACACCTGCCTCTCCTCACAGCTGCTGGTTCAAAGCCAAAACTGTGGCTTAGATTCAAAATATTGAACATCTAGCAGAAATTCCTTTAGGAATTTATCTGTCAAGTACAGACTCTGCTTTCCTAATCTCTCGAACTGTCATTGAGTCCCTCCTCCATTTCTCTGTTGAAAGAAAAATAGGTCAGTATAAGGAAAAATAGAGTGATGTCTGAATGGATGCCAGGACTTAAATCAATGGTTTCTGGACACAAATCTCTATGAGGTCACTGTGATGAATTTCCTATCAGGTTGCCATGATGAATTTCCTAATCCTATTATGGCTTTCACTATTGTTTTGTTTGCATTTGTCTGTTTGAATTGAAAGCAGAGATCTTTTCTAGTTGGGCTGGGAAATTTTATAATTATTTTGCAAAAGTGATTTCCTTTCAGCTTATCCAAGAGTGTTTCTTGTGGAACCTATGACCTGTACCTCTGGCAGAAATGATAGACACCACCATGATGGTATCTAGTGAAGAACCATAAACAAGATTTACCACACTGAGATTCTGAGGCTACACTGCATACTACAATAGAGTATGGGCTACAGGCTAAATCAGCTATGCATCCTATCTTAGACAACCTTATAAAGCCAGGAGACCAATACTCAAGCTCTGGAGTTAGGTATTTTACAAGTAACTCTGTCTCAGGGGAAGCAGGGCATCTCCTAGGGAACTATAAATTCACACACTAGATTGGGAATATGCCGGCCTCGTGTAAATTATCCATATGTCTAGACCATCCAAATTAACCTCTGGAAACATGCAGAATAGTGAGACCAGCCTGGCCTTCTTAATGGTTGTTCTGATGGGATAATGACTTCATTGGTCCTCATATCACTCCAAAGGTCATCATCATAGCCTTTTCATCTCCCTCCCTAGGCTCAGAGATATCCCATGCCGGATACACTTTTCTGACTGAAGGAAATCTGAGGCTTTCTGGGGTCTGTATCATTGATGGTGCTCTGACACTACTTTTGTCTGATCCCCAAACCTAAGAGGAGTGTTCTCACTGTGTCCTTGAGGCTCAAACGCTTATAGTAGACACTGATTCCAGAAATTGGCTCTCTGCATTAAATTTTTATCCAAGAAGTTCTTTGAGGACTAAACTTAGCCTCTGTATTGGACTGTCTTTCTACAGATGAGAACTCAAAGGCAAATGAAAATCTCATAATAGCTGCAGGAAGTCCGGTGCCAGTCCTTTGAAATAGGTTCTGCCTCTCTTGGGGACATCCATCTGCAATATCTGGAATTACCAACATATCTATCTCAAGTATAGTAACCTTTGAGCCAGAGTCCCGTCACCCTCCTGTAATACTATGCATGTTTATATTAATTTTTAATTTTTTATTAATTACATTTAGTTCATATTGTATCCCAGCTGTAGCTCCCTCTGTCATTCCCTCCCAAACTTACCCTCCCTCATCTCCTCCCATGCCCCTCCCTGAGTCCACTGATAGGGGAGGGCCTCCTCCCCTTCCCTCTGACCCTAGCCTATCAGGTCTCATCAGGAGTGGCTGCATTGTCTTCCTCTATGGCCTGATAAGGCTGCTCCACTCTCAGGGGGAGGTGATCAAAGAGCCAGCCACTGAGTACATGTCAGAGACAGTCCGTGTTCCCATTACTAGGAAACCCACTTGGATACTGAGCTGCCATGGGCTACAACTGTGCAGGGGTTCTAGGTTATCTCCATGCATGGTCTTGGTTGGAATATCAGTCTCAAAAAAGATCCCTGTGCCCAGGTTCTGTTGCTCTCCTTATGCAGCTCCTGTCCCCTCCAGGTCTTTCTATCCCCTGCTTTGTTCATAAGATTCCCTGTGCTCTGTCCGAAGTTTGGCCCTCTGTGGTAGGCTCTTGTCCTGTTCCCTATTTTCTCCATTTTCCAATGTCCATCCCTTTTGCCTTTCTGAGTGAGGATTTGTCATTGTACCCAGGGTCCTTCTTGCTAAGCTTCCTTAAGGTGTACAACTTTTAGTATGTTTGTCCTATATTATGTCTAATATCCACTTATAAATGAGTATATACCATCTATGTCTTTCTGCTTCTGGGATACTTCACTCAGGATGATCTTTTCTAGTTCCCACCATTTGCCTGCAAATTTCATGATTTCCTTGTTTTTAATTGCTGAGTAGTTTTCCGTTGTGCAAATGTACCACGATTTCTGTATCCATTCCTCCATTGAGGAACATCTGGGTTGTTTCCAGATTCTGGCTATTACTAATAAAGCTGCTATGGACATGGTTGAGCAAATGTCCTTGTTGTATAGTTGAACATATTTTGGATATATGCTAGGAGTGGGATAGCTGGATCTTGGATCTTCTCAATTGTCTGAGAAAGCACCAGATTGATTTCCAAAGTGGATGTACAAGTTTACATTCCCACCAGCAATGGAGGAGGGTTCCCCTTTCTCCACATCCTCTCTAGCGTGTACTGTCATTTGAGTCTTTGACCTTAGCCATTCTAATGGGTGTAAGGTGAAAACTCAGGGTCATTTTGATTTGCATTTCCCTAATGACTAAGGACATTGAGCATTTCTTAAAGTATTTCTCTGCCGTTCAGTTCGATATTCCTTTACAGATAATTCTCTGTTTAGCTCTGTACCCCATTTTTAACTTAGATTACTTGATTTATTGCTGTTCAACTTCTTGAGTTCTTTATATATACTGGATATTAGTCCTCTGTCAGATATAGGGTTGGTGAAGAGCCTTCTGCAGTCTGTAGGCTGTTGTTTTTGTTCTGATGACAGTGTCCTTTGCTTTACAGAAGTTTTTCAGTTTCATGAGGTCCCATTTATTGACTGTTGATCTTAGAGCTTGTGTTGTTGGTGTTCTGTTCAGGAAGTTTTCTCCTGTACCAATGAATTCTAGGTTCTTCCCCACTTTTTCTTCTAACCGATTTAGTGTGTCTAGTTTTATATTGAAGTCTTTTATCCACTTGGACTTTAGTTTTGTGCAGGATGATAAATATGGATCTATTTGCATTTTTCTACATGTAGACATCCAGTTACACCAGCACCATTTGTTGAAGATTTTTTCTATTGTATGGTTTTGGGTTCTTTGTCAAAAATCAAGTATCTGTGAGAGTGTGGGTTTATTTCTGGGTGTTCTATTCAATTCCATTGATCCACCATTCTCTTTCTATGCCAGTACCATGCAGTTTTTCTTACTATTGCTCTGTAGTACAACTTGAGATCAGGGATGGAGATATCTCCAGACCATCTGTTGTTGTACAGGACTGTCTTAGCAATTCTGGGTTTTGTGTTTTTCCATATGAAATTGAGAATTGTTCTTTCAAGTTCTGTAAAGGATTGTGTTGGAATTTTGATGGGAATTGCATTGAATCTGTAGATGGCTTTTGGCAGGATGGCCATTTTCACTGTGTTAACCCTAACTATCCATGAGCATGGGAGATCTTTCCATCTTCTGATGTCTTCTTCAATTTCTTTCTTCACAGACTTGTAGTTTTTCATTTGTTTGGTTAGAGTCACACCAAGGTACTTTATGTTATTAGTGGCTATTGTGAAGAATTAGTTGCCCTAATTTCTTTCTCAGCCCTTTTGTCTTTTGGAATTAGGAGGGCTACTGATTTTTTTTTTGAGTTAATTTTGTATCCAGCCACTTTGCTGAAGGTGTTTGCTAGCTGTAGGCATTCCCTGATAGAGTTTTTGGGGTCACTCATGTATATTATCATGTCATCTACTAATAATAATACTTTGACTTGTTCCTTTCCTATGTATCCCCTTCATCTCCTTTAGTTGTCTTATTACTCTAGCTAGGATTTCAAGTACTATGTGGAAGAGATATGGAGAGAGTGGACAGCCTTGCCTTGTCCCTGATTTCAGTGGGATTGATTTAAGTTTCTCTCTGTTTAGTTTGATGTTGGTTATAGGCTTGCTGTATATTGTCCTTATTATGTTTAGGTATGTGCTTTGTATCCTTGATCTCTCCAAGATCCTTTTAAACATGAATGGGTGTTGGATTTTTTTCAAATGCTTTTTGGCATCTAAGGAGATGATCATGTGCTTTTTCTCTTTCAGTTTGTTTATATGGTGGATTACATTGATGGATTTCTCTATATTGAACCACCCCTGCATGCCTGGGATGAAGTCTACTTGGTCATTGTGGCTGATATCTTTTATGTTTTCTTGGATTTTGTTGGTGAGTTTTTTATTGAGTACTTTTGTATCAATGTTCATAAGAGAGTTTTTTTGGGGGGGGGTCTTTGTGTGGTTTAGGTATCAAGGTGATGTGGCTTCGTAGAATGAGTTTGGTAATGTTCCTTCTGTTTCTATTTTGTGAAATAGTTTGAAGAGAATTGGAGTTAGCTCTTCTTTGATGGTCTGGTAGAATTCTGCCCTGAAACAATCTGGCCCTGGGCTTTTTTTGGAGGGGAGGCTTTTGATGACTGCTTCTGTTTCTTTGGGGGATATGGGACTATTTAATCTATTTACCTGATTTTGATTTAATTTTTGTAAATGGAATCTATCAAAAAATTGTCCATTTCATTTACATATCCAAATTTTCTGGCATATAGGCTTTTGTAGTAAGACCTAATGATTGTTTGGATTTCCTCAGTGTCTATTGTTATGTTCCCTTATTCATTTTTTATTTTGCTGATTTGGATAGTTTCCTCTCTGCCTTTTACTTAGTTTGGCTAAGGGTATGTCTTTCTTGTTGATTTTCTCAAAGAACCTGCTCTTGGTCTCATTGATTCTTTGAATTGTTTTCTTTGTTTCTAATTCATTGATTTCAGCTCTGAGTTTGATTATTTCCAATTGTCTACTCCTCTTGGATGTGTCTGCTTCTTCTTCTTTTTCCCCCCCTTGGGCTTTAAGGTGTGCCATTAAGTTGCTTGTATGAGATGTCTCCAACTTCTTTCTGGGGGCCCTTAGTGCTATCAACTTTCCTCTTATCACTGCTTTCATTGTGTCCCATACTTTAGGGTAACTTGTGCCTCATTTCTCTTTTCATTTCTTCCCGGACAAAGCTGTTATGGAGTAGAGAGTTTAGTTTCCATGTATATGTAGGCTTTTTGTTATTCTGCTGTTGTTGGTGTCTAGTTTTAGGCCACGGTGGTCTTATATGATACAAGGGATTATTTCAATATTCTTGTATCTGTTGAAGCTTGCTTTGTGCCTGACTATATTGTCAGTTTTTGAGAAGGTTCTGGGAGATGCTGAAAAGAAAGTATACTCTTGAGTTTGGGTGAAAAGTTCTGTAGACATCTATTAGGTCCATTTAATTAGGACCTCTGTGTTATTACTTCCCTATTTAGATTCTGTCTAGATGATCTGTCCCTTGGTGAGAGTGGAGTGTTGAAGTTTCTTACTATTACAGTGTTGGAATCAATGTGTGATTTAAGCTTTAATAATGTTTCATTTACAAATGGAGATGCTCTTGTGTTTAGGGCATTGATAGTCAGGGTTGTGATGTCCTCCTGGTGGATTTTTCCTTTGATGAGAAGGAAGTGCCCCTACCTCATCTTTTTTGACTAATTTTGGTTGAAAGTCTATTTTATTAGATATTAGGATAACTACCCTCAGCTTGTTTTGGGTCTCTTTGCTTGAAAAGCATTTTTCCAGCCCTTTATTCTGAGGTAGTGTTTATCTTTGTTGCAGAGGTGTGTTTCTTGGATGCAGCACAAGTTTGGATTCTGTTTCCATAATCATTCTGTTAGTCTATGTCTTTTATTGTGGAGTTGGTGGTATTACTGTATTTCTATGCTTGTTTTCTTTTAATTTTTGTTGTGAAGTTATCTATATCCTGTGTGTTCTTGGGTGTAGTTGATTTCATTTGATTGGAGTTTTCTTCTAGTAGCTTCTGTAGGGCTAGGTTGCTGTGTAGCTATTGTTTAAGTTTAGTTTTGTCATGGAATATTTTGTTTTCTTCTTCTATGTTGATGGAAAATTTTGCTGGGTGTAGTTGGTTGGCATCTGTGGTCTCTTAGAGTCTGCATGACATCTGCCCAGGCCCTTTGGCTTTCAGAGTTTCTGTTGAGAATTCTAGTGTGATTCTGATAGGTCTACCTTTATACATTGCTTGGCCTTTTTCCCTTGCTGCTTTTAATATTTTTCTTTGTTCTGCAGATTTAGTGTTTTGACTATTATGTGACATGAGTAGTTTCTTTTCTGGTCTAGTCTATTTGGTGTTCTGTAGGCCTCTTGTATTTTCTTTATGTTGGGAAATTTTTCTTTTGTGATTTTCTTGAAATTATTTTCTGGACCTTGGAGCCTGGAATCTTTTTTTCTATTACTTTTATTCATAGATTTCACCTTTTCATGGTGTTCTTGTTTTCTTGGATGTTTTGTGTTTGGAACATTTCCAATTTCACTTTTTCTTTGAGAGATGTATCAATTTCTGCAATTGTATCTTCAGCACCCGAGATCCTCTTTTCCATCTCTTGTATTCTGTTGGTGACGCTTACCTTTATGGTTCCTGATCTTTTCTCTAAGTTCTCCAACTCCAGGATTTTCTCTGTTTGTGTTTTCTTTATTGATTCTAATTCTATTTTCACCTCTTGCACTATTAGCTTCATCTGTTGGATGAGGATTCCTGTCTTTCCATTATGGCCTCTAATTTTTTGTTTCCTCTCTATGTGCCTCTATTTGTTTGGCTTTATTTGCCTGTATTTCTTTGAGAGCTTTGTTTGTTTCCTCTTTCTGTGCCTTTAATAACCTTATAAACATAGATTTGAGATAATTCTCCTGTGTTTCCAATGAATTAGCATATCCATTGATTTTGGGGGTTACTGGTGAAGCCATGATGTCCTGATTTTTGCTGGATGTGTTCTTGCATCTAGCCATCTACTAATCTGTAACCTTTGTTGTTTGTTCCTGGAGTCTGTACTTCAGACTAGGTCCATCTGTCTCTGGTGTCTGGAGTATTCTTCAGGAAGATGAGAGAGGTCCACTGGTTTGAGTGTGGGTGTTAGTGTTTCAGCTGTAGCTAAGGGAGGAAGGTCACAGACACATGTGCGAAAGCACAGGCATGTTCGTGAAAGTGTGCCTTGAAGGACAGTGTGCTGGAGAGTGTAGATGCCTGGAAGGGTGGGGTTTAAGCAGAGGAGGGGGTGCTGGGGCTGTTCACGGGTGCAATGCATATGAGCAGGTGTCCTGAATGCCTCAGTGGCCTACAGGTCTTTCAGATTGTCCTCCTGCTATTCAGATCTGTCTGGTCTCCAGGAATTATTTGCCTGGACTCCACTGGTAGACTCACAGAACAGGGGTTTCAATGTTGAGAACGCTTTCCCAAGGATCTCTAAATTGCCCACAGTTGGGGTGTGGACAGGAGGGATCTGATGTCTGGCTGCTAGCTTAGAGGGACCCTGGATCTGGGGCTCTGCATACGCTCATTTAAAGGCACACTCACTTGCTCACAGGCCTAATTGGAAAGCACAGAGGTTCCTCCTATTCTCTACTCTCAGATTTGGTCCCGCAGGGGCAAATGAGAATGTAGGAGATCCGTCAGCTCAGTGGTGTGCACTGTTTGGCCTCTGGGCAGGGAGACACATACTCGGGGCAGCTGCTGCCTGCCCCGCTGCAGTTGCAAACCTGGGAGACCCTTAATCCTGCCTCTGCCATCTCAGTCACTCAGTGCAGAATTTCATGCTCGGGGCAACCGTTGTTGCCTCCATTGAGCAGGGAAGCCAGTGCTTGGGGCAGGGGGAAATGCAGGGGTTTTGAATATTTGCCACTCTCAGTCTCCGGAGACATCCACGGGTGACCTGGATCCAAACAGTCCCAGCTCATGAGTTGTCCCTTCTCACCCAGGAAGCCTCAATGTTGATGTTCTGGCTTCAGCTGCCCCTCCACTCACCAATCTCAGGGTTTCGGATCCTGTGCCCCTCAGATATAGTGCGTGGCTGGTTGCTACCATCTTGGACTTCCCTGCCTATCTGTTTTCTAATTCCCTCATGGTAATACTGTATCAAATTAATTCATCCTAAAAGTACTCATTTGAGTATAGTCACAAGCATCTTGGAATCAGTGTTCAAAGCAAAGAACATCATATATATACATATATATATTATAGATTACATACATTATAAACATAATGTATATAAATTTATGCATGTCGCAAGGACACTTTCTTATCTTTATATATGGTGGTATTAATAGTTTCACCTAAGAATACAGACACACATACACAGATGTACACACACATACACAAACACTAACCCACACACACACGTACTGCACTTTGCATCTAGTGGATGACAACAAGGAAATGGGTAAGTCTCAAAGAGCATAGAAATGTGATGAAATAGGTGATGGGTGCTATAAAAGCACTCAAGAAAGAAACTTTGGGTGCAGAAGAGATATTCAAACAGAGACTAGAAATTTGAGCAAGGAGATGAGCAAGAGGTGAGCAAAAGGAAAAGGAGAGGGGAAAGCAGAAGACTCTGCTTACTTCTACCGTAGCTGGACACCAGGAGGTGAAGAAAAGAACATGACACGCTCATTTACTTAAAAGAAGATGCTAGAGAAGCTTAGTGATGACAGGAGAAGCTGGTGTTTTAGAGAACCTAAGAGGTGACAGAGAAGCTGGTTGATAAAGGCACTGAGTGGTGGTGGAGAAGCTGGTTGGTCTGTTCCAGTCCATGCAGGTGAGAGGTTTTAGCCATGCACAGGTGACAACACATGTTGTCCTCCTACCTTATGTGTGTGCCACGGCGGTTTCATGCACCTGTGATGCACATACACAAGAAAATATAAATGTAAAAAACATTTTCAAAGGGAAAATAATAAAAAGGAGTTATTAAAATGCTTTTGGAGAAGTTGTACTCCATAGGGTATGATCCCCTAGAATTAGACTCTTGATTTGGGATAGCCTACTTGCAACCCCAATCAAGTTTCTGTTGATACCAGTTTGTTTATGCATATCACAGGGACACATTCTCATCTCATTTTATTTGGAGACAGGGTCTCACTATGTAGCTCTGGCTTCCCTGGAACTCCCTATGGAGACCAGGCTGGCCTTGAACTTACAAAGATCGACTTGCCTCTGCCTCTGGAATGCTGGGATTAAAGGTGTGCACCACTATGCCTGGCTGAGAATATGTTTCTTGCTTGCTGATTGCTTTAATACCTTTGAATGCTGGCAGCTTCTCTCTTCCATCCATAAAAGGCACTTTACTGATGGTGATGCAGCCGGATTGTTGTGTAGATGCTGTTCCCAGAAAGAGACCACCAAAGGCTGACTAGCATTTATCAGACTATGATTCATGTGTTGTAGCTTCATGATAAAGAGCTTTAATAGCTATGAGGGAAAGACTTGCACTGATTTCCCATGCACACACCCTTCTAGTGCTTTTTATGATTCTTTATTACATATTTAAAGAAAATGCAAGTGAACTTGCATAACATAATCCTTAAGTATTTCTGAAAAGTTCTTGACTCCCTGGTGGCTTCAAAAACTGAAAAAAGATTAAAATTTTTCCTCTCTGGAAAAAGTGACCAAAACATTAGAATCGACTCTTAATAAGACAATAATAATAAAGTTATCATATCTCAGCAAAGGGTCCTGTGATCTGCTGCTGTAACAGAATTTCTTTACCCTGATACTTTTCATTGGCTAGCCCATATAGATGAGATACACAAATATTAGTAGTAGCATGTCAGTAAGGGGCTGTGTAGTATTATAGATGGTCTGTCTTCTTTCTACTCCTTCTAGAACATGTATAGGTAAGACATGAGCTGATGCTTTCTTAAATAGATTTTGGGTGTGGATTTTTTTATGGTCCTTGCCTATTCTCTTTGTGTGTCTCTATCTCTCTGTGTCTGTCTCTATCTGTCTGTATCTATCTCTGTCTCTCTACACTTTCTGTCCCTGTCCCTGTCTCTGTGTCTCACACATACACACAGACATATCACACACATGAATATATGCACAACTGAGCAAACAATTAGATGCTGCACAAATGACAGCTTCTACTCCTCTTTTTTTAGCTATAAAGAAATTTGGATCTTCATTTTGAATCTTCAGGTTTTAAAAATTAGGCTTTAAGAAACACAAAATACTATATTGAGGAAGCATGACTGTTCAGGAAGTGTAAAACATTTCAACTGCGTATAAAAGAAAGTTGAAGAGACGGGGAATTGATTGTGCTTACAGAAACATAAATAATAAGTATATGTATGTGTTGTAAGAATGTAGTAGACAGAAAGACATTTGAGCAAAGAAAAAGCCTGGCAGAGAGAAAATAATGGTGGCCCACAGATACAAGCTTACAACACAGAAGAAATTCAGAAAGCTACAGTCCGACAATATCCTGGAGGCTTCTGACCTTCCTATCCACAGGGCTTAAGGCCATCACTACAGTTATAGGTTACATCATATAGCCACTATTCTAGTTTTGTTGTTGTTGCTATGATTAAACAATCTTCCCAGAAGCAGCTCAGGGGAGGAAAGGTTTTATTTCATCTTCCATTTCCAGGTCACAGGCCATTGTTGAGGAAAGCCAGGGCTATAAATATTGTTTTTATTTTCTTAGATGGGGGGTGAGATGAGAACCATTCCAAGCCTTCCTAGCTCTTTCTGAATGCTCACTGGCTGATTCTACTCAGCTCTTCCAGCTCAAACTCCTCTCTAAGCTGACTGATTCAAAATGACCTCTCTAGGCTTCTGGCTGAATTGTTCTGCCTGGTCTTAAACTTATCCTGGCAATATACTTTAATCTTCTGGCTTCCTCTCATTCTCTGGTTCATTCTGTCTTCACCTGTTTAGCTTGCTCTCTCTGCAAGATGTCTCTGTAAAACTGTCCTGGTTAAGAAAAAATACAAAAACAAACAAACAAAAAAACTTAGTAAAAAAACCTTCCTCTCTCTCCCTAGCTGCTGTATAATGGCAAGCAGCCAGCACTCAGCCTTCCCATTCTTCTATTTCCCTCACTCCAACTCAGTGCCAAGGTGAGATGAGGAGATGAGAAAGGTCTACAGAGCTTGGGTGGCCTCCGTTCAAGTGAAAGCAGAGTCAGCAATGATCTTCCAGTCTTTATTTACTTCAGTTAAATTGCTTTGAGTGCATCAGTATTTCTTATATGTATTGTGGAAAGGGCTTGTTCGAATCCTCTGGTCTTCACTGTAACTGTGAAAGCCTGATGGGACATGTCTCTCTACATCTTGCTTTCTTTCCTCCCCGCACTTCTCACAGGCAAAAATGCTTGACTTCTTACAATTTTCAGTACTGTGGACATTCTAGGTCTGTCCTTCTGCCTCTTAGTGATTGCCCAGTAAGTGGAAAAACTTTTTTTTTTAGTTGTGCTATGATGAATCTCTGACATCTACACACTGGTTTAGTTTCCCCAAGCTTAGTTGTATGAGTTTATTTGTTTACAGTTTTTCAAGAAAGTGACCTCAGAATTCTAGGTTCTTGACCTCCCTTTTGTTTTTGCTTTTTCTGTATGTTCAGTAGGTGGACATGGTCCGAAGGTCAGCCCTTGCTCGACTTGATTGAATTAGAATCACTTATAAGATTAGCGACATACAATTCTGGATATGTCTGTGGGGCCATTTCCAGAGGATGAAGTGAAGTGAGAAGCATTCACTCTAAATGGATCGACATCATCCATGGTCTGGGAACCCTGACAGAATAAGAAAGGGGGGAGGGGAGGCCAAACAATGCTAAATATCCCCATTTTCCCTACTCACGGCTATGCTGTTAACAGTCCTGCTCTCCCACACCCCCTGAACAGGATAGGTTAACCCTCTGAACCATGAGCCAAATTAGATCCTCCTCCCAATAAGCTGCAATGTGATCCCAATGATGCTAAAATTTAGCTAAAACGCAGGGTTTACCTTGTTACACAAAGATTTTTAGTCCCTTCAAACGACCTTCTATCTGCCAAAAGGCTTTATTATCTCCCTGTTAAGACATGAACGATGATCCAAAGCCATACGCTTGTGAATGGAAGAATGAAAGTGTGGATAGATGTGAACGTGGCTACAGCATGTGCTGTTTTTATTCCTTCTGTAATTTCTGAGCCAGCAGTGTGGCTAGGAGACACCACATACAGTTCTCTAGTTCAAAGATGAGCTTGGTGGAAAATCTTGCTGTGCAAGGAAGCAGGGGCCCAGGATGGCTGCATGTGGTTTCTGCCTTTCTGTGCCTCTAACTTCTGTGAGATAGAGGTTATCCTTCAGGTTCGAAAGGAGCATCACAGAATCTCAAAGAATGTCGCACATGAGGCTTTCTGCATGTGTGGCTCTCCTCATCTGTATTGCAGCCCTTTAAAATGCACCAGGCTTATCTAATTGAGCAAAGTGTGGTATCTAATTGGTGTCTTTAAAGAAAGTCTGAAGTGTTAAAATGTTTATGTAAAAAGTGGACCTCACTCAAACCTAAATAAAAATGGGGAGGGGCATGGAGGTAGCGGTCCAGGACGAATATGGTAATTGCACCCTACAGTCTTTAGAATCCTCTTCCATTCTTCACTGTTAACTCATTGATCTAGGTTAGTTGCTGGCATTCTAGACATTACATCTCCATGACAGAAATTGGGGAGGAAGGAGGCAGTGGAGAAAACGCTTTCCCAGATGTGGAAACATTTTGTATGCTCCAGACACCAGGCAATGTATTTTTAGTTGCATGTGTTATAACCAGACAAACCAATTCTGTGATGAGGAAGAGGAGGAAGTAGATATTGGGTCTACACTTTGAAGTTCTAACATTTTGCTCCCACATCCCCAACACATATAAGACTTCCATGGTACACGGCCCTAGGTGTTATTTAAATTATACATTGTGAGCACAAAAATGTAAATATTAGGCTATCTCACGTCACCAGCACTTTTCCCTAAGAAATTTTCCTAGTTTTGCTTTTCTAATTCAAACTGGAAATTGGTTTAAGAAGTACTGGTCTGATGTTGTGCAATAATTGTTTCCTAAGCAGTTAATTAAAAAATTCAATGGCTACGTTTGAAACATACATAGCAGGTGTGACTTCAGGAGGCCTCTGGATTTCCTTGCCATTCTTCTATCCCTAGAGGACTGAGAGCACTGATTCTGTGTGTCTTTCTTAACAGGTCTTTCCTGACAACCGAGGCCGAAGCCTTGTCTCATGGTGGGTACCTTCTTCATATTTTTGTAAGCCAGTCTTTATATTCACCTATTTATAGGTATCACACAGCTGTCTTACATATACACCGTGGACTCCTGTGAAAGTCATAGTGATTTGGAGACAACCGCTACCCTGCCCTACGGATGTATCTCCAAAAATGAATTGCCTCTTCAGAGGAGGCAGAGCTTCTGCTCTGTGATTATGAAGCTTGCCACCATGGATCTAGCTTGTGGGCACAACAGGTCTATGAGAATAGAATCCATAGAGGTGTGCAAGAGAAAATATCTCTGGCACACAGCCCATAGAATTCCTACTATCTCATATTTTTAAAAAATTATTTATTTACTTAAAAAAAATTGATACGTATACATGCATGACTGGGTGTGTGTACATGTACCATGTGAGTGCAGTGCCTACGGAGGCCAGAAGAGGGCACTGCATGCACTGGTACTGGAGCGACAGGCCGTTGTGAGCCATCACATGGGTGCCGGAGGCAGCACGTGGTTACACTCAGGTCTTTTACAAGATCGTCGAGCTCTCTTAACTTCTGAATCATCTCTCCAAGCCCGAGTTCAGGCCTTAGTTAGGGTTTCTGTCGCTGGGATAAAACACTGACTAAAACCATCCTGTGGAGGAAAAGGTTTATTTCACCTTATAGCTTGTAGTCCATCATCCAGGAAAGTCAGGGCAGGAACTCAAGGCAGGAGCTGATGCAGCGACCATGGAGGGGTGCTGCTTACTGACTTGCTCCAAAGGCTTGCTTAGCCTGCTTTCTTACAGAACCCAGGACCACTGGCCCAGAGGTGACACCACCCAGAGTGAACTGTGCCTTCCCACATCAATCATCAGTCAAGAAAATGTACAGGCTTGCCTAAAAGTCAGCCTAGTAGGGACATTTTTTCTTTTTTTTATAATAATTTAAGTTAATTTATTTTTATAATTTATTCACTTTACAGCTCTATTGTAGCCCCCTCCCTCATCTTCCTGGTCTCACCCTCCCTCCCTCTTCCTCCACCCTCCTTCCCTATTCAGAAAGGGAGAGCCATCCTCCAGCACCATCTGATCCCAGCCTATCAAGTCTCATTAGAACTGTCTGCATCTTCTTCCTCTGTGATCTGGCAAGGCTCCTCCATTAGGGGATGGTGATCAAAGAGCAGGGGACAGAGTCCATGTCAGACACAGCTCCTGTTCCCCTTACTAGAAAACCCACATGGAGACTGAGCTGCCTATGGCTACTGAGTAGGGGTCTAGGTCCTCTCTATGCATGGTCCTTGGTTAGTGCATCAACCTCTGCAGGTCCCCCTGGGGCCAGACTTATTGGCTCTGTTGGACTTCTTATGGTGTTCCTGTCCCCTCCCAGTCATTCGATTTCCCTACTCATTCCTATGACTCCCTGTGCTCTGCCCAAAGTTTGGCTATGAGTCTTAGGCTTTTTTGTTTGTTTGTTTGTTTGTTTTGTTTTTTTTTTGTTTTTTGTTTTTAGTTTGGGATATGACCTTTATTGAGCTTATCCACCAGAGTGGAAATAATGTCTGTACAAAACCAAATGTTTGTTACTATAACTTCTGCATCACAATCAAGGAGAGCAACAGAACCAAAAAATCTGAGCACAGGGGTCTTTTCTGAGACTGATACTCCAACCAAGTATCATGCATGGAGAAAACCTAGAACCCCTGCACAGAATGTAGCCCATAGCAATTCAGTATCCAAGTGGGTTCCATAATAGGAACAGAGGCTGCCTCTGACATAAACTGATTGGCCTGCTCTTTGATCACCTCACCCTGATGGGGGAACAGCCTTACCAGGCCACAGAGGAAGACAATGCAACCACTCCTGATGAGAGCTGATGGACTAGGATTGGAAGGAAGGAAAGGAAGACCTCCCCTATCAGTGGACTTGGGGAGGGGCATGTGTGGAGAAGGGGGAAAGAAGGTGGGATTGGGAAGGGAGAAGGGAGGAGTTTATGGGGGTATACAAAGTGAATAAAATGTAATTAATAAAAATTAAAAAATAAAAATAAATAAAACATAAAAAATCCAAACAGTTTTTTAAAAACAGTCAACTCAATAAAAAAAACCCCACTATTTCAGAATCAATAGCTTCTTTGAAGCCACAGTACCACTTAAATATGGTTAAGACTCAAATGCAGAAATGTGGTTGGCTGGAAGCTAATTAAGCCTCCAACTTGCTCAAATAGGCAAAATTGTGTTTTTCATAAAGATACAGTCCACTGGAATCACCAACACTGGACAGCTGTTAAGAATATTTAGAGTCCTATACATCTAGGGAAGATAAACAAGAAGGAGGACCCAGGTTGGTATGATCAATGCTCGTTTAGATGAACAAATAGGATGGACATTGAATGGAGGAGAAAACAAGCAACAGGACAGGAGCATACCAAAGAGTGCCTCTGAAAGTATCGATACAGCAATGTATCAAAGCAGATATTAAGACTCACAAGCAAGCCTTCGGCAGAGGGCAGGGAATAATAATGAAAATAGGGAAAGTTAGTAAGACTTGGGGAGAACAAGAGCTCCACAAAGACCAAATTGAGCAGGGCACAGGGGTCTTTTACAAGACAGTTTCTCCAACCAAGGACCAGGTATGGATATGGCCTAGAACCCCCGCTCAGATGTGGCCCATGGTAGCTCGGTGTCCAACTGAAGACCCTAGTAAGGGGAACAGGGACTGTTTCTGTCATGAACTCAATGGCTGGCTCTTTGACCCTCCCCTATACATGCCAGGGGGTAATAGCCTGGCTAGATCCCAGGGGAGAACATTGCAGCCAGCCCTGAGGAGACAAGATGATCTGGGGTCGGATGGAAGGGGAGGAGGTCCTCCCCCCCCGCCCCCCCTTCGGTGGACTTGGAGGGGGCGGGGAGGAGATGAGGGAGGGATGGGGAGAGTGGGAGGGCATAAGGGAGGGGGCTATGCCTGGGATGCAAACTACCTAACCTGTGATTAATATAAAAATAAATAAATTACATTAAAAAAGAATATTTAGAGTCCTGAGATAATAAGAAATGCAGGCATCCTTAGACGGTCTTCTGTTGTCCTTTCTTCCCAATCATAGATTTGTGGATTAAAGACTATACTTTCAGAGTCTTAGCATTTTTTAATTGAGGTTCCCCTTTCCCAAATGACTTTGCTTGTGTCAAGTTGACATAACATTAGCTAACACAAGTGATCCCTTGTCTACTTGACACACAAATACATCACTATTAAATCCTAACTTTATCTTCTTTGTCCCAAAGCTGTCATTAATAGCAAAATCACAATTTTAAACACATTCAAAACAATGAAAATCCCATGATCTTTAAAATAATTACATTCTAATAATTCTGTCTATTTAAAATATCAAAAAATCTCTCTAAAATATCCAAAGTCTCTTAACTGTGGGCTCCTGTATAGTAAAGAGTAAGTTGAATATTTTTCACCTCAGGAAGGAAGAATCATAATGGTCAAAATCTGAACTAAGCAAAACCAAAACCCCAACAGTGTAAATAACTCAGTCTCCAATGTCTTGGACCCATTCACAATCTCCTGAGTTCCAAAGGGTTTGGGCGGTTGCAATTTCTGATTTTGCTATTCACAGTATACACAGCTTTTCTAGGCTCAGGCTGGCTCTGTTTCCATGGCTACTGCTGTCATTGATTGTAACCCCATGATATGGCATCTCCAAAATATTGGGGTCTCTGCAACTGGGCTGTGCCACCACCAACTTCTCTGGGCTTATCTTTGGGGACTCTAACCTCACCACATAGTGCTGGTCTTAATTTCTCTCCATGGCTCCTTCAATTCTGGGGTTTCTACTTCAGTTGAAGCTGCACATTTCCCGACAGCCTCATGTGGCCTCTCACAGTGCCAAGCCTTAGCTAATTTCTATGATCCTTTCATGCCTTCAAAACCATCTGGCTGACTCTCATGCATCACCAGTATGAAATGCAGCCTTAGCTATCTCTGGGCCACATCTATATACTGACCCCGAGAAAACATGTCCATGCATAGTTTACTTCAGTGAACTGTGCTGGTCTCTTCTTAATAGCCACTGTTTTCTCATCTCTAGCTAACTAGTGGTAATGGTTGTTTCAGCAAAACAAAGGTTTCAAGTTAGTGCCTCTTAATTCAAAATATTACATAAATGGTCCTGAGAGAGTCTTTTTTTTTTTCCTTCTGAAAATTCGTAGGCCAGGCCTGCATCATCTGCATTGCTCTCAGCATTATCTTTTAGGTGTCTGCCTTTGCTCATTAAGTTCTAAACACTCAAGTGCTTTTCCAATTCAAAGTTCAAGGACCTTCCACAATCCTCCCCAAACATCGTTGTCAGGCCCTGCCACACAATAAATACGTCATGACTTGGTACCATCTTTTTTTCTTTTTTTTTTTCTTCCATTTTTTTCTTAGGGTTTCTGTTTCTGTTATAAAACATCACGGCCACAAGGCATTTGGTGAGAAACTAAGGTTGTTTTTAAAACCTTATAACCATCACTGAAGCTGGGGGAGGACTCAGGACAGGAATCTATATGTGGGAACTAGAGCAGAAACCATGGAGGAGTTCTACTCACTGGCTTGCTCCTCATGGCTTGCTCATCCTGCTTTCTTGTAGCACCCAGGACCAGCAGCCCAGGGGTGGCCCTGACAACAGTGAGATGGGCCTTCCCATATCAATCATTAAGAAAATGTCCCCCAGCTTTGCCTACAGGCCAGTCTAGTAGGGGCTTTTCTCCCTCTTCCAAAACGACTCTTGCCTGTGTCAAGTTGACATAAAACTAGCCAGCACAGTTCCCCATGTCTCCTATCATTCCCTTACTGACACCGTATTTTCTTTAGCATTGGCTTAGCTTTATCTAGAACCAGAGACCTGAATAACAAAGTCTGACTACCGTGTCGTGACACTTCTGTCATCGCATTCTCATTGGTGCTGTTTGAATTACCTTAGTAAGATTCTTGTTGAAATTTAATTCCTGCTAGAATGTATTATGCAATGAGGTCAAATGGAACCTTTCTGAGGTGATTGGGTCTTAAAGGTTCTTCCCTTGTGAATCAACCAATCAACACATTCATGGTGTTGTGAGGAATTGGTGGGTTTGTGAAGGTGTTATTTATCTGAGTTGACTCTCTCTCTCTTGTATGTTTTCTTTTGACTTTTGATGCCTTGTAGTGCCTAACAGTCTTCAGGGACTCATCCCTAGCAACAAAGCATTTCCAGATGCAACATTTAACCTTGATTCTTCCATCCTTCTAATCATAAGCTAAACAAACCTTCAGTTTTTATAATTACTCAATCTGACAATCAAGGTACAGAAACAGCAACCAAATAAATAACCTCTAATGCTTGTTTCTGAACACAAAGTGTGTTTCTCAGAAGGTCATTCACTAGATTCAGATACAATACTCTCAAGTTTTCACAAGCTTGAGATGGCCTTGAGCAATTCCTTATGCTCTATGATGCCTTTAAGGAATAGTGACAGAGAATGAACTGTCTTTCTTACCAGCTTGATACTGGAAATGTCAATCAATTCTCAAAGACAGGAAAGGAGATATGGAAAAGAGCTTTCTATAGTGGAGGGTTAACTGAGGGCCTTCACCAAGCTTGAAAGGTGGCTTCATATAGAAAGATTTCACATAGAGAGACACATATTGTAAATATGCTCAGTTTTCTGTGAGTAGGTGTTCTCAACTCAAAACACAGCAATGAAATTTGGCAATGGAAGCTCCATTCCGAACGCTAATGATTTTCATTAGTTCTAAGTCTAAGGCCTTCCTGTCTGAGAGTGTGGAAAGTATGTATTTTGCTACATATTGTATCAAAGAAGTTGTAGGTTAATGGTAAATTTCAGAATCTATCTTACCCATGCCATTTTCGCTAAAAATTTACAGTATTTTCTGCCTTGTGTTTCAATCTGCTTTATAGGTTTCCCCTTACCTCATAGCAAGGTTGCTACTAAACAATGAAATGAGCAAAAGCAGACAAGAAAGAGAAGCAGGGAAGCAAATGGCACAGATAACCCCAAACAACATGGCCATTCTCTGAGTAACCAGGAGCTGTTGATTTGTAAAAACATAGCGCATCCTAGAGAGGATCTTGCTCCCCGGATCCTGCAGACGCCACAGTAATTACCTGATCAATAAGCACAACGCCCTGGATTGAGCAGATTTGTAATTTTCAAGCAGAGAAATGAGACATATAGAGTGAGCGAGGGAATTAATTTATTGAGAAATTTTTGCTGTGTATGGAAATTTATAGCTCATAGTGATTTCTCATATTTATTATCTCATCAGCTTGCAACACTGTTAGATAATTAGAAAAGGCGTGATCGCTCACAATCAGCAGATGCACAATCTCAAGTCCACGGTTGTTCTCTAGGTAGCCAAAATCCACACATCAAATTCCTGAGTCTTGGAAGTGGGACTCCAAACCAGGACCCACACTTCTAGGTCAGAAGGCTCTTTAGAGGCTGGAGAGACTGCTCAGTGTGTTAAGTGCATGCTCTGTAAGCATGAACACATATGTTTGATTTTCTGGTACCCACATAAAAAGCATGCTCTGGCGACATGTGCTATAACTCAGCACATGGGGGACTGGGAGGCAGAGACAAATGTAGCCCTTAGTTTTCTGGCCAACCAGGCTAGCTGACCCATGAGTACATGGTTCAGTGAGAGAGGACCTACTTCAAAAATAAGGTGATGAGCAACAAAAGAGGATGCTGAGTTGATCTCTGCTCTCTATGTGTGCACATATGTACACAGACACACAGGTTCATACGCCTAAAAGCACATAGACCACAGTGTGCACACACAGAGAAAACTCAGTATTCACATTTTGATAATTTCATACATGCATACTATACTTACATCATTTAAGCCCCATATTTCCCCCCCATGTTTCCCCATGTCTCCCCGACTCCATCTCAAGACTATCACCCCTTCTTTAATTGTTGTTATTTTATATACACACACACATACCACACCCTACTAAGTCCATTTAGTGTTGTTTATCTGTATGTGTTTTTTTTCTTCCTTCGGAGATCTTTAATACAAACTCTTATGCAAACCAAAAACAAAATCCTCCAAAAAATCCTTGGGCGACCTTTTGTCAGTCACTGTGCAGACCAGAGGCACCTGTGAAGGGTCAGGCCACTGAGAACTGAGAAGCAGCACTGGCCTGGACCTGGCACTGCAGGGGGAGGCGGTGCCTGAGGGGGCTCCTTCCCACACAGGCACACCCTCCAGCTTCCTTGTCTGGGGCAGGGAGGAAGCTCAACTGCTACCTGTTTCCCATAAAGGCGCTGCCGGGGACACCATTCCCAGGCGAAGAGGGAGCCATGGAGCCGCCAGGGCAGCGACAGGAGCCCAAACTGCCCAAGTTCTGCTTACAAAAGGAGTTCAGGCCTGGGTGTTTTCACTTGTCAGGAACTCTGAAAAGGGCCGCGAGGGGTCTGAACCTCCAACCAGGCAGGAAAATGTTCCAGTCATTTGACCTGCCGGCTTACTGTGATGGTAGCTACAGACGACATCTCCTAAGACTCTTCAGCTGACAGAGATGTCACCAACCTCATCTGTACACCCAGGTGTCAGCTGTGTAACTGCATGAGGTCTTGCACACCTGCCCCATCCATGTAAGACTAACCCACAAAATTCAAAATTGCAAAGTGCCCAATGCCCTCCAGGTCAGAGCACCCTGGCCTCAGCACTGGGCTGCTCAGCGTGGGAGCCTTGAAAGGACCAGGCCTGATTGGGCTGCTGCTCCCTTCCAAGCATGCACAAGCACCATTATCTCTAGGCGATGGCAGAGGTAGGCTCCCGGGACCCTGTTTGGCCTGCTATTTCTGTGCTTGGTGCCCCAGGGCAGCCGGGAGCTTCTGTGGCCCTTGAAGAGCTGGATGGATGCTTGAGCTCCGGGACTCTCAACACCTTGTTCCCCCGAGGCAGTGGCAGCCTCTGGCGTCTGCTCAGTGCCAATGTCAGTGAGGGAGGCCTGGCCACCAGCAGTCAGGTCCTGTATCTGCCTGTTCAGATCATTGAGCCCTGTCTGCTGTGCTCGGCACAGCTTTTCCAGCCGCTGGGTTTTCACGTGCAGGCCTTCCAGCTCTTTCCCGAGAGTTTCCTCTCTAGCCATCTCCAGCAAAGCCTTATTGCTGCTCTCCCACCGGGATCCCATGGCGGTTTCTTTCTCCAGCTTCTTGATCTTCTTTGTCATCTTTTCCATTTCCTGTTATAATGTGGTGAATACTTCGCTGCTTTTGGAAAGTGTATTCCAGAACTCCCTAAACTTCTCTGTGTACAGGGCAAGGTGCTGCTTCAAGTGAGTCTCCTGCTGCTTCATCAGCTCGCACATCCTCTGGGACTCCACCGCTTCTTTCAGGAGAAACTCCTCCCGCTGGTGCCACTCCTCTGCCTCCTTCAGCATCTCCTAGGCCTGCTGGAGCTTGGCATCCACGAGCTGCTGCTGCAGGTCCTTATGTTTGAAGACTTAGTCGATATGCTCTTCACGAAGCTCGTATTGCTCCATCAGCTTCCGGGAGTCTCTCGGCCAGCTCCATATTCGCTTGGCGCAGCTTGGAGTTTCGCTCATTATGCTGTTCCATCTGCAGCTGAATGTCACTCGGTGTCACCTGGCAGTGTGACGTCACCTCATTGTGCTTCTCCTCCTCCTCACCGGCTCGCTGCACACCTTCTTCCTTCAGGGACCATTTGTGGCGCCGCAGCTCCTGGCCCAGGCTCTCGAGCTTGCTTCGGGCCAGGACAGCCTTGCTATGCTCACCACGCAGATGGTCCCTCTCCTGCGTGAGCTGGCTCTGCTTCTTCTGCAGGAGCGTCGTCTGCTTCTGTGAGTTTCGGTGCTCTTCCAGCAGCTCAGCATACTTCCTACACAGCGCAGCCAGCTTCTCCTCTGGGGTACACAGTTCAGTGTCTGCATCAGCAAAGTGATCTCCTTCCCCAGACTCTTGGCTTTCTTATTTTCTTCTGGCTTTTGGTGGTCTCGGTCTCCAACCTCATCACTTGCTCGCATCTCTTCTGTGCTGGGGTCCCCCTTAGAGGGCTCCTTCTCGCCATTGCCTACTGGAATGCCTGGCTCAGGCTCCTCATTCCTTGCTTCGTAGGTTCAGGACTTCCTGGCTTTTTCTGGCTCAGTGGGCTCACCCTGTGCTCCCTCTTCACCTGGGCCTCCCTGGGTGTTAGCCACACAGTATGTACTCAGAATGTCTTCCAGCTGCTGGCTCAGCTCCTCAGAGACATCACAGATGGCCACAGACCTGCTTTAGCTGCTTTAGCCGGAGCTCCCTTGGTCTTCCAAGGAGCCTGGCTTTTGGAACCTTCAGCTTCCACCACAGGAGCTGTCAGTCTGGCCTGTCCCTGGGCTCCCTCTGGTCCTGCTTCCCGTTATTCCTGGCTGCTCTTAGGGTTGGAGTCTTTAGCAGGCCCATTCTTTTTGTCTTGGTTCTTCATTGTAATTTTACCACGGATGTCCAACGGCGTTCCCTGTTTTGGCCGAGCACTGGAAACGCAGTATATTGTGTTCTTAAGGCTGACCCCTTGAGATTAGATAACCTGTCATGGGTTCATCCTGGAGAAGACTGATCTTCCTTTTCTTAGCAGCCATTAATTGCCTGCAGATCTTCATCTAGGGGTAGGAGTGAGATTTTTCCCATCTTTATTGGCATGTCAAGTGGTGTTGTCTTTGTACAGGTCATGTTTAGGTAGCCATGTTGTTATGATTTCATGGGTACAACTCCTCGTCATATAGAGAAAACACTGTCTCATTGCAGATGTCCTGGTCCTCCAGCTCTTAGGATCTTTCTACCTCTCTTCTGTTATGTTCCTTGAGCCTTAGGGGCAGAGATTGTTCTGTAGATGTTTCAATTGGGTTGAGCACTGCACAGTTAGTTGCATTTTGAGCAGTTGTGGATTTCTGTGGTGATCTCTGTCTGTTTGAAAGAATCTTCACTGATGAAGGATGAGAGCACACTTGTCTAGGTAGAAGGAGGGGTACCTAGAATGCAGTTTGGGATTGTCCTGGTTTAGGAAAATGGAAGCAGTAGATTTTCCTCTGGGGTCTATGCCCTCAGCAGCCACAGGTATCTGCCTAGATTTACGGTCCCAGCAATGAATTCCCTCCTTTTGAGTGCATCTAGTTGGTGGCTATTATCAGGCCACTCCAAGACAGAAGTATGATTGTTGCACGCTTGGGTATACTTGCCATGTGGTAACTGCTGTGGTTCACAGGCTTTACAGCTGTGCAGAACTGGGCTTCTTCTCAGAGCATCTGAAGCTCTGCACGTTACAAAGCAGTTAAAAATCCAAATGCCTTTTTATTAGCTCGTCTGACCCTGAGGATCTGGAACATTTGCCTCTTTAGACTTCTTGATTTTATTGTTTAGTAAGAACAGCACCCCATGATTAAATCAATAGATGCCATTGATAGATAGTTTATAAACAAGGTTAAAATGGTATGTAATACAATAGAGAGCACACATAACCAACAGCCTGGGCACTGGATTCTGGAAATGGCTCAGTGGGCACTTCTAATATTGTTGATACTGTGGCAGTGGTAATGATAATTGCCAGTGTGGTCAACATGCTGAGCACTGGTCTAAGAGCTTTGTCCGTGTTGGCGTAATTATTGTTCTTGTGTCATTAATGTACAAACTGACACCTAGCAAGGTCAATAAACTTACTACAGTGTTACATAACTACAGTGTACAAAATTTGAGCTTATGGACTCAAGTTATTTTGTATTTACTTTTTATTTTATGTACATGTGTATTTTTTCTGCAGGTATGTAAGTATACCACATGTATTCAGTGCACGCAGAGGCCAGAAAAGGGCATAAGATCCCCTGGAACTATCAGAGGCCATGTGGGTGCTGGGAGTCAAACCTGAGTCCTTTGTAGGAGCAGCAAGTGCTCTTAACTACTGAGTTGTCTCTCAAACCCTGAGCTTATGGTCTTACATACAATGGTATTAAATGCATATGTACACACTTGCACATACTCTGTGCAATTCTTTGGATAGCTTATCAACACTTCTATTTCTATATTATTAATGCTCAAAAGATGTTATCTTAAATTTACTGAGATTTCCTCCACCTTCCATTATTAACGAACATTTTAGCTTCTATTTTTACTTCGAAAGAAAATGAAAGTGAAAACGTCTTCAATATATCTCCCATCTATACAACTATTTTTATTTTTGGTTTATAGTTTTTTAAATAACATCTAAACTTTTCTCATACAATATATTTTGGTTACATTATTCCCCTCCCTCAATTCCTTCCAGATGCACCCTTCCTAACTACCCAACATCATATTCCTGCATGTGCATGTACACATACAAAAGAAAGGAAGGAAAGAAGGAAAAAAAGGGAGAAAGAAAGAACACTATGGACTCCACTTTGTGTTGTTCAACTACCCTGAACATGCAGCCTGCCCTGGGTGGTTGATATACTTAGCATCACTTCTTTGTATAAAACTGATTTTCCTTTTCCCAGCAGCTATCAATTGCAAGTAACTTCTCAGAGTGGGACCTCATGTCCACATCCCCTTTCCATGCTGAGGTTTTTGTCTGGTTTGAACTCTTACAGATCTTGGGCATGTTGCCGTAGTCTTTGTGAGTTCATAGGTCTATCAGTCCTGTTGTGTCTGTAAAATACCATTTCCTTGGAGGTGTTTTCCACCTCTGATTCCAGCTCTATTTTAGGATACATTCTTGGCTGGTCCTGGTGGCATATGCCTTTAATCCCAGCACTCAGGAGGTAGAGGCTAGTAGATCTCTGTGAGTTCGAGGCCAGCCTGCTCTACAAAGCAACTTCTAGGATAGCCAGGGATGTTGCTACACAGAAAATCCCTGTCTTAAAAAAATGAAACAAACAAACAAATGAAAACATTCTTAATAAAAGTTACAAATTTCTTAAAGAAATTTAAGAAAGCTTGATTCCCTGATTAAAATTTGACATTTCCTTCCAGAAAAAAAAATGTTGGATGTCAAACTGTATATAGAGGGTTTTTTCCCCTGTTTCTTTACACTTAGTGATATACTGTAATCATTTCCAATGTCATTTAAAACCTCTGCGTTACTGTGACAGTAGTGAGTCTGTAAAGATAAAAAAGAACCCAGAGAGACAAGAAGATGTAAATGATAGTAATTTGCTTCTGATTTTGCTCCCAAACCCACCCTGAACACCACAGCCAGAGTTGCCTCAAATATGGAAAAGTTCTGTCTTTATTGTCTGGACTAACTGTTACAGTTATCCAAGCTCTTCCCTAGGGCACCAGAGACCTGAAGTGACCCACCTCCATTCATACCTGGAAACCTACTAGGCACACCAAGCTGTTTCTCATACTGAGCTCTTATAGTTCCCATGAGCTGGAATCCTCCTCTTTCTTCTCTTCCAGATTAACCTGTGTTAATTTCTCTCATCTCAGAACTGTGCCTGAGAGTCAGAGTTGCTGGGAAGTAAGTCCCACTACAGACTGAACTCTGGTCACATGGCACCCTTGGGAAAGGGAGGAAGCTTGACTAGCTATCAGGTATCTGGAATGAATCCATGCAGGGCAAAGCACGCCTCAATATTCTAGCTTCCCCAGCTCTCCCTTTAGGGTCTAGCTCTGCTCTTGGGTGAGCTTGTGGAATCTCTGAGGAATCAGAACAGGTTTTCTCTGGGTCAAGGGTGATCCCTGAGGGGAGTTTTCTTTCCTCATCCATCTTCCCCTTTGCTCCATGAAGTTCCCTGTTCCAGAAGCCAGTCCAGGGACCTCAGAAGACTTCTAAAAAAAGATTTCATTCCCCACTGCTGTGATTACCAACAATTCTCTTTGGTTTCTGCTTTAGAATTCCCTGTAGGGCAACATTCTTTTTTAGTTTTCTACATGTTAGTATAGAAAGAAGACCCGGGAGGAGGGTTGAGAGGGACAAGAGCACAGCACTCCAATCTCTGCCTTGGAATGTCTCCTTCAAGTTGAAGCCAACCCTAGGTGTCTCTGACCTTGAACATCCCTGAGGATTTCTCTTTTTTTTTGAATCATAATATATTTGTTTTTCGTTATCATTAGTTAGTTTATTAACTTTGTATCCCAGGTGTAGCCTGCTCCCTCATTTGCTCTCAGTCCCACCCTATGACACAGAGGTAACCACCATGCTTTTGTTTTTGCTGTTGAACAGAGAAGATAAGCAATATCCAGAGAGTACTGGTTTGGTTTAGTGTCAGGACTCTGTCTCCTCCCTCAGAGCATGAATAAGGCTTTCCTCTGCAATGTGACTAATCCAAGACTTTATGGAAGACTGTTGCTTGTGAAAGGCAGTGTGTCTATGTCTAAGACCCTCAAGAACATGTCTGTCTTACTCGTGACTCTTTTTGTTAGAGTTAAATTCATTTATTTCTCTTTCCGCCATGTTTATTTAACCTTTCTATTGCTATGAATAGAATATTGTCCATTGCTATTTTTTACCTTAATGTCACATTCAAAGCCAAAGTAACCTTGTTATAGCAATTCTTTCTGTGTCCATGCAGATCTTTATTTCAAGTCCTTTCACTGGAAGGCAGCTTCCAGAAACTACTAACTGTAATAGCATAACTCTCAAAGCAAATGTTGTTCTAATAATGGTAAGGCCTCGGACAACAGGCTAGGGTGGGAATTTAAGTTGATAACTAGGTTTTGTATACAGACTGTAATGATTTGAATCAAATCATTTTACTTCTGAGTTTCAATTTCCTCCTGCATCAGACAATCAGTACCTGCTTTCTGTATCCTAGTGTGGATAGAGTGGACTTGATGAATGTCCCCACCACTCTGGACTTACACATCTGCCTTTTCTAGCAGTGACTTGCTCTTAGTAAAAGTCCTCAGGGGCTTAGTGTGGCTCAGGTAAAAATTGCCTTTCATCTATTTCCTCCTTGCTTTTCAGATAATCCATGGCTAAAATTAGCAATGCTTAGTTCAGTAAAAATATTGTTAGAGCAGGCAGCCATGGAAACAGCGTTTGAGCAGCTTCCCCTTCAGGGAACTGCCTTTTACAGGATCTGCTTTACTGCTGATTAAATGAAACAACCCACAGCCTACAAAGCTGGGTTCGAAATTAATTAAGACCAAAAACAGATCCTTCAAGAGAACCCCCAACCCCATATTATCCCTCTTTTCATCTTATCAAGGAAAGGAAAATGTATACGAAACTAAGTATTGGGTTTGCTTTCATATTGAGTGTGGAGATCTGTTAACCTAATATCCTGCCTGCATTTAGGATGTTTGTTTGTTGTTTGTTTCATTTTGTTTTTTCAGTACCAAGAGTGCAAAGTGTCATTCGCATTAATACATTATTATTGTTTTTTTTTTAAATAGCACTTTTAAGTTTACAAAAAGCTTCCATACCTACTGTTACTAAAGTCCTGTAATCTGCCCAAGAATACAAGAGTGTAATGAGGAAACTGAGGCTCAGTCAGGTTGGCCCGCTCAGCTGGTAACTGGGGGTGCTGAGATGAGAATTCACGCTGGTCATCTCTGGTCCATCTCTGGTCCTTTTCACACTCCCTTGTCTATCTCCATGTGCCTTGGGCATCAAACTGAGGTGACTAAGCACAGTGTGTTTAGAGGTAGACCTGATTCTCTCATTGCCCGTGTACTTGGCTAGCCCCTCTATTTGCTTAATTCCTGCTCTCCCAAGCTCTCCTGTTAAAGGGAAGAGTTCTAGCGCCTTGAGCAGGAGCCAGAATTTAGATTCTGCATGCTGATCTGTCTGTCTTCTCATCACACACCCTTCCTCCAGGTCTTTGCTTTCCCCCAGTTTCAACCATTCATTTCATATAATTTATTTTGCTATTGTTGTTGCTGTCGTTGCAGTGGTAAAATGCTCTGATAAAGGCAACTTGTGGTGGTGGGCAGGCTTATTTTGTCATACAGTTAAGGGGGACGACAGTCATAGCTGGGAGTCGCAATGGCAGGAGCTTGAGAGAGGCTACCATGTTTTATTCACAGTCTAGGAACAGAGAATGGTGAACATTTGTGTCCGACTTGCTATCTCCTTTGTGTTTAGGCAAGGACTCCAGCCCATGGAATACTGCCGCTCACAGTTAGAGTCTCCTCACCTCAAGTAACCTAACCTAGATAACACCCATCACAAGCATTCCCAGGAACTTGTCTCTTAGGTGATCCTAGATAGCTCAGCATTGAAAATCAATAGCTATCTCGGTACTCATCCGTTCCTATCTCTTTTCTTCTAGCGTCTAGTCTAATACAGCTTCCAAGGAGTCAATTTATCTAAATATGCTTCTAGAGCCCAATGAATTAATATCTCTTAGGGAAGGGGCTTCTGCCTAAGACGCTGTAATTGCTTCGGCTCCTTAATGTAAATTTGACCAAGATCGGGCTTGACAAATGTAAAACCAGATCCAATTAGGCAATTTTAAAGCTTAGTGTACACACCAAATAATTACAGAGGAATTGAAGAAGGCAAGCCGAGAGTGCCAAGAGCCCTGCATGGTCTAAGAGCTGAAGGAGAAAGTATTGTGATCTCACTTCTTGTTTGGCTGCCGTACATTAACATCCCCTCTCAGGTACATAGAGTTATTTAAATGGATTCGTCTGGAGCTGATTGGTTTAATTTCACTGAATTATGTTGGCAAGTTGTTTGGGGTTTAGTTTATAATTAGACCTCTAGCATTTTCAGGAAATCAGAATAACTAGAATGTAGGTCGTCTGGCTCTGGGCAGCGGGTGTTAGAGTACGTTGAAACTGTAGCCTCTATTCCTGTTCTTAATCATGAATCAGTCCCTGTATTATTTAGTAGGGCCACAAAGGAGCTTTGAGGGCTATGAGCATACTAAACTATTCTTGTCAACATATTTTATCTTTTTATTTTTTTGTCTAATAGAACATCCTCAGGAAATCCTGCTTTGTATTATTAGAAGGATTTATGGTTGTTAGTTGTTCTAAAGCTGATCATCTTTGGGATTTATCCTGCCAGTGGTCTGTTCCCTTTACATTCTGCTGTCATAAATGCTTCTGGAGCTTTCCAAGAAGCTCTGAGGTCAGAGTGTACTTTCTGTCTGTAGACTCCACTGCCTTTCCCCCCGTGTGGTGGGCTTTCTTCTCATCCTTTTAGGCCTGGGCACAGAGAACTGACGAAGAAATACATGATGTGTTATGAGGTTGGGAGAAGCTCACACAGAGCCCTTTTGTGTGTCTAGAATGCATCTCACAGATCCTGTCATATTGGGCTTTCTCTCCATTCCATGTACCAAATTTCTTTTTGAAATAACTAGGAGATATGAATTTCGTTTTTCATCATATGAATATTCCTTAGACTATATTTCTTTATAAGTACGACTAAACTTGGTGTACTTTATTCTTTAAACAAGAATTTCATAGAGTGCGAGGATTTTTAGGAGTATATTTATTGGCAACAAAGTAGGTGACTGATGACTGCTGGGAGAAAGAGAAATAGCTTTTCTCAAGGATGAGACACCTTATTGGCTGTCCAATGCAAGGTGGTTAGCCCTAGAACTATATACATACCACCGACAAGATTGGACTCAGCAGGTTATAGTTACATACATTTATATATTCAATGTATACATGTATATGTATGTGTGTGTGCGCAAAACATATGTACCAATAATAATAACAAAGAAGCCAGCTTGAGAAGGAGAGGCCATGGGAAGAGTTCAAAGGCGAATAGCTAGGAGGGGCTGGAAGGAGGAAAGAAAGGGGAAAGTGATGTTATTCTATTTCAGTTAAAACATACTTAAATGACAACCATAATTTTGAAATTTCTGAGTATGCTGATTTTCTTTTTATTCCTGAATCTCAGAAGAGTGGCATGCAAAATTTATGAAAATACTATCAAACTTGCTTCTTATCATTCTTATATGTATCATTGTTACTAAATAAACACACATTAAAATAATTTTACAAAAGAAAGCAGTATAATTTTGCTAGTTTCCACCGCTGTCATGGTCAACTGCTCACATGGACATCCCTGTCCTTTTCCCCCACTGTGATGACTGGAATGCATTGAGAAGGGGGTTCCAGCAAAGGAAGACACATGAGCCTGAGGTGCTCTGAAGCCCTTCAAAGGGGCTTCAAAGCGCTTCAAAGCGCTACTGCCTGCCTGAGTGACTGGGACAGAGAGACACAGAGGCTGGATGTGGGCTTTGCTCCAAAGACGAAGGAAAATGGTTGTAGATACCCCTTCAATGACCAATAACTGTAATACCCACAGATAAGAGTAGTCTTCACCCTCCTTAAAACAAACTTCTGAAAACCGCACCAATCAAATTACACAGTTGAGGAACCCAGGTCAATGGTTACATCTACAAATACTCCCACAATTAAGGCTTGGGAAAGACTGTAGAAAAAGAGGGGGTAAAAAAGGGGAAGAGCCAGAGGTTCAAAATTTTGCTACGAGATTATGTCTCCCAGTAACACCAGAAGATATAGCCATAAAGTCTCAACAACATTACTGCCCAAATGTAAGTTGAACAAGGATGACCCCAAGTTGGATGGGGAACATGGTACGAGGCCTCAGTCCTACACAAAGAACTATAGGCAAGCGAGGAAAGCTGGGAGAAAGAGAAGTGTCTTCCCCACAAATTGGTTGTCCAGTGCCTAAAAGTCAGCTCTGAAAACATACGTACAAGTTATACTATGGTGACTTAGGAATATAAACACATATACAAATATACCTATGCATGCAATAACAATTATTATAATAAGAGACCATAATTAGAAACAGAAAAGGAATGAGCATATGAGAAAATTTGAAGGTAGAAGAGAGAAGGGGGAAATGTAATTAAATTAATTTTCAAAAATAAACAAAAAAATGGAACACAGACACAAGAGAGGAAGGGAAATTACACCACTAACGACAGAGTCACTGCCATGCACCTGCTCCACAATAATCCCCAGAACCACATGAGACTTACATCCTCATCAACTCAACGTTTAGAGAATTCCAGAGCTCAGAAAAGTCACATAACTGGCCTGAGACTGCATACCAAAATCTGAAATGGCTGGATGCCTGGAGTCCTTTGAAATTACAGCTTGGTTGTACATCCTTCCCCTCGTAAGCTACTGCTATACTGGACAGAGACATTTTCTGGTGTGAACGATGTATTTCCATGTGATCAAAATGAACAGGTGTCAGGTGCATTAGTTGGAGTGCCATTCCAAGGCTATTTCATGCTAGTTTTATACTGAGATTGTCCTTAATGAAAGGCCTCGTGGAAAAGTTATTTCATCCGAAGACTGTGAGGTGTTTGCCTTCACAGTATTTAAACCAACCATCCATTTAACAGCAAAGTTTAGAGAATATCCTGTGTGCCAAGTGCTGTCCTTAGCACTGGAGTACACCGGAGACCAAGAATTTCCTATAATTTCCATCTTCAAGCACACGGGTCATCTTTCATTATGGCTAAAGTGGTCCCTGTAGTCAGCTTATGAAGGACCCTATAACCCCATTTAGTGACTGGGAGTTGATTCTGAAAACAGGAGAGAGCCATTCAAATGTCTGAATTCATTGAATAAAGTAAAATTTCTATTCCATTAAGGACATTCTAGAACAGTATAGAGAAGGATTAGAACGAAAGACTAGAAATAAGGAACCTTGTTAGGAGACCAGAAGCCATTTCTTTTTTTTTTTTTTTTATTTTTGCTGTTCAAGTAAGGGTGATTTATTTTTTTAATTTAAATTTATTTATTTTTATATCAATCACAGGTTAGGTACTTTGCATCCCAGGCGTAGCCCCCTCCCTCAGTCCCTCCTACCCTCCCACTCCCTCCCTCATCTCCCTCCTCTCCGCCCCACCAAGTCCACCAACAGGGGAGGACCTCCTCCCCTTCCATCCAACCCCAGCTCAT